>CM040748.1:6707500-7285000 GCA_022829145.1 Albula goreensis | reverse complement strand
AAGAAAAAGGACATCAGCCAATGTCTGTTAGCTGACTAGCTGGCGAGAAGATATAGCTGTCAGCCAGCCAGCTGGCTAAATTACGGAAAAACAGAGCGATTACAGCACTTAACTGGGTATTTGGAAAAACACAATCAAGGCAAATTTCTTACTGTAGCATTCATAGTCAGAGACTAAATTCAGACATACCAGTTCTGAATTCACCATTCTTAATTAAGCTTCACCTCTAAGAGCTTGTGATTTGTCAGGTTAATTAACCTGGGCTCCTCCACGCGATGTGAGCAGGTTTATCACCAAACAGTGGGGTTAAGGCCAGGCTTTATATCTGAAAAGCGCATGAGGGAAATCAATGTTGAGAAACGTTCTTGTTTCAGCCTTGCAATATCGTGTCTGTTGATGGCCAATTAAAGGTGACTCAGCAGTCACTGTGGTACCCTGAGCATTGCTTTTCCTGAAAGTTGCCTCACAAGGATTCCACTGTCACATCTTCACCATTACTGGTACAGAATGAGACCCTTTGGCAGAGAGCTCATGGTTTTCACTGTCCCAAAGCAATGAGATCATCACATGATTTACAAGTCTTCATTGCTGAATTATTTGTGCCATATTCAGATGAAATACTGAATAACAATGAGGAAAAATTCTCCACTCTTCTGCATTTCCTATTTAGGAATACTTGCCATGGCTAAGGAAAGTACTTTCCATGTTTCATTAGTCTCAGACTACAAAACATTTATTAAAATGAACACCCCCATTTATTCTTCTTCAGCATTAAAATGTCTAATTTAATATTGTTTTTATGTCTGCATGGACCCTTGAATGAGAGAACTAAAATTTTTGCAACATCTGGTCAAGTCAAGGGGAAACCAGGAAGTCAGTGTTTTGTTTCTATAGTTACAGTAATTAATCAGGCCAGCAGCTGCACTGTTGTGGAGATACAGAGGACAATTCCAGCCATACTTCTGTGTTCACAGTCAGTGAATGAATATGTGGGTTAACATTATCCCATGTGATAGCACATTTTATTCATGCTAACGTACCTGATTTTCAGGATGACTGTGAACACCACAAAATACAATGCATTTTTCAAGGTTTTATGCTAACTAGCTTCAAAGACTAAGATGTTCCATTGGCTATGAAGACAACTTTAGCAACCTAAGTAAAAAAACAAAATCTCCCAGTTTCAGTTCAGAATGAAGCTAGCTTAGTTGTGATAGCTAGCCCAGAAAGCAAAGCTAGCTAAAATTATTTTATGGGACAAGGGCATTCATTTTGATCACATACCATATATTGTCACAACCTGCTCTGCCTGACACACAGACGAAAACAACAGTATCTGTTGTCCAAGATACAAGAAAAGGACCTGCTGGTGACATGCAGAAAACTTCTTCCCATTAAAAAAAAAAAAACCATTCACAAAAGAACAGTGCGTTATTTACCTTATGAGTGAAAGACTAGGTTTCGAACCCGGGGCCAATGTGACTGCACAAGTCTTAAGGAATGATGTCACTGCTATAGTCAATGCAAACCTGGCAATACAACTGACTTGTAGCACTTATTTCTGTCTCCAGTGGCTTTTAAAAATGTTTAGCTCCTGTCTTTGAGAGAGGCTGTGAGATAAGCAATAATGAAACCATCTCTTAATCACAATGACAACATATATTTAGCTCTTCTTATAAACAGAGCTTGGTTTGTACACCAGTTATGACAGTCCAGGGTTTACATTTAAATGTCAAATGTTTCTCTTACCTTCCTTCTCCACAATGAGGGAGAAATCCAGACAACATAGTACAAACACAGTTCCCTCAAAAAGGCTGAAAACGTTCTATCCTTTCAATCAGAAAACAGTGCACACTATTATCCCAACAGCATCATGAGTTACGTAAACTCAATTAATCATATTCTGATATGTTGGAAATGCAATTTATAACATTAACAACTGAGTTAACGAATGGGATTTACAATGAGAGAGCCTACTGCACTGCCATGTTAATCTACGCACTGAAGTGTGAAATAACAATATAGATGACAGACTGTTATTTCTCCCCATCAGCTTTAGTGGGCGTTTACTCACTGTTTAGCCTTGTTATTTTAGATATTGCATTTACTCACTGTTTAGCCTTGTTATTTTAGATATTGCATTGGTTGAAAGCATAGTGAATTCTCAATGCTGTTCTGAGAAAAGCTGACATTTAAATCGGGGCATCTGGCATATCATTAAATATTTTGTTTTTATTATTAAAAGCTTCAACACCTTTGAAATGACCATCTGTGAAGCCCCTTGATGATACAGATATGAAAGCAGAAAATAGTCAAACATTTTCAACATGTTGTTTATCTGAGCTTGTGTACGCTTTCTTGACTATTTCACAAGCCTTTTCATTCTCGATTTTTGTAAATAAAACATGTCATTGTTCTGCAGACAATAAAAGTGTTAAATTGTACACTTGATCTACCATTCTTTGACAGTGACTTGACAAAAGGCATTCATCTGTTGGTTTGTCTGAATTTCACATCTTTACAGTATATTCCAGTTTTACCATCCAATTGACACTGAATAAATAGAATTATGATTTTATGTTTTAATGCAATTCTGTGTGGGTTTAGCAACTCATTGGTTACCATATTAGGCTTTTATCATACTCCACATAGTTTTATACTGAAAAGGTCATGAAAGGTAGGGCAGCAGGTGACCAACACTCAAATCTAATATGGGCAGTCAATGGTTGAGACTCATATTTCATAGGTCATATTCATTATTAACACATCCAAGAAATGCAATGACAAACAAGAGAAAAGTGTATGTACATTTGACAGTTAATTTATATGCACAGATAAGGTTGGCTGTCTGCCTCAGCTAATTCATACACACTGTAACAGTACATACAGTGAAGAGAATAAGGTGTGGACTTCAGCCCACCAGGAAGCTCAAGCATAAACCTGTCACTAACCTCGATAACACTGAACTGTCTTGTTGCTAGGTAAGGTGAGACTCTTTAAATCCCTGAGCAACTCGTTTGTTCCTTGGCAACATGACTCAAACTGAGTTTGAGAACTTAAGCACAAGCGCGGAGTGTTTTGATTGGCTAAAATAATTTGGTGTTCAATGAGCCAATCAGCTTAAATGATTAAGTGCTTTCTGAAGGCCTGCTTTGTCCATCACTGGGACTTTCCTGTTCCGTATATATTGGATTAATTGGTGATTAGAGGTGAATAACTGTTAGAGGCAGATAAGTTAAATCAGAGGTGGCGACCTCTCCAGTGCTGTCGTACAGGTGTGCCTGAATAAGAGGACAATCTCAACAACCCTTAATTTAACAATTTGTGCATTAATACTGGTTTAGTTGAAGCGATCGTAATGGTAATTGCAGGCAATCACCATGCAATGGAAAGCTCTTGAAAAAGACTTTAATCTGAGTGCCAGGTGTCAGGCTTTGAAGAAAGGCAGTATCTCACTTATTGCAAGGCCTTTTTTGTACAGAGAAACTGAAATAGAGGAGGGGCACAAGACAACTTGTGAAGCTAATCCTGGATCATGTTACCTTGAACAATTTAATGACTCTTCAATCCCATAAACTGAAAGAAACTTCCAAGTTTAACGGTATATCTTAAATTCCACTCAAGTACCTTCTTGAATCTCAAAGTCTCATACCAGCCTCAATTATTCCTATTTTATTTCACCAAAAAAGGAGGATACAGCAGCAGAAATGATCTTTGACAATAGCTATGAAAAAGAAAAAATTTAAGACAAAAACAAAAACCATGACAAAAATTCTTCAATAAAGTACATTTAAAACATAAAACATGGACATTTTGGCTTTAAGTATTGAATATCATAAAATGTTATTGAAGCTTGAAAGAGAGGATTGGTGGAAAATGTGGCATGGCATGGAGAGGAGCAGAAATGGGGTTTGGATCTTTTCCCAGTTAGAGAACGTTAATACTCAAAAGCAAAATCTGTATTAGAGAAGATTGCAAGAGCATGCTAATTGGGACGGTCTCTTATGCTGAGAGGGGAGGCAGCATAAATAAGGTAACACAAGGGGCAAAGGTACATAATCACAGTGAAACTGTGTGTCCCGTGGCATGAAGTGTGAGTTCCAGCCAAGCTATTATCAGCTATGGCTGACGTACACGTTGGCGAGGCAACAGTTAGCACAGCCTCGTTTGAGTAAACAGTGAGTTAAACTAATTAGTTAGTTAAACAGTGTCAGTTGAAGTCGTCAGTCTCATCACTCTCTCAAAGACATGACAAACTCATGATCATCATGTAAATTCCGTGTTTGGTGTTTGCATAGACAGTATGTAATTGGTGTCGCACCTGCAGTTAGAAAAATAGCAATCATAATGGCCACATGCATCAAAGCCTTCATGTGTAGCTAACTTGCTCCCGAATCTGTGGATGATGTTTAAGGTGTGGGTGGTGACACAGTTTGGTGGGAAAAAATAAGAAATCAAATCTTTTACCGAATCCAATGACAAAATCACTAAGGACACAACATTTGTTTTTATTTATTTGTTTTTTTTTATTTTGCATTAAATCATTTTACCTCCACCAGAACCTTCGCAGGCATACCTTTATCTTAAGCATGTAAACTCTGTTTTCGATACTACAGGCTACACAGCCAGCTCCCTGCGGGACAGTGCATACACCAGCAACAACTTATATTGTTAATGCATCTAAATGCAAAAAAAATTGAAAAAAAAAAATATATAAACATAATGTGTTACTTATTTCTATGCATTTATTTTCCCTTTGACTTATTTTTTTACCTTTCCCAGGCATCAGCAAGTCTCAGCCAAAGCAGTTTATGGTAAACTCAGCAGCAGAGAACAAGATAAATCTGTTTTGATCAGTGCATCTCTTGTGTTTATCAGAGGAATGGCTGACCTTTTTTTAAAATCTGAATTGTCACTGAAGCTGCTGTTCTTTTACAAACTTGTAATAATCCCATCCAAAAACAGAACAAGCTGCCAGCAATGTTAGAGCACCTAGCAATGGTGTCAGGTTGTTTAGTTTGGTTTGTCATGAGTTTCTGCAAGCAGTGCTTATTCATTAAATAGCTTACGTAACACTGTGAGCATGCTGTTAGATTTAGACTTGCTAGAAGGCCTTGGGTCAAACTGAAACTTCCAGATTGTGTTGTCCTCAACTGCAATGCAGTGTAAACTGCAATTTAGAAACGGGCATTGTAAGTCCTGGGACATTGTCGCGGAACATATTTATTTAAGTTCAAGGATAAGATTTAAAATCATGGTCCAAATGACGGAGGAATTGTGTGGGTTTATATCTTCCTTGGATGTCCAGCTCAGGGTGAAACAAAGAGGCACAATCTCAAGATAATCTCAAAACTATTTTTCAGGAAATCTCAGCACTGCTGAGTCATTTGCTACCTTCTGGGCACCAGTAAACATGTTGGTCTTAAAATTGTACTCGCACAAAGTTAGATTAACTTTTCCTTGAGTTGTTTTCAGCCTCGCTGTGGTAAAAAATTATTTGTTTTTGTAATATGTACATGAAATATGGCAGACACCTTTGTCAAAGTAACTTTTACATACAGTATTGCACGCAACATCAAGTAGAAATAACTATGATGGGTACATATTCAGTCAGTTTGAGACTTCAGTTCTGACATGTGACAGACATCCTTTTCATTAACCAGACCATCTGGTTTGTTAGTGGTGACTCAACTGGCGCATTCAAGTGATGACCTGAGTGGAGAAAGCACTTGAGTCTCATAACACTTTTGAGATGTTGAGCTTTGAATTTTACAAATGGACAACAAATCACAATTTGCAAGGAAAACAAAGAATATGGCTCTTTGTGAGTCATTGCACATGTATGGTATCTCCTTAGTGAGACTTTTTTGTACCTAAGATACATGCAAGTTCTGCCCGAATGAAAATATTTAGCTTTCGGTGATTTCCCCTTCAAAATACACAATATACTTCTGGCTGCAGGTCAGGGTAGCACAGACTTAGAAAAGTGAGATGAGATATTACGTTTTCAGTTATTATAATCCTTGGTACAAAATGACCAAACATATATTACAGCAAATGTTACAATAATAAAAAAACAGTGGAAGCTTAAATTGCCAAAATATATGAACAAAAGTATAGATATAGTTAGAAGTCTAGAATTCATCTAGTATGAAGAGACTTGTTTCAGCTCTAAGAGGTTCAAGATTGTCTGAAAGAGACTGGAATTTACTCTCATGCCTGAAAGCTGGTTGCATTTAAGTGTTGGCAGACTAGGTCAAGCAGGTCCAGGTAGGCCAGGGTGTTGAAGAGGCAAGATCTCACAGCATAGCCTTAAGGGATAAAACTTCCAAGCAACCAGAGGATGAAGATCAGTGGGCCCAGCTGGGACATAGGGTCTGATAAGGGCTAACAGGTAGAGGGAAGTGTTCCTTTGAAAGCCTGAAGGGTTTTAAACCTGATACAGGCTGCAGTTGGCAGCCAATGTAAAGATATGAGAGGAGATTGACACGTATATCTTGGAAGGTGGAACACAAGATGAACAGCAACATTCTGGATGAGCTGGACTTGTGAGTTGCAGGTGAAAAAGTCCATGAACCTTACCTAGGAGCCATATTAAATACTAATTTGAAAATTCATCAATTGTTCAGATTATTTAAGAGGAAACATGTGCAGAATACCAGCCCGGGAACATGTTTCAAAGACAGAAACAGGGTGAAATAGTTAAATATCATCAGCATAGCAGTGATGGAGGAAACATTCAGCAGAGATGACTGAAACTAAGAATCTGTGAATGATGAGAACAGCAGTGTGCTGAGCACTGAACCATGGGGGACTCCTATAAAATGAAGTTTAAATGCCACCTCTCAATACCAGTTGATATTAGGAAAGACATCCAGTTGTGGGCTGTGCCGGAGATGTCTAACCCAGCTAACTTCGCACTGAGATTCTGAGGACTGACAATGCATAATGCAGTCAAGAGTATTTGTTGTCTTGGTAACATATTTCCATTCTCAGTCAAATACTCTGAACTGTGATGGTACCTTAGATTAAGACACTGTATATATTCCAGTACAATGAAGCACATGGGCATTCTTCATCACTGAAGGGGCTGAAGACTGATCTTATCACATCTGAGCACACAGAAAATGATGAGGGTTTTATAGCAGAGGAAATAAGCAGGCTGATCGCCATACAGCCAGACTGGTTATATTTGACATGAGAGCCAATCCAGACAGACATCCACTTTCCTCTGCCCTCTGGTTACCTCCCACCCCACCCCAATCAAAAGGAAATTTCTTACCCAGGATTTTATGCCAATCACAACGCTCCTGTTGCCACTTGAGAGGTTGAATCCTAGTGATTACAAATGATGTCACACCCCAGAGCCAAGGTAACTTGATTGCTCTTGCAAAAATCTATATGTGTAAATAGGGTTACGAAATGTGAGCTGTAAAAATATTAAGCGTTTTAAGCTGACCTGAATAAGGGTATCTGCAAAACCGATAATAACTCTGAAGCCAATAAAAATGCTTCACAGGCTTACCCCCCTAATCTCTGTTTATGTAGTTCCGTTGATTTGAGGAGGAGAAATGAAAAGCAGGGGGAGAACCTTACGCTTCTCTCGTCCTGTATTCCCATGGATCTAAATCTGCATAATAAAGCGATTCATGTTAAAGTAAACAATTGGCGATGACACACCTCTCTCAGCTTAATTTTTGTTCCATTTTTTTTTTCTGGTGAACTCGGTCAGCTTCTAGTTATTATTATTTCTCCCTTTGCCTCAGGCCCATGATGCACCACCTTCAGTCATGCATGCACAGTGATCTGGCACTGCCTCCAATCCTCATTAACCATCCCAACATGGAGCTCACAAGACTCTGCACTAGCCGAGATTCAGCTGAACCTCAGCGTGGTCAGTGTTTGCTCTCACCTCCACCTCAAAATACTGCTCTCTCAGTCTTTTGGTCAATGTTAATTTGACTTGGTTTTAGGCACTGTAACTTACTTTTGTATGCAGTGTATCACAAAAATGAGCCTGGTGGAAGCAGATATGTTCAGTGTTGCAGTTTGTTAGAACAAAATAATCTCTCTTTTTTTCTTCCTACCGTAGCTTACCAACAGGCTGTACTAAAGTGATGATGGAGAGAGGAACAGACAACTCATTTGAAAACTATTTGTCATATACTACATTCATATTGATAGGAATGATATTTCTCTGGTTATGGCAACATGACCATTGCTCCTATTTGCATACTGTTTGGAGAGAAAGGAATTTATGCTGAAGTGTGAATCCACAAAGGGGCTTCAGTCACATATATAGCTCATTTATGAATGTTTAATACATTATTAATAACTACATAAGGAGGCCAAATGGGCCAGACATATCATTATCCTCAAGCTTGTTATGTGCTGTACAACAATACAGTATTATGTTGCACCTCTAAAGTGTGTAATATAAACAAACACATCATTTTATTTAGCATTAACTCCTCATTTAAGACCTTATTTTTTAAAATGAGTACATTTCTGAACATACATTGTCAGTCTACATTACGCTGCTAACTACATGTGTACAAATTGCTTCCAATGTATCTGGAAATTGAATACTGTGGAGGTATAGCAAGCAGTCGTCAATAAAAGCAGAAAATCCCATCAGTGGTTCAATGCAGGACATGTAAGTACATAATCTTCTCTATTTCATCTTAATTTCCATAGCTTCCGCATTGACAAATGTTAATTGTATGCAACCGCATAATGTGGAAATATACATAAAATGCTCGCTGCCATGCTGGAACGCAGTGGAGGACTGAGGGCCAGCTGGCCTCAGATGCTGCTGGTTTTGGGGGGGTCAGATACACCCAACAGAACTTAATCTAGCATTCTTTATATTCTTATATAATCTTATATATTCTTGTTCTCTATATACATTTTTCCCCTTTTTTTCCCAACCCAAATGTTCAACCAAACTGGTTGGCCTTGCCGCAGCACCCGCCCTAGCAGCTGTGGGAGGAGAGGTTGGGCATGTGACCCCTCTGATTCACATGACGACGCTCCTGCTTCTTTTCACGCTGCGGCCGCACCACTAGCTGCACACTGCCTATGATGTCGGAGGAGGACGTGGTCAGCGTACAGTCAGTCCGTGCCGCTGCTGGCGCACAAGCGTGACAGGGCACTATTGCGAGGAGGCCAATGGAGCAGGTTAGGCCAGCTTGCCCCATTTTGAACCCTGGTGAGACTGGCCAATTGCTGCCTTGCCAATGGTGCCTCTGACCATGGCTGGGAATGGCAAAGCCCAGAATCTAGCATCTGACATATAGATACTACAGACTCACTACAAGGGAATAAAGTCAGCGAGAATCAAGAATTATAAGGAGACAAGATAATAAATAGATATTTCCTAACTGAAAGTGTGGCATTGTTATATGGTTGTGTAATATTGCACTGTATGATTCATTTTCTTCATTTTGTCTGAGTGTTTTGTGTATTACATTGTTATACTGTGTTAATCAAATATTTAGACAAATCTTACCCAAAAATATGATTTAGTTAAATCTGACTTTTCATTTAATAATTTTTGATTTAACATTGAATTCAGTTTTTTTTTTACATTACTTCTACTGCCCTCCCCCTCTCAAAAGGGGGAGCTCAAGGGCAGTTTTTATTTCCAAAAATATGAGCTTTAACCACATACCCCTGAGAAAAAAAGAGGTGTCATTTATTTTGGTCACTTGTGTGGGCCCCCTTGATAGATGGAGCCCCATGCATTTTTATGGGTTGCACCCCTTAAGACCTCCACTGATCACAAGCCCTGTGGCTCTTTGTAAATAGACTAACAAGTCTGCAGACCCTGCAGCTGTATTTCCTGATAAGAACAGCCCATAAGGAATGCCTATTTCTGAGATATATGACATCTGCCATCTACAATTAAACACCTGTCAATATCAGCTGTGATGCCTTTGAACCTTTAGTGAGATTTAAATGGAAACTGGGAGCATGGTCACCATGTGGGGACTGAGGCTGCGGGTATACAAAGTGAGAGGATCAACTGCTGTTTCAACCCGAAATATATAAGTAGTCCTTTGTGTTGCTTTTGTGTGCGGTTCTTGTATGAGTACGCCTGTGAGAAAAATTCATGATTAGGGTTGTTTCATCATTGTATTGTTCTGTGTCCTTTCAATTCCTTTTGTGCGCTTGGGACCTGCTTGTTTAATCAGTTACAGTACAATAACGAAAACAATAATGGTTTTGAAATTTTACTGTTAAATTTCGGTCCATGGCGATGCGGTCCATTAAATTCAGTTCAGTACATCTGGCTATTATCTTACACAAAACGATTCAATCAAGCGACACATTTTGTCCCCAAAAGTCATTATTCGAGGCAACACTTAAGGGCTTGCACTTGTTTGCCACACAGTCTACAATTTAAAAATTGATGAATAATTATTCGCCAGAAAAAAAATCCCAAAAAGTGAACTTAATGGGAAATCATGAAGCAATTTATGTCTTAATGAATCGTGCTTATTCAACCTGAGCTGCTCGTGGGGAATTTGCAGAGGGAGATTAATAGAAATATTGAATCTTGATTAAACTTGGAGCTCGGTTGGAGGCCTTCATGGCAGGCTATCCTCCAGATGACCCACCTTTAGAGGATTGTGTTAAAGTAATCAAAACAAAAGCAGTGGCTGAGGCATCCGTAATGAGGATGAACATGTGAGAGGGGGAAAGACACCGCAAGCAGAAAGCTATAATGCTCGCTGAACCTGGGCAGGGAACAAAGGGCTACCTTAATGGCAAGACGGCAGGTATTTTTGGGGAACAGCTGCAGGGGGGAGGGAGTGGTGGGGTGGAGGAGGGGGGGTTGAGGTAATTATGGTTGAGTTAGACAGACACCAGCATGTGGAGGTTCAACAGAGGCGACGTCTGCCTGCCCAAAGCGGAGCGTAGGCATGAATTTTGATTCTACCAGAATGCCTTTAAACTCCAAAGAAAACAATATTTGCTGAAGCAGCTCAAAAGTGTAAAGTTTGTGTAATCTGCGAAAGGCAAAGTCACAGAACTCACAACTGGCATTAGTCTGTCTTTTGCATCCTAATTATATATTATGGATGCTCATGTAGGCATACAGCGTTATTGGTTGGATTGCGTCTTTGTAAGCAAGTCAGCTTTCTCTACCCAGCACTGAACATACTGTAGCTCTCATCAGCTTTAGCCTGAAGTAGGATTTTACCTATCTTAACAGAAAAGGCTCTCTCAGTTTGCATTTGGTTGTGAACTCTTCCTCTGTTAATGTTATCTTTTCTTTTACACAAACAAAAAAAATGCAGCCCATATGTAATTACTGTCTTTGTTTTGTGTGAGTGCATGCATGCGTGAAGGAGTGGGAGGATGGAGTGCTAACGTTGGCTGGGACAGATGCTTCTGTGTCCTGGTCTGCATCAGAACACTAATCAAAGCATGGTTTCCAGCTGGCAGTGGTTTGGTTAAAACATTTAAAAAAAAAAAAAAGACCAGCTCTGATGAGATGGAAGACAGAGCCAGGTATTCTGCTGTTTGTGCCCATCCGGGGAGCACGTTTTCATCTCTGGGCATCTCGTGGGCTGGGAATCTCCCAGACATTGCAGTGTGGGCGGCTTTTCGTGTAGCACAAGGCAGCGGAAAGCTGCATCTGCAGAGGGGCGGGGACTGCGTGGAGTACCTGGGGCTCTGGGGCACCCCCCCAAGGGCCGTGGGCTGTGAGCCGCGAGCGCTCGCAGAGAGGGCGCACCGAGGCTCTGACACACAGACTGCACACAGACCACCACAGACTGGTGCTGTTTCTGCTCTGACATGTAGACTGCTCAGGGACCACCAGAGACTGGTGCTGTTTCTGCTCTAGCACACAGACTGCACAGAGACCACCCCAGACTGGTGCTGTTTCTGCTCTGACACACAACCTGCACACAGACCACCCCAGACTGGTGCTATTTCTGCTCTGACACAGACTGCACAGAGACCACCCCAGACTGGTGCTGTTTCTGCTCTGACACACAGACTGCACAGAGACCACCCCAGACTGGTGCTGTTTCTGCTCTGACACACAGACTGCTCAGAGACCACTCCAGGCTGGTGCTGTTTCTGCTGTAGCACACAGACTGCACAGAGACCACCCCAGACTGGTGCTGTTTCTGCTCTGACACACAGACTGCACAGAGACCACTCCAGGCTGGTGCTGTTTCTGCTGTAGCACACAGACTGCACAGAGACCACCCCAGACTGGTGCTGTTTCTGCTCTGACACACAGACTGCACAGAGACCACTCCAGACTGGTGCTGTTTCTGCTGTAGCACACAGACTGCACAGAGACCACCCCAGACGGGTGCTGTTTCTGCTCTGACACACAGACTGCACAGAGACCACTCCAGACTGGTGCTGTTTCTGCTATAGCACACAGACTGCACAGAGACCACTCCAGGCTGGTGCTGTTTCTGCTCTGACACACAGACTGCACAGAGACCACCCCAGACTGGTGCTGTTTCTTCTGTTGCACACAGACTGCACAGAGACCACCCCAGACTGGTGCTGTTTCTGCTCTGACATACAGACTGCACAGAGACCTCCCTAGACCAGAGCTGTTTGTGAGTAGCAAGCGCCTGTAGTCAGGAACAGCATAAATGCTAACACTTCAGGCAGAGAGAAAGAGCATCTCAGAACCATCTGCTGCTCAGGCTTCCCTTAACCCAAACTTAGCTCCCCTTATGTCAAACTTCTACTCTTAAGGAAGGTTACAGTCTAAGGACCATTCTCATTTACACATAAGAAATGCTGCAGATTAAATGAATATGTATCATAAAAGTTTAATTAAATATATAAATAGTTAATTTGCTCTTTTATATTATTTTAATATTTTCTTGTCTACATGGAACATTTTTGATTCTTGGTTGATCCCTTGGGTGTAGTAGGTGAAACAGAGAAAGATGTCAAATGGATATTTCCATGATTCCATTTGGACCCACAAAGCACTGTAGTTGTAGAGCAATGACATATTTCTTCAACATTTCTAAAACATTACTGGTGAAATATGAATATTTATGGGAAAATACACTAAATAAATAGTGTTATTTGTAACTGGAGAATGAGCTTTTTCACCCATTCCATTGTATTCACTCAACAGGATGCCAGTAAGTGTGTTAACAGGTAAAGGGATTGTTTAAACGTGTGAACTGGCAGGTAGTCGAGGTTCCCATTGTGCACCAGGCCTGTTGCCAAGCTTGAAAATGAAGGCATCTTTCCAGGTACAGTATTCACTGACAGTAAAAAAAAAAGCAGCACTCTCCTATTTATGTACAAAGTCCACGCTGTTTTAGGTTTGCAACCTGCAACAAGAGAATGATCATAATGATTTTTCTTACTCTTGCAATCACCAACAGGAATGTAGGAAACGTACTCAAAATATCCCTATAGATATTTCAGTGCTGGATCACCTTCATTTGTCATCAAATAGAGCTTTTACATCAACCATAGAGCTTTCCTAAATACTTTGCACTTTTGAGGTAACTCCTTCAAATTCAGTCTATTTGTAGTCTCAGACATAAAAATATCTCCTGCAAAGGCTAGTACACTACAAAGCAATACAGCTCATTGCAATACCTATTTATTTTTTCATACACATGCAGAAAGCACACAAGAAGCATTTTTCTCCTCTCCCAGACTTACGGAGATAGAACTGAAATGTAAGAAGGCGTAAAGGCACTTTGCCAGTGCTGTTGATGAATGCACAGGATAGAGAGTCACGATAAGCCATAGCTCATGCCTTGTAGAGACAGGCGTCTCTCAGAGACAGGATCCTGTGGAGGTCCACTGTGTCTTATAGCAAAGCTGCTCATCTCCTCTGCTGGAGGGTCTGCAATCCAGTGCTTGGTTCCCAGCTCCGTTTGCACCACTGGCAATCACAAACAAAATAAATAAAAAACAAGAGGGGAAAAGACATTGACTGAATGAAGGTGATTAAGTGCCTGGCCAAAGCAGAGGCCTGCAGATACTGCTGCCCTGTAGGACAAGGGTTGAGTTACCCCACAGTAGAACAAGTGGGCTAGAAAGAGAAGTCAGGGGCTCTCACTTGTCACCCAGTGAGTGCCCTGTCCATTCAATAGACTTGGGGTTATAAACAGTGCATTATAAGTGTTAGAATTTAATCTCTTGTGATATGTGATATAAAAAGGACCTCTTTTTTTCTGATCTCTGATCTGAAAGAATGTAGAGCAGCACAATGTGAGTGACAGTTTCTGCAATGTTTCAGTAGGCTGACTGGAGACAGAGCGTGAAGGACAGAATGTTCCTTGCCAACCTATAGGACACTCCCACTCCTACCAGCACTTCCACACTGAGAGCCTCTCCCCCGCCGCGCTTAATTCTTCAAATGCTGTCACATTACTTTGCAGCCAGTGGTAAGAAGGAAGAAAACAAGAGGCAATGCCACAACAGTAAAACACCACCCCCCGCTGCCTCTCAGGAGGGGTGAGAATGAACATAAAACAGGCTGAAACTCCAGCCATTTGGACACTAGTGCCCAGATTGATGCTAAGCAGATACAGTCAGGCTCAGAGTAATCCAGGCTCTGAGGCCATTGTGGTGTAGAGGAGCACCAGAGCCTGTGAGGTTGTGGGCTTTCGCTGATCCTTTGCCCTGGGGCCGCAGGGTGAAAGCTAAGTCCCGGCCCTGTTTACTGTCAGACGGACGTTTTAGCAGGAGCAGGATTGCTGAGGCCTGTTTCTATGCTCTGTGTTAAAGTGCATATCAACATATTCCAAAGAGCGAGAAAAAGCAGTTCCAGGCTGGAACAGTTAAGATAAAAAAACTGAAAATAACAAGCCCCAGGTTTAATGTCGGAGTTCTGGAAGGAATTGCCCTTTTGGAAACAGAAAAAAAGCATTATTCTGCTCTGTGCTTTTATTCTGCACTGATGTCTATATATATATATATATATATTTTTTTTTTTTTTTTTTTTTACACAGAGTTGTCAAAGCATGGGACGGCTTGACAGGTCATGTGGTAGCCAGATGCAGCTCATGATACCATTCAGACATGATAAGCCATTTTTATGATTTTTTTTTTGTTTATGTAGGAATGGATAACAATTATGAAGGAATCTGTTCAAGTGAAGAAATAAACTGTTTGTGTGTTCAACACAACTCTAGTGCTGATATTCAGAGTAAACACCCGACTATCTCTATTTGAATGTCAACCCATTTAAAAAGTGTTTTGTTAACAATTAAGGTTAAGGGCCACAGTATTAGAATGCACCATTTTCATATTTTTCAGAATTGAAGTGTAGACCTCCACTGCAGATGTCAGTTCTCTGGGCGGAATAATTACATGTAGATAATATGAAGATTTCATTAAGCAAATTATGCCATAGTCTTTCAAGAGTGTCCCTTTTCCCACGCAAAGTGTCACAACTAAGAAACATGTCATTAGTGCCAATGCAAAAATACAACATTACCCTCCCCTGTGGCTGTAGTGAATGGGCTGTCTGTTGTATGGAAAGTAACTACCACTTTACCTAAGTGACATGCTTATAGGTTTATAATGTGTTAGCAGTTATCAGGTCAACCCAGACAGATATCTGACAGGATCACTTACTGTATGAGGAAATCCCCCAAAATAATGATCATATCAATCATTCTAACCATGCCAGCATCAGCACCCAGCATCATTATATAAATTATGTTATATTTCTTGTAGATTGGGTTTTACGGCTGTATAGCTTTCGGCTGGGAGAGGCAGAACTTTTGGTTAATTAGCCGAACAATGATGCTGAGGAGCAATAAATATTTTCGGAATGTTTTGTGCCATTACAGTTTCATCTTAGATTCCATATTTTTAATTAATCCTTATTTATGTGGAGATAAAAGTGATCTATTTGGAGCATCTATCATACATGGGTGTATTTTTAATGTTTTCATAAAGACAAAGCATTTTTAAAGCCAACACGAGTGAGGTTTTGATGCCCGACTCCTCCATCGTCATGGCGACAGCAGGGGCGTGGCATACGGAAGAGCAGGATGAGATGATAAGCTGCGGAATGTTGCCCATGTCCTGGAGGGAGAATCCCATTAGGCCTGACGCCTGAGCAGACACTGCAGACCACTTACCCGTGTAATCCTCTTCCCCCAACAGGTGACCAGTCGGAGGGCTGGCCAGAGGAAGTGGTTGACACATCCTACACGGAACCAGGCCGCAGCCAAGCTGTCTTAATTGCCCGAGGACACGTCCCTAAACCCAGCACTTTGCCAACCTCACCTGCCAGGATTCGGTGTTACATTCCACAGGATGCCTCTACCTGGCCAACCTATTAAGAGCGCAAGAGTGGCCACAAGCCCAATTCTGAGTATGTGGTATACAAAAGAGTGAGGTTTTTGTGTTATTACTTTCTTAGGACTGTTCCTTTGGTACTCAGAGGTAGTAGGAAACCCCTTGCCTCAGACAAATGTATCTCAGGGTTTCCCTTGTATGTTTAATGTTATATAAATGACACTGAGGAGTGAGCACAGCCAGTGTGTTTTCTCAGCTATTGAGCAGTCTAAGTGGGAGTTGTAGTAAGTTATTCATAGGGCTGAAGCGCACTAGTCACAATAGATAAGCAACAATTCCACTAGCTTCATGCAAGGGTGATAGAAGAATGAAAATGCAACATGCAATATTTTCTGTTCACCTCTGTCCTTCTGGGTTATAGCCCTAGTCAGGTATTCTCATGCGAGAGGGCATTTTGCAAGGCTTTGTGAAATCCTTAACTTAGGCACAATCTCCCTTGACTCTCGGAGCTTTTGGGTTTTTTTTTCTCGCTTTGGGTTAAGTGGTGTCAAAATTCTACAAGTTCTGTTCCTGATAAGAACTTCACCACTCCCTGAAATGAAATATACCAGCGAGAACCTAATCAAAGCATGGTGTTTATTTAAATTATCCTCAGCTTAAGATAATGAGTCACAGGCACTGACTGTAATTAACATCAGCTGTGTAATGATATGCAGTGATATTAAAACAGTAACAAAGATGATTATGGAAACATGTAATGGCTGTGCTTTGCCAGCGATAAACATTCAGACAAATATACTTATTACATTTTCGACCAATCATACATTTGTTAAAATAATACAAGATATACATTAATCTCTGTTTTCAAGAACAACACAAAATTCTTGTGAGGAGCATATGACAGTTAAGATCAGTTATTGTTTAACATAAACATTAATTTTATCAATTATCAATTGGTCATATTAAATTTGCATCCTTAATTAAAATAAATATGTTTTAGGCCTTATTATGCAGGACACCAGAAAGTAATATCTGCTAAAGGGAGGCGGCAGTAAAATGTGAAGGGCCATATTTCTGAGGCTACACAGTGCAGTACAAGCAGTTTCACCGCTCTTCTCAAATATTCAGACCTTACCATTCAAAACATTTATCCCTTCAGTTTAACATTTAATAACATGGATGTATGATCATGAATAATGCTGCCGTGTTAGTGGTAATAAAAATAGAAGCCCCAAGGCTGCGTTGTGTATTATCCATTCATGTGAATCTCATATTTAAAAGAGCAAAGATGAATGTTTTGAACAGTAGAAGAAAGTGAAACAACTTTTGCTCGCATTGATCTGCCTCGGAAATATGGTTCAGATTATCATATATCATTCATTATGCTATCATAAACTTCCACACAGTTTATAGCACTTCAACATATATTTGAGCTTTCGGAAAGCACAGCATCCACCAGTCTGTCAGCACCATAACTTTGATGTGATTCTTAATTGCAAGTACCCAATTTGAGGCAAAACAGTGCTACACACAAATGCACTGCTGTCACTGCTTTATGAAGAAATACATAGTGCTCCATATCACTGCACTTCATGTAAAGTTCCCTCCATTACTAATCGGGAAAAACAGGAGAGCCAGGTCAATGGATTGTGTTAGACCTATTGGTGTTTATGGTGCTATGGTGTTTAAATACTGTTTATTATTTACTTTTTCTGCAAGATCAATCAGAGCAAATTTCTCATCAGTGCTGCCCTGGGAAGGAATCTCCACAGCATTTAAAACATCTCTTTTGGGTTGTAGCTGTTTTTGAATTTGTATATAGTGACCTGGGGCCATTTTGTTAACATCTTTGTATGGTATGGGTTTTAGACCATTTTAAGACCAATCAATGGTGGTGCTGATGTAGTGTTGACTATAGTGATGGTTTGCTTTTGTTTTGTGTGTTCAAATTAATCAGCTGTGTGAGAGTGCCATCTCACAGCTCAATAAACATGTTAATTACAAAAAAAATATTTTATTCTGCCTCATGCCATTTTTCTGCTATTTAGGCTGTTGGATGTAACTTTTCCCATTGCTTACTTTATGAAGAAGTCTTTATCTGCTTCATACAGAGGAATCTTAAACAATGAACTGTTTCCGTAAGCATTATTTAGGAAAGCTGTGTACTTGATGAAAAACGTTGTGGTTTTAATTATGTAGTTTGAATGAAGAGAAGATTTTTTTCCCTTTGTACAGCATGATGGAGCAGTCCATTAAAAATAATATTGAGAAATTTTGGGTTGGAGGCCATCAGTGCAGAATGACTGCGTGTTAACAGTGTGTGCACAGTAAGCAGAGGTGCAGATGATCCCCAGCCGTGTTCACAGAAGCCTTCCCTGCACAGCACACACACAAATGCAGGTCATACGCGGATGCCATGACAAGCTGAGGGGCATGGTAAGCACACACATGTAGAGAAGTACCTGCATGACATCATGAATTATTTCTCCATCTTTATTTGGTATATGCGATAACTTCAATTTGGTTGGCTGTCACAGAATGGCACCATGTTTACAACACCCCTTAAAATGGCGTTTTGTTCTTTTATAGTTGGATTAAGCACTAATCCAGTGTTGGCAATACAGCTAAATATACTGTATTGTTGGAAATGTTGCTATAGCTATAGATTGCTAAATAGGTTGGCTTAACATTATCAAGAAATATCTTGGCTCTCATAGCTGCCGTCTGACTAGAGAATATAATATGGATCAATTGAATCAGCACAACAAACAGATTCCCCAACAATCGAACGAGGATGGAGCACTCTGACCCCGCATTGCGGTGCTTTTAACCAAAAAAAGTCGATGGCACACATCCCCGTTGCCATTTAGACAAAACACAAATCTCTCAGACAAGCCTGGCTGTGAGGAGCTCCCATTTTTCCCTGTATTAAGCCATTAAGAGGACTGAGGCTGAAAGAGTTAATCCTGCAGTCTAGATGTTTAGATGGATCCCTGGAACTCATTCTTAGCAGAAACTCCATTCCATCAACTGCCACTCAGAGTCCTCTCCACTGAATTAGAACAACTAACAACCACCAGCCCAGCTCCAGCTCTCCCCCCACCCCAAACACCCAGCACCCAGCACCAAGTGCCCAGCGCCCAGCACCCTGCGCCCTGCACCCTGCACCCAGCAGCCTGCGCCCAGCACCCAGCGCCCTGCACCCAGCACCCAGCAGCCTGCGCCCAGCGCCCAGCGCCCAGCAGCCTGCGCCCAGCGCCCAGCACCCAGCGCCCAGCGCCCTGCGCCCAGCACCCAGCACCCAGCACCCAGCACCCAGCACCCAGCACCCAGCCCAGCGCCCTGCACCCAGCACCCAGCAGCCTGCGCCCAGCGCCCAGCGCCCTGCACCCAGCACCCAGCACCCAGTACCCAGCACCCAGCAGCCTGCGCCCTGCACCCCCTGGAAGGCTTAGCAAATAAACGTGGGATTTGAATAAATCACCACCAACATTCAACCTTTCGGCCTCCTTCCCCCTGTCTCCCTAAACTCCTCTTGCTCCCTTAAATGTCACCCTGTTAAATATTGAAAGCAACTTTAAATATTGATCTAAGGCTTAAAAAGCTTAATGCATATATTTTAAATCCTATATGATATTAATCTCTGAATATTAATGCCACTTTAACAGCAAATAGTACTATTATACCTGAAATACCCACCGCCATGTTCCTTTTAAAAATACTTTCCAAAGTCAGTCCTGGCATGTGTAAATTTTCACTTTTTGCTTTCCTGTAATCGATTTTTCAATCAGTGTGTCCTTCATTCAACGTTTATTTTCCTCTTAAACTTCTGGAATATATTACAATGCCAATGGTTAATTTTTACATTCAAACTGGTAAGGAAATTTAATACAAAAAGCATTGGTTATATATTGTCTTTGCAATCTATTTAGTGGCGCAAGTCCAAAGAAAATAATTATATGATAGTTGTCAGAAACATCTATAGCCGAGCTGCTGCAGATACTGATTTCATTACTTTAGGTCTGTTGCTGAAAGGCACCTTCACAGAGATTGCCTGGATGTCCTTAACAATGGGGAAGAGGTCAGCTCATCATTTTAGTTTAGAAAACTTTAAAATGATGAACACAGGTTCACCTTTCCAGAACTCCTACCTTCTGCAAATGGAAACTTTGTCCTGTATGCAGTAGTGGTTTAAAAAATATTGGTTTTCTTAAGCATGCAAGAATGCAAAATTAAGACCCTTTAGTGCATTTTTGTGCCTAATAGTTGTGTCCTCCGTTAATTTAGTAAGGAGCACAGCATGCTGTTCCTTGAAATATAAGCAACCAACTGCTGCTTCTTTTAACTCTGAAATCCAGAAGGCAAGCTGTTAACTTCTCACACCAGAAGACTTCTCAGCTAGTGTAAGGATATCACTGCTGTCTGATGGACCGGAGGATGATATGGGGAGGAATGCCCAGCTGACTGACTGAAACTCTAATTCCAGAAGCCAGTTATGCAGACAGAGCTCAATTGCCAAGAAATTAAACATTCATGTACATATTATGGTAATACCTAACTTTCTCTGGGAAAAATCCTGGGTAAAAGATTACAATGAGTCTGTGCTGTTTAGGTATGAATGCTTATGAGGCTCAATGCTTTACTGGCATTTGAAACTGCTAGCTACTCATCAGTTACCTGTGGTCATCAGTGAAAAATGTGACTTTCATCCATTTAGGCTTATCTCCCCAGTAGGACACTGTGTTGATTTTTGTGTGCTAGTCACTGGGTCACAGTAACTGCAGTGCAGCGCTTCCTGTATGAATTCCAGTGACATTTGTATATGATACACAGACATACTGTACATATATCATTTGACCATGAACATATTTTGAATGAATAATCTCTTGTGTCCAAGAATGGCTCTTTAATGAGGTTTTAAATTTAGTTGAGGCTGTAATCTTTTAAACTTGCATGGAAATAAACAGGATTCATTTGAACTGACAATTGACTTCATATGAAGAATGTGTTTCAAAGGACCCCTACAAGAGACATTCTTGTATATTCGGTGAAAAATATTCTTCTATGTATGATAATATTTATTTTACAGATCATTTTTATGTGTTGCCCATCAATAAATATCTCTTTTAAGATGGCTTTCCTTTATGAATAGATTACATTCTCATTGTGGTGGTAATGAGAATAGATAACAATAAAAAATAATTTGAATTTTAACAGTCCTACAATAGTGTTGTTGGTGATTAAAATATGACCGGACCCTTCTAAGTTATCTACCTCAGAGGTAGATCAAGGTGTTTCTTTAATAATGGGGCGCCAGCTGATAAATTTCAAATGAACACTGAATAATTAATCCATTAGGAGGAAATTACAAATACCATTCATGTGAATTTGTTTGTTCAGTAGAGCACGCTCAGAAGAATAAAGAGAGACAACACATTTTTTAATATAAGGCATTTATTTTTAATTAACTTACAAACAGTATACTGTTATAACAAAAAATAATATGTATGTCATTCAGAACAAATAGTTATCTTATATTCTCAAAGTCATAAGTGATTTGATTCTGTTATACTCCATCTGGCTGGTCGGTTGGTAAACACAGACTTTTAGAGTTCAGCTAGTCCACTGTGGGAGTGGCTTGTTTTGTCCAACGTGGACCAGCTGGCTAGATGGCTGAATGGTGTCCTTTAGCTGTATGCACATGCTAAGGAAACTCATGGGTTGATCCTTTCCTCTCAGCTTCTCTCCAAAAAGGTTAACTTGTTTAGATGTTCCACCAAAACCATTTCCTGACCGCAGGAAATGCTTACTCTGAATTATCCATTGAAAGAAAGGAAGTGAGCAAAGTTTCGCCTTGTTTCAAAGGTGAGTCTCAGCATACTAGATAATATCTCCTATAGTGAAAGGTTCATCAGAAGGGCAAGGCCTCATTCTCTCTTTGCCTCTAAGAGATAAATGCAGGGCATAAGTCCAGTCAACAAACACAAGGGAATTTGAAGAGCCCTACTCCTGACAGAGCGTTTTGTGCATTTGGGCAGGGGCGTAGCACCAGGGGAAAATGGGTACGAAGTATACAGGGCCCAAGGGTGTGAAGGGTCCCACCAAAATCTGGGAATTATTTTTTTATACATAGTGGAAGGGCCCTCAGAGCCTGCATGTGTACAGGGCCCAGAATTTCTAGCTTCGTGCGGGACCCTGCACCCCATTTGGTCAGTGCTGATTGGCTTAGAATGAACAGGAAATTGGTCCTTCATGACCAATGCATGTCCAGCTCTGAAGCCACTCAGAATAATTTCTGTGCAAGGGGAATCCTTCTCCCTTTTCCCCTCTCTTTTAAGGGGAGATGTCCGGTGCCGGAGTGGTCATAAACCTGACTGCTGATGATGAGGAAGGGAAAAAGAGAATCTCAAATAGTTAAACACTGAACAAAAATGAGTGTAACAAGCATGTCAACAACAACATTAAATGCAAAAAAGGCCATTTTAGTAGTGGTTGGCCTGCAGCCTAAACAGAAGGGTACTTTATCTCTAGCTTTGAGAAATGCTTTGTTTAAAGAGGAACATGAATATCATGATGAGATTGGTTGTCACGATAAATACTATGCAGCAATAAAAAATATTCAGATTCCTGACCATGTATTGATCATTTTTCATTGATCATAAGTTTGCGGTTTTATTGAAGACCCCAAACAAAAAAGAACAAACATTTTGTTTAGTTCACATAGTAATATGGTCTTGTTAATGTCATTTAAGATCACAATGCTTTCAATGAAAACCCCCCAAGGTATGTATGTCCTTTACATTTCCAAGATTATGTGTCATTTGTGAGCATGCTGTTAAACAGGAAAAAAAGTATGTGCTTGATTTGTAAGAATAAAACTTTAAAAATACATTCGTTCTTTGTCTCTCTGCTTCATGCAAATGGGTATCCAAATGAGAGTACTGGCCTTCCCAGCTTTCCTAAAAATGTATTAATAATGTGTACTGAAAGCCAAGGGTGACGTAATCAACGGCTCTGCCAAAAGGTTCAAAGCTGTTACGCTGTCACTCTGCACTTCCTCTGCCAGTGTGGGTGGAGCAGAGAGCCGGGGCCAGGCGGCCTCAGAAGGACTCCCCTACCGGGACAAACGGGGGCTGGAGTCAAGCTTAAGCTCTACTCTGTGAGTCTCAGCCTGGCTACTCACCAGCTAACTCCACAGGAGAGCACATCCGTCTTGTTTTATTGGTCAAACAATGATTGAGAGAAAAGTGACGGTTACAAATATTGCTTGGGCAGGTTCACCTATTGCAAATGACTATGGTGGGCATAGACTTGGTTTCTTTATGTCTTCAGGAGACATTTGGCACAAAATACAATGTCTGCCAGGGTATTTCTGTTATAATAAGGGCAAAGGCTACTAACTACACAATAGACATTCATTTTCATGAAAAAAAATCTATCTGATGAATTTCCCATGACTGAATGGCAAATCTTAGTGTCCTTTCTCGTTTGAATAAGTGTGTTTCTTGTTTAATCACATAATATGTTTCCTAGACGCCCTGATATAAATGCTTTCCATTTTAGGTCGATTCTATGTCGAAGATCGACAAGGGCTATTTATTTCTCATATAACTAATATGTTAAAGGGGGAGCACCAGCTGAAGTGTAGGACCTCAACCTCTCCATCCTTGAAAGTTAATTACGAAAAGGGCGCCTTTTGATTGGAATAATGAGTCCATACTAACGGATGTGATACTGGAAAAGTACAATCTTAAAGCTCGCTTGCGGCTTGATAAGCGTTGAAAAATATGTGCATACCTAACTAGATTAAGCCAGCCAGAAGGCAGTATATCAATCTGACTGTGTTAACGTTTGCATCAGCTATCCTGAATTAAATCGATGCTAACAGTAAGTACCCCCATGTAAATGGAAAAACTTATATCTCTTTCAGTTTATATTAACACAGACAATACACTGCAAATGCATCGATATTTATGCTAATTCATTCATGATGCCTTTATAATCGACGAAAAACTATCGTAATCTTTATATAAAAATTGTATCTGTGTCTTATAATCTAACATAATATTAGATCATGCTCTCGTGTGTTAGCTCTTGGTACGTAATTAATCGTGAAATAAGCTTTCTGGAAGTAAATCTTTGACTGCAAAGTGACCGTTAAATCCAGAGACTAAGGAAGTTGTTATGGCGCTATTGTATCCATGCGTTTCGCTGTGCCGGCGGCATTACAGATTCCTGTGCCTTCTACGCTTTCTTCTTTTCAGGACGTAAAAATAACACACGTGGCACACTCCGACAAAAGGATTTGGAATGATCTTCCAAGGCTCTGTGTTGAACTTACACCATTTATAGCCTGGCTGTGTCAAACAATCTCATTAGGAGATTTAACTACACGTCGTCCAGCTATACTTCCGCACCAACATGCGTTTACCGTAAAGTTCACCACATTCAGTTTTGTAACAAAAATATAAACGGTTGACAGTGGGTAAAACGTGGTAACACCAGGACAAAACAGCCTTGCCTCTTGGTGATGGAAACTCCGGACTCCAGATCTGTTCGCAATACATAAAACCAAGGGAGCAACGGAGCTTTCAATCAAGGGTTTGCCTTGAATTAATCACCTTGTGTTTAATGGATCTTTGAGGTTTGTGCTTGGCGCAGTGAGGAGCTGCAGCTCTTTGTATTCTCGGGCCGAGAGCAACCCTGGATTTTCCAACAGAAATTCGCTGTCCTCCAAGAAATTTTCTTGGGGTTCGGAGTGACATAAACACCCTGAGATTTGGATCTCCAGAGATCTGGGAACTTCTGCGTTTCCCGATTTATGAAGGTAAGCGATAAATATGTTTTGTTCTGTCTTGCAGCGGAGGGACGTCACGTAGATGCTCATCCTTTGATTTGCATAACCAGGGCAATAGCGACATAAATGTTCCTTTATATGCCATTGAATCTATTCGAGATGTTTTGCATAGTATATAAAGATTAAAACGAAAAGCACATCAGTTCAACGTCACGTTATTTGACATGTCCGAAGGGACCCTGTTTCAACTGAAGATGTGCATTGCCCGATACTTTTCCAATATTCACACATTTGTTAATGCGATGTGGTAAACGGCACCTTAGCGAAGCTAAAATGAAGAAAAAAGGCGTTTGTTATCAGTTTTCTGTTGTTAGTACATCTGATTAGACTCCTCACAGTATAAATCCCAGCAGAGATCGCTGTTTGACTTTATATGTGGTATCGTTTTCTTTACTTTTAGAGCGTCGATTTGTAGACAGTTGGTTAAAGGGCGTTACAGGCGTTGCTAGCTTGATAAAGAAAAATAAAAATGTTGCCAATCTCTCCCAAATATTGCACTTTGTTGTGGAGTTTGATAGAGATACATAAACTAAAAAATGCCTCTAGCCGAGAAAATCTCTCTTCTCAAATTCCAAAAAGTCGTTTTCAAATTTTAAGGAAATACGTTTCGAGCTAAAATGTACGTTTCCATGCTTGTTACTGAATTCTATTACGGAAAACATTTCAGCACCATGGACAGCAGATGGTCGTATTCACCGCTACAGTTCCAGTGTTACGGTATAGAAATGTATCCTATTTGATAAGTCTGATTACAGTGTCTAATATTTAGAGACCAAGTATTTGTTTTTGTCTGAAGTAACACAATGAGTGAGCTGCAATCAAAATAGAATACCCTAACCTACCAAGCCAACTTGTTTCCGTTTCATAGAGTTTTTGTTTGTTTTCTGACACTGCTCAAACTTTCTTGGTTTTTAGTGCAATAGGTACCACGTGCAACTAATACACCTACATAATATACACATGATGTTTAGTTTAATGTGTGTGAAAGTACATGTCCTGGTTGAACTGAATTTAATGGCTTACTTCCGCTTTACTCACTATCCTGATGTTAGCCATTCTCTTAAAAAGATGATATGGCAACCTTTGTTCTGTCTGTGTTTGTGTGTGTGTGTGTGTGTGAGAGAGAGAGAGAGAGAGAGAGAGAGGAGAGGCAGAGAGAGAGAGAGAGAGAGAGAGAGAGATCCCTGGATCCTACCATGGATTTTTGTAATGGGATAGTGGGATTTAGTTGTACGTGAGTCTAAAATGCAATGTAAAACCGTCGGGAAATCTCAGAAATGCAGCGTGTATGGTAGCCTAACTGTGATGACAAGTACATTCCACATTAATCAACCTTTAAGATCACGATCTGACTCTTGAAGTTACAAAAACACAATTATTGAAAGTTACAACATGGTCCGAGCTTCTGATGAGGATACATCTCAATGTACATAGTCACACGAAACCCAGTTACTTTGTAACAAAGTGGTCTGTCTGGTGTAGCAAATGATGCATATATGTAATATCCTTTGTAACAGAGCGGTTTGATTAGCATAGCAAAATGATGCCCATATGTAATGAGACTGTAATCAGCCACACGTTCAGATACTTTCCGTTTGATTTTATTTTAGAAGTTTTGGAAGAACATGCCAAATGTTTGAGATAACTGTAATGAGATCGTAATTGATTATAATTGTTTCTACTCGTCGATTAAGCACCTCTAAGTTTATTTTTGGGTCTATTAAGTATCCCAATGCGTATATCATCATTTTCCAGTTGAGGGAAAATGATAACGTAATTACTTTAGATTCCTCAAAGCAGCCCAGTGCTGAAGTAGGCCAAATGTAGCTACTATATAGCAACGTTTTAGAGCATTAAGTGTTCGTCTGGGAACGTTGCAAATTAATAACCTGAAAAACTGAGTAACCTTTGGGTTCCGAAACGATTGAGTTCTTTTTTAGTGGTGCAACATATGGGTTCCGAAGGTCAATTGTGATCAAAACATTTTATTCTTCATTTACAACCTATTACGACATGTCTTATACTCTTGAATGCATTTGTATTTTTATCTGTGCTGGGACTAATCCATTTTCAACCTGATCGAAGCAGATATACCTTACTTGAAGGTTAATTTTGATTGGTTGATTTGTTGTTGTCATGACAGTGATTGTGTCATAGTCATGTCCACCAGATTCAGACCACTCCCACTGAAAATTAAAGTCTGCTAGAAAGTAAGCTTATACCTTAATGTCGTGTAGTTTTGGCCGGAAATAGAATTTAACGTTTTAGAACCCGATAGAGGGGGCAGTTCTCCCAAAATAAGCTTTGGAAGCACTTAACCAGTCTGCGGTACATGGAACCCATTTCGTGCGCGTAGTCGAAATCTTTCCTTTCAATTGCGTAAAAATTAATACAGGGGTAGGGGGAATCACATATAGATCTTGTCATTGTTAGGAGTTATAGGACAAACGTTAGCGACACAGGATACAAATAAAAGTAAATACAGGTTTAACGGTTTCTCAACACGCCGGTTATTTTAAATCTCAGCGTTAGCATACAGCGGTATTGGCAAGGGCATTGAGACCATAGGGATCTGTCATTGGAGCTTATAACAGCACTAATAGCCGTGTTAGTTAAAACGTTGATGAGCGACATTTATAATAATCACTGAAAATCAGTGATGCATGATACATAATGATAGTTTCATCTGTGGAGTGAAATAAACAATTGACTTGAAAATCCTTCCAGTCAATTAGAGAGACCAATCAGAATCTGCAACAGTAGAAGATGTATGTATTATATTCATGTAATGAAATACATGTGTATTGCATTTTATATAGACATATATTGATTGCATTGTTTTGTTTTATTAAAGACTGAACATTCTGGTTGCGCAGTAGTATTGCTGAGGGAGGTTAGGCTGGGGTGATGACACACACAGGTGAGAAAGATGACACTTTCAGTTTCTGCTGGCTGTCAGGAGACAGAAGTGACAAGAATATACAGTACCTTCCATTCTTGTAACCCACGAGCATCACCTGTTATCCACTCCTTTGTGACACAGGAACACATACACTTTAACCCACAATCAGTTTTAATTTCTGCAAAAAATATCACACATATAACTACTCATATACATAAAGCATAAAATTATTTGCTGTATAATAGGTGTGTATAATGGGCATAGATCACAGCTTTCCCAAAGGTAAAAGAACAGCACCACAGCACCAAGCGCTGTTATCAGAGTGTTAGCAGATCGCTCAAGTATTTAACTTGGGAAATATAATCATTAGTAGGGGAAGTGCTGCAAACAGCACCTCGTGTGCTCCGCAAATCTCACAACTCATAAAGCGGGTATTCCCTCCTCTGTGCTTGTTAGCCTCATGCTAAGATTGCCATGACACACACAATGTGCAATCAGCCTTATTGCTGCGGGGCTGAGGCAGGGTCTCTACACTGATTACGTAAATCAGAGCAGAACGGACCGACAAGAGAAAAGATGCAGAATCTGCTCGGCTTTTACCTCTTTGGGATCACTTCGACGTGGAAGTAAAACATGGTCGGTCGTACAGTAGAGCAATATGACTGACAAGGCTGCTTTTTTTCATATTTGTATGAGTAAAATAAATTAGCTGGGACAATAGTAAAGATCTGAAATAGGTAATCAGGATAGCTGAAGAGCTGTGACATAAGGATTGTTTTCTTCCCTCTTCCTATGAATGTTGCTACAGTGTTATTTTGACAAGTATTTTTCAATACTTGGCTAAATAAGTGTGCATAATAGATATGCTTGTGTGTGTGTGTGTGTGTGTGTGTGTGTGTGTGTGTGTGTGTGTGTGTGTGTGTGTGTGTGTGTGTGTGTGTGTGTGTGTGTGTGTGTGTCTGTCTGTCTGAATGTGTGTGTGTGTGTGCATGTAAGTGTGTGTGTGTGTGTGTGTGTGTGTGTGTGTGTGTGTGTGTGTGTGTGTGTGTGTGTGTGTGTGTGTGTGTGTGTGCACATGTGAGTAAGAGAGTGTGTGTCCATACAGAGAGAAGTGCCTTTTATTTCGTAAGTACCCTGATTGCTCCGTAGGAGGCGTAGCAAATGAAACTGAAGTGCCCTGACATTTCCGTTATCTTGCTATTAAATACCAGTGAACTCGCCCTTTAAATAATGGCGCCGCTTAACATTCAACTTTAGCCATCATTTTGAACTCCATATAACCTTCTTCTGCTGATCTGATGCTTTTCAATGACAGTTTTGCAATTAATTATAAACTAAGCAGTCTTCCGTTTTCAATAAAGCACTTATTAGTACAGAGCATTAACTGATTATTAATATAATACAGTCGTTCAGACGTTTATAGGAGTTTAACGCTGCGTTGAAATGATATCCATTAAAGGTAGGAAGTCAGTAAGCTTGATCGTTACAGAGATAAATTCATTTGTTGGTACACAATGATTAATAATGATATGGAATACAGACTCAAAAACAGCTTGTTGAGCCCTAGAAATAATTAAAATATATTAATAATCAACTTGTCGTTATGGAAAGGGGTATGGTTGTTTTAACGAAAGGGTCTCCATTATAATTTGTGCAACGGGAACATTAAATATTAATATCTGTGGATTACGGTGACATCATCTTAAACTTGAACACAAGTCATTAACAAAATAACTGAGTTGCCCTGTTGTGTAAATACATGCATACACAACCAAGAGGGAGCAACAACGATAATGATGCGAAAATCAAAACATTAAAGTTTGAACCGATGCGATGGGTGTCGGAACAGACCTGCTAAAGAGTGCTCCTGTAACGCGTCCAGTGATCGGGGGCCTTTCCAGAAGAAGGCTACATCGCCCATAGTTTCTGATCGAGCGTTGGGGACACAGAGTGAAGACCATGGTAAATAGCGAAGGTGGGCCAGACTTTGGAATATGCTATCCTCCGATTTGCTCTTTGAAAGTCCTCGCTGCAGAATGTAGTGCTAGTAAATTTGCAGCAACTGATAGTAACAAAGCAGACGAGAATCAGAACAGTGCTGCCACAACAGTTCAGTCTTGAGGAGAAGGAAATTGCCATGATTTCTGGGTGTACTCGAATAACAAAGTTTTCATTTTATTCAGTCATCCCTCGATTTGAATGAAGCATTTCTATCATATACAGCAGAGTCCAAGATAGCGCCGAGGTTCTGGCATGTCGCTTATTCTGTTGAGAAGTCCCTCCCTCCAGCACAGGGGCATATTCACACACTATACTTCACGCAAACAAATATTCACCCTCTAATACCCGACTTCTGTGTCATCCGTTTGTAACAAAGTATTACCGCATGCCACAAGAAACGGCAGGCTTCCAAACAAACTCGAGCTAAGCATTTCAAATTCGATATGTGAATACCTGGTTTTCTATCAAAGGCTATGGGGGTTTAAAAAGCGAATTTCGTCGTGGGTGTACCGCTTATATGAACGACACTGGAGTTCTACGTTCACTTGCGCGTATCCGTTTCCTTCCCTCAGTCTCTCTTATCCAGATATGTTGCTTGTGGATTGAGTCAGCTGTTTTGTATTCAAGTTGCCTTTGCTGGTTGCTTTGTGGAGGAGAGAGAGATCGTGCTGTGGATACAGAAAGAGAATCTTCGTTCCATGCTAGAGCGAAGACAGCAAAAACGATACACGATTCTCACTATATCATTACATCGCTGTGGAAGAAGAGGCTTCACGTATTTTTGCGGTAAAGCGACCGGAATGGTGGAGATGAGATTTCTTGATGTGTAATTCTTATAATTTAGAAGCAATGTATTTTCAATATTAGGAACAGTGTCACATAGTTCATATTGCTTATGCACTGCTCTGCGTGTAAAAAAGACCTCGTGGAACAAAGTCCTCGTTGAAAAGTAAAGTGTAGCCTTTCAAAACCTCGGCGGTATCCATTCGTACCTAACCAGTGATCTGGGGTAATGGAAGGACCGATACAAAATCTATGAATAAGACATGCATGGGCAAAAGCAAGACTTAAACCAATCAATGGACACAAATATGTAGATGCATAAACAAAGGGGATGGGCAGATGGTGCCAATCATATCTTGCTTCAAGAGAGTTGAGAATGGAAGATCCCTGTCAGTTTCAGCGCGTTATTTAGGTTGTTGCTGATGATATTTGTTCAGGGCGCTTTTAGCACGTGGATCCCATGTCCCAAGAGACAGCGGCGTCTTTCCGGTGAACCTTAAACTCTGGACTTCACAATGCTCGTGTTAAAATGAGACAATTGCCCCAATATTGTGAAGGATAAAGTCTGCTTAACGCAGCATTTGGACTTGGAGAAGGTGAAGAGCTCAAAAACACTGATTACTGAGATCACCCCGTAACCTGTGATGCCAGCTGCGTACTACGTAGACATGTCGTCAAATATTAAATTATAGAGGACTAAATGAGGTAAGTTTTTATTATTATTATTATTATTATTATTATTATTATTATTATTATTATTATTATTATTACTAGTAGTAGTAATAGTAGTAATAGTAGTAGTAGGGCTAGTAGAAGTAGTCGCAGCCTAATATGGAGAAATATCGAACTTGAAATTCAATGAAATTGAGCAAAACATTTTGGCATACGATTAACCTGCCAAAACCTAGTTTAGTCTACATGAATTTACTGATTAATTTTGACTAACAGCGCATATAATGTTGTCAATACAATGATACTGTAAAACAGTCACAAATATCTCAAAGGTAAATGGAGTCGTATCCCGGTTCCGAGGCAGTTCGGTGTTAAATAGCTTTGTAAACTCTGTCTTAACTGTCTAGCACACTCAGACCTACCAAACCAGTGATGACGAAAAACACTAAATCCCTTAAATAATTAAAAGTAAGGAGTTTCGTATATCCTGTCTTTTTTCAACGGTTATTGTTTTCTTTACATTTTAGAGTAACTGCTCTCGGTTGTGTGGAAGATACCAGCTAATGGCAGTTAATGATTATTTTTAAGGCTATAGCATTGGTTCTTTATATTGCTATCGTTGTATTGGTTTTGAGTTAAGAGATTATGCTATTCAGCAGCGCTGCTTGGGAAAGCTTTGTGTGAAGAACCGTCAGTCCGTCCCACTGGTTTATAAAGAGCGGACCATGCCTCCACATCAATCTGTCGCAGCTGCTTCCATTAGAAAAATACCCGTAGAGAAGTGTCTTTGCAATGGACGGATATAAAGTAGCATTATGAAACTGTACAGCACGTTATGAAGGTTGATGCCACATGTAAAACATATGTATCGCGCAGCACAGTTTTTACGAAACTATTCGAGTTTTTCAGTGAGTAGATCTTCTCTTCCGCTCTTTCAAGTTCTGTTAATTTATTCTGAAAAATATTAGAGCCTAGACATGGCCATTGCCGTTCCTTCCTTTCCTCAATATCTATATAAGATCTGAATGATTGTACAAGCCTTTCTAAACCAATTCATGCCAGAAATCGAAGGTGTTTCAGGTAGCCTATTAAAACTGTATGTTCAATATTCACAAAGAAAAATTTTGAAGAAAATTTAAAAATAAGGTTATAAGACTGGTTTGTCCTCCACCAGTATGTTGGAATTAAGTGGGGCTTCAGTTTTCTCGTTCTTAATCAAACTGATGAAGAATAAATCAATAGACGAAATTTGCGTCAATCCATGCATCTTTCATCTGAACAGTGTTGAAGTGTTCGGTCATATAATGTGAAGTGTGTTACTGTTACACAAACGTATCATCCCCTTTGTATTTGTTACAATAAGAATTTCATCGCTACTTATCACAGCACAATTATTTAGGGCAGGCTGATCTTTTAATTAATCATTTAACTAATTACAAGCTGTCAAATAATGCCTGACAAAAACTGTAGATCCAGAAGTTTTAGACGGAAAGCAGCCTTAGGACATTCACGTTTAACAGATTTTCGATTCAAAAAATGTGCAATAAACTGTAGACTCAAACGATGAAAAATATAAAGGAAACGTAGTTTCCAACTGCTGATTTATTTTTTAGGGATGTGGATTTTTTAGGAACGTCTTTTAACCAAACATGATGCCATTCATCTTGAATGAGGAACATTCTGTCCTGTTCGATATGTAATATTGCTAATACTGGTTCTGTCTTTGCTCGTCCCATAGTTTTAGCGCAACGTACACAGTCAAGGTGCATACTTATATGGACTGGTTAGTGAGGTGGGATTGTATCCATTTCTAATATAAATAGAAAGTGGAGCAACTTCACGCAAACTTGGCAGAAGAGGGCAGATACGCTTTATATTTTAGACAGCCCAGGCAGCTTCTGAAGTGTTAGCTGAGACCGTGCCAATGGGAGCTATCCATGGTCCTGAACACAGCACCGTTGCATTCCCTCTCATGCTGCAGCAAAACGTATCAATGGCACACAGGCACGAGAGCACACTCAGCGCAGATGCATGGTTGATGGGGTCATACACATAGGAGCTACACAAAGTGATGGAAATAGGGCAGCGACATTCTAGTATGAGGTTCGGCCAGCTCTCTGTTAAATAACAGCTTTGGTCCTCCTTGAAATGTTGCTAAGAAAGTTTTGAGCTGCATCTACAGGAATAATGGACCGATATTTGAGATGGAGCTGGAAATCTCCACTGCACTCTGCATTCCAGATCTTCCCTTAAGGGTTCAATGATGTTTAGATTTAATGACTGGGGGAGCTATGGAAGGAGTCATGGAACCACAATAGAATCTGTTGAGCCCTGTACTTTAGCCCTGTCACCAACACGGGGCATAGAAACATCTTGTGGAACCAATGTTTGCATCAAAGGATGCACCTGGTCTCTCACAATTGTTTTTCAGAGAAGTAATCAGAGCTAAAAACTCTCCAACATGGGTAGGCTACCACCTACCCAAGGATTCACCACCATGTTCAAGACTGTGGGTTTCAGGCTTGCTCCGGCACTCCCCAAAATAAATCAATCAAAGGGAAAAGAGTAAAAGACTCATCAGGTGATATTACTGTCTTCTGAAGTTCAGACGATAAGAGAAGGGCAGCCCTACCATAAATGTCCGTTTTGTGAAGCTCAGAACATACAGCTTTTGTTTAGGCTGGATCATGGAGGTTGGATTAGGTTATTTGGTCACTCTGTACAGTCTGTTATGTTGTAGTTTTTAGCATGGATTCTTAAAAGAATTTTGGTTAGTGACCTTGGAAATATGTCCACTGTTTCTCCTTCCTGTTTTATACTGTCCGTCCTCATACATCAAATCATTTTGCTATTCCTATTATATTGACATTTTCATTTTTGAAATTAAAAGCAGTTTGATCCAAATAGTTTATCAAGGTATTCATTTGAAATAATCTGCTATGGCGCAAAACATTTTGGCAAATACTACTGGCATTTATATGACAGATATGTGTAAACACCTTTATGGTTACAATTTAGCTACTCCTAATACTCCTAATAGTCATTTGTCTTCTTGGTGTTTCCATTATTTTGTCACACCCATAATGTCACTGAATTTATTGCTGTCCTTATATACACAATCATGCATCATATCTTCTGTTTCATAGTGTACATCTTTCCAAACTTTCTGAAGCTACAACCAATTAATGTGTGAATACATATTATGTGACTCATTCCTTATTAAAATGCAGCCTAACACCTTCTTATGGAAATGTGGAATTATACATGGAAGATTTTTTTAACCATGTCAATAAACTGTATGTATTATGTGGCAACTGCAGTATATGGTATATGTACAGAAAATTATCTGGTTGGTATGAATTTAAAACATAAATTCAGCAAGTTCCTTTGTACAAAAGTTTTTTTTTTCTCATGTCATTTTGTAGCCCACCAGAGCCCTTCCCACAATCCACCACAGATACCTGATCCACTGTTTGGGAACTTCTGTACTAACAAATACGATCTACCATAGAATCCAATCAGTCTGACTCATAAAATTATATTTCAGATTGAGCTGCTGCATTTTCAATGCTTTTATCTATGGTTTAAGTTGTTCACTCATTGGAGAAAAAACATTTAATTACCAAATGTGCTGTAAGCCATAATGAAAAAAGCTTCTGTTTAATGTTTGTTTTTACCTTAAGAGTTTCATGTGCTGTATACTCTTCTCACTGATCTTTTGTAGTTTTAAGGAGAAAGAACATATATCATACATGTTGATGTTCAAAAGTGTTTTGCATGTCTGCTTGTGAAACTTTTCAAGACCAGTCTTATGGGTTCTGATTTTTTATTGTTGTGGTTATGGTTATGGGTTAGAGTCAGTTTTGAGTATGTATATACTTATACAAAAAAGGTTCCGTCTTCATTTGCCCTGCTGTGGGAATCCTTAAAGGTTCCTTGATACAACCTTATTCTGAGGGTTATATGAAGAACCCCTTAAAAATATCTGTATCTAAGATGAACCTTTAAAGGGTTCCCCCAGCAGGACAAATGAAAAACCTTTGAAAGTGTTACAAAGCCCTTTTTTCTAAGAGTGTACTCCTAAATGAAACAATTTCATACAACAGCCATACACACCACAATTGAAGTTGGCCAGATCCTTTTACTTTTAAATGTGTATTTCACTTGCTTCGCTTTGTAACGACTCCTTGACTTGTTGAAAAAAAACACTACTCTTTCATTTCCTGACATATTTCAGATTCATTCTACTCTGTATGATTTGTGGAATTCTGAGCATGCATGTTGCTTAGCAACGTCACAGTACATGGATGGCAGGTGATTTTGAAAAGAACTTCCTTTGTGTTTTAAATAACTTAGCAAGTGAGTTTTAACCCTTTATGAGGTCATATTTCACAGGCAACATTTTGCTATATGCAGTAAGCCCACTGCGCAGTGCCATTCATTCATAATTCAACTATTAGGACTGGTTTTGTCCAATCAAATACCAAATATTGCCCTTTGGCTTCATCACTGGCCTCATAGTTATGTTTATATTAATTAATATTAAACCTAAAACAGGATCTTCTCTTTATATACAATAAGCTTAGTTCTATTATGTCAAAGACAAGGTTAAAATTAAATTAAATTGAAATGTCTCTTGACTAGATACATAAGGGGACCAAAACCAAAACATTTACGATATAATATCAGAAGGTAAAATGAAATAAATAATATATTGTATGACATATATAAATATATCATACTATTCTAATATATGTCTTATTATCTTATTGTCTCGTGTTGGATGCTGGGTTGAATTGTTTGAACTGGTTTACCAGTTTAAGTTTATGTGTACTGACTTAAGTTTATGAGGCCCTTGTCGGTACCACATAGTTATCAAAATATAGTTAGAAATTATTCAAAGCTGCAGATCATGGACCTTGACAGATATTTGTCAAGATAGTTATTTTATTTATACATGCTTATGAATATATAAATCAGATTTATACATTTGCACACACACCAGTTTTATGAATGTGAGTGCAGGCACACAGACACAGTAGTGGGACAAGCATCCAGTATAGTATCATTATGTGCTTTGTGTTTCTCTGCTGCTTTTACCAAACTCCAGAGTCTTTATTAAAATAATGCGTGATTTCAAATAGGCTGGAACTAAATTCGCCTTTGTCCAAACTACCCAGTAATATGTAAGCAGTTTCTCGGTTACATTTGGAGATTGTATAAAATTCTGGAGGGTTTGTGAGACTTTATTTTAACATTTTTTTTATTGGGACACCCTTAAAATGTAATTACACAGTTTGTGAAATGAGTTGTGGCTTATGCTCATATGCCACAAAATTAATCATCTTTGCTGAGGGGTATTAATTTACCCCATATAAAGTGAGTTTTATGTAAGCCTAGTTATTCATTCTTTTTGAACAAACTTCCTGGGTAAAATGGTTTCAGCTCATGTCATGCTGTTTTCTATGATAAAATGAAGGTTTTGGAGATTCAGTTTGAATCAGAATATTCATTATAACATGATATAATTTTCATCATTTAAGGGTAATGTTATGTTATTTAATGGTAAATGGCATGTTTTCCAACCGAAGAAGAGGCTCCTAATTCAATCTATCATTTAGTTTAATTTCCTCAAGGATATACCCATGCCTATTCAATGTTTCATAACATGTTTTTATAAAACTGTACTAGTCATGTTCATTAATTTAGCACACAAATAGAACGTGTTTTGCTTGAAGAAAATGAAAAGTTACATTATGTCACTTTAAGCCATTATATATCAGAGAATGTGAATAGTCTATTGTAAGAGATGGCCTGTCATTGATGGAGGAGAAGGCTATCATTGCTTTATTTTAATGGAGATGAGGTGCCCATGCAATTTCCTGAGCGACATCAGATTTGCTCCTCGTTGAGAGGAAATCCTACGGTAACAGTTGTTAAACAGAACATCATAGACTGTAATTACTTTTCTCAATAGAGTCACACAGGAACCTGGAGTCATCACTTTTCACTTTTTTTTGTTGATTAACTGCAAATAATTTATGTCAAGGTACCCTGATTTAAAACCATGCTCTAAAATTTGGAATACTCAAGGTCACTAGGTTAATTCCTGTTAAAAGCCTACCTGCTTTTAAGTTGTGTGTATCAGAGAGGATGTCCAAAAATCGCCATGGAAAGCCAATTCTCATCCCCACTGTTGTATCATTCTTTACATTTAGATAGAAAATCAAACATGCCACAGGCAAAGCAGTCAGAGAGGATATCTCATGAGATGTGACAGGCCTTCTTTTTTTCACATGATTGACGTTCTCATTTTAGGTGGATCATTTTTTTCAATACTGCTGACAATTCACCAATTCAAAATTCTAAAAGTGCTATTGAAAGAGGTATATTGATTATTTTCAGGGCTAAGCATTTTTAAACCTGTTCAAGGATGCAACTGTTTTTTTCCATTAAGTTTTAGGCTCTTAATCAGCTCCCAGGTACCCATCCACACCTCACCCCATTACCCTCCACCCCCTCCCTCATGAGCGGTTGTGTTCTGGCACCTCCTGATGCAGTAATGAAAGTTTGCACAGAGCCATTCGCTTACATTTCACAGGTTCTCACTGATCAGATAAATCTGCCCAGCATGGGTATTATGGGATGTGAAAAGGGTAAAAATTGAGTATTCCATAGTATCTTTAATGAAGCTCAGTTCTTTCTCTAATGTGTATCACGTGTATAACTAAACCTCTTGGTCTTGGTAAAAAAAAAAATAAATAAAAATGAACCAGGCATAGTAAGATATACTTTGTATCATTAAAATCCTGGCTACAGCCACATGGAGCTATTGCTCCTCGCCTGCTTTGTTTAAAGGAGAGTGATTCTCTTTCATGTTATGAAGAGAGATGGAAGGTCCAGGGGAGAGAGTTTTAAAGAAGCTGGGCACGCCGAGTGCTTCCTCTCATAAACTTCACAGCCTTCTTTGAGTGCTCTGTGGAGGTCCCCAGATACCTCAGGCTGGTATTATCTTAGTCCTCTCCATGTGCATACTCTACTGTATCCCATGTATATTGGCAGCCAACCCACCTCTATCTCAATTCTGTTATTTTAGATGTCTGTATTTTTGCCTGGCCTCATATATATGAATGGTATTTCCACTCAAGTAATCGAGAGGGGCGCTAAAAGTAGTTTTCTAAACTGCAAAGTGACATATCTTGCATTCCACAAAGAAGAGTGTGTTTGTGGTGATGTAACTTTGCTGTAATTAATTAAAGCTAATTTACATAATCAGCACAGTAATGTTTTGCACAGCCAAATCCACTACCACACAATTCATTGTAGACTAAATTTAACAAATCATCTTAAAACAGGATCATGGTCTCTTATTGCTTAAGACTCCCTCACCAGCATTCAGTGGTGTGGTGCTTCCTCAGGACAACATGTGCCGTTTGTAAAGTGCAAGCTTGGTGCTGTGCAACATTTCAAGCTCTACTGTGGTCAGAAAAACTAAATTACTTTATATTTGTAATAAAGTAGTCCAGCCATACTGTAAGCTCACTCAATACAAATTAGATTAATGTATGCCAAGTTGGCAGTAGAAAAGCACAACAGAAAAAGGCCTGGCTCTTTTTTATACAGTGGAACACAATGGACTTTAATTGCTTAGATATTGCTTGTGAGCTTGATTTGAGAACACAGGCAATGGTCATCACAGTCCAAAGACAGTATTACTGACAATGTGTTCATGGGTTGGATAAGTGTATCTAAAATATTGGACTTTAGGGAGTATTTCAAAGGTAGGGGAACAAGGTTTAACAGGGTTTTCCCATTTTCAAAAATGGTAGATCAGTAATGGTAGAAATGGTCTTTTTTCTCATTTTTAAAAAAAAAACATGTAAATATTGTGCACAGCTGTATTGAAATACTGCTATAAGTGGCAGTGTTATCTGAAATGAAAGTTTATCTAAAGCAATGTGTTCGATTTTGACTGCACAGTTAGGGTGGCTCTGGGCTGAAGTCTGTGCCATTTAACAGTGATCTCAATGGAGAATTCCAGATTGAGCCAGATGACAGTTCTTGTAGATGAATGAATCTCTTCCTATAATCCTTTAATTGCTTGAGCCGGTGACTGTATTAAAGGTTTCATTCTTCTGCTTTCTGTGGGACCTTTTGATAAGTCCTGTGGTCCGTGACGGCTGTACTAAATTCTATTAAAATGAATGATTTGCCAGCACTGCCCAGAATGATGCCGTTTTGTCGCCCTCGCTCGAGCTGTGCGAATCGGAAAAGAGCTGAGTTGTAGGCCAAACTTACTGGCTTTTCACTCAGTTATCTCAGCGCCAGGTGCTGTCCAGAGCGGGTGTTGGCCAGTTATCCCTCTCTGAGGATTTACTCCTGAATGGCAGTAACCCCATTGCCGGTCTGTATGCCCTCTGAAGAGGAAGTGGTGTCACTAAGCCTAGATGAATTCTGACAGGGTTCAGTATTTCTGTTATCATCATCCTGTGAAAGGAAATGCTTGTCTTGTTGAGAGGAAATCGCATTTTGCAAAGGAAAGATCTCAGTGCATTTGATATTTGGGTATACCTCAGTTTGAAATGAATAGATGTCACAAAGTCTCTGGTTTATACTGCTGCTCCAAAACCTTATGTCTTAAACTTGCTTTATAGACGTGGCTTACATAACCTGCCTAGTCACATTGTATGCTTTCTGGCTCTTTGATCTTGCTAATGCACCTTTTTAGCTTGTTTGTACAATGATCATGAATACAGCATACACTACAGTACACCAAATGAGTTGTAACTGAAATGTTTCATGTTCTGTTTGATGTAATGCAGACTGCCTCAGATTTAAAGATTAGTTTATTTGCTCCCCATTTTTCTGGATGGCTGTTCTTATGAAGACCTGGCAATCAAATTCTCTGAAGAATTGGTGCAGATCAAAACATGTGACTTACTTTTTGAAACACGATATTTTCATAATAATGCGTGTCACAGGGGTTCTAGTCTGCATCTTCCTGAAAGATCTGTGGGGAGGAAGGGGAGTTCTGCCTTGACCAGTGTGAAGCCCTTCACTTACTGCAGGCACTCTTTCAGCCCTTTCTCCTGCACACACACACACACACACACACACACACACACACACACACACACACACACACACACACACACACACCCCAACACTCACACACATATACATGTATGCATGCACACATACACACACCACAACACACACATACACACGCATGCACACAGACATGCACACACATACACCCCAACACACACACACACACACACACGCATGCATGTACACACGTACACACACACGCGGACACACACCCCAACACACACACACACACACACACAAACAGACATACATACGCACATGCATGCACGCACACACTCACACACACACACACACCAACACACAAACGCACATGCACACACACACGCACACACACACACGCACACACACACACAAGGCTTTTGCTTTAAGAAATACATAGGGTCATAATCAATGTCCCAGCACTTCTCCTGTAATGACAGGCTTTTCCTTTTAACCAAGGGGAGCGTAAGCGCAGCCGTTGTGGGGCAGGTGGAAAGTCAAAGCCATGCCATTAACTGGCAGGTTAAACTAAGCCATGAAGCAGGCACCGGTCATTGGGCTGGTGGGCTGGGCTCTGTGCAGATTTAATAGGGCGCTGTGACTTAACGATAAGGCAGAATTTACCAAACCGATGTCCCGGAAGCCTCTGCCTTGGGATGCTGTTTTATTTCAATTTGGCAAAGCAAAGATGGCACAATTGCTGAGATCGTATCAGTGTGAAGGTACACACAAATGGATTGGGCATCCTCACTCTGTATCAGCCCGCCCGCATGTCTCATTACCTTCTGACCGTCGCTGCAGCCCGGCTCTGACCTTTCCTGTTGGGAGAGCCAAACTTCAACAACTTCGCTGTCCTCTGATTGCATTTAAAGTAGAAATTAAACGTTGTGGAGACAGCCAAGCCAGTCAGGAATGTATTCAGACCCACCGAGACTGAAATTTAGAGAGCTGAAGGATACATTTGTGATTTTATTTTACTATATTTAGTTATTAAATCCTGAGACTATTAAAAATAAGGATGATTGCCTTAGGTTTTCAGGATCAAAGCATAGTTTCCCTCTCAGAAACCGAAACAAACCACACTTTGATCACCAATGTTTTATTAATGCAGCCTAAAGACGCTCGTTTAATTGGACCCATGAACAGGTATACTTTAAAAATGGCAGATCAATAGTTTTTCTTTTTTTTTTACTTGTTGAGAGGGACTGCTGTTTATTGACAGCCATGGCGATGGTAAAAGATGTCCATTGTATTGTCAGTGACTTCTTTTTTTCCCTTTGGGCCACTTGTCACTATGAAAGAAATTTTAAAATTGTGTTAGCATTCATGATGAAGTCGAACTCCTCCAGAGGGTTCAGCTCAGTCACGTTATATGATGTTAGACTTAAGATAAGCATTTCTGTTGCACGCACTGTCACCATCTTGTGCTCTCCAACCGTCTTCCCGTTGGTGGTGTAGCATTAGCCTATTTAAAAAATCAAGGGTGTAGGTTGTTCGAGAGAATTAGCTGATTCGATCGTGAGAAAAGACATTTCCATTAGCATTTCATCAATTTTTTTTTCTCCATAAAAGGTCACAAGGATGTGACCTTCACCAGTGGTGTACACACGATAATTAATAATAATTTCCAAAAAATCATAACGATGGAAGGGTGGATCCCTAGAGACTCATTTGTTAAATGTCTTACTAAGGCGGCTGACAGGCTTATTCAGGTTGAATATTAATTAGTTATTGCCAAATTAGTGATTTAAAAATATAGATAGAACATGTCTCCTGGGTGTGGAAGGATAATTTAAACAGGGCTAATTTCAGAACACAGCTAGTTTACTGATGGACGGAATTTTCAAGTAAACAAGCTTTGCACTGCCAGCCAGGGGAGGTATATTGTCACCCTTTTCAACGCTGTAATTAAAAGTATGGTTACTAAAGATCTTTAATGTGTAGATTCAGGCTGCAGCCATGCTTAATGAATCTGCTTTGCACGAGAGCCCATTAAAAGCGGTCATACATAACCGGTTTGTCAGCCTTCAGTGTGGAGGGGCCGTTTATTGATGAGTTTACAAGCAAGCGTGTGAGATAGCCAAAGTAATTGCGTGGATCTCATCTTGGCAGGATATGGATGTTCTCATTGCGTCTAAGGGATTGCAGAAATTTTACACATATCCAAAGGTCATCTTGATTTTTTTGATCAGATTAAGTTTTTTTGAAATGGTTAAGAAACACCAAAAACTTTTTTTTTCCAGCTATCAATTGAAATAATTTAATCAAAAGTGATCTTTTGGGGGCAGTCATGTTTTTTGACCCGGTTGTCATCAAAATTGTATGAGGTATGCACCAATGCAAGGTGCCATTAGAGACGAGTGTGTTATGGTCTTGTGTATACATGTGTATGGATTAGATGTCACCCGAGGCTTATGTACATCAATTTACAGCAATAGTGACATATAGCACTGACACTATGGGAAGCAGTTCAGACTCAAGGTTTTCAGGCTGGGTGAGGCAGAAAAAGATTTTTTTTTTTCTTCACAATGGAAGGAATACAAATGCTACAGAATGTCAAGAATACATCTTTTTAATCCATTCCAAGGAACAGTGATGCCAAAGGGACGTATGAGTATCAGATAATGTGAGAACCTCACAGATAATCTGAAAGGCCCTTGTGGATAAGCAGCAACACAAGAAAAATGTATGCTCGTGTGCTGGTCTGGATGCTTACAGTGCCAGAGGATGGGCATAAAGCCATTTCCTATACTTCTAATAGCACTACATTATATGAGAGTGGAGATAATAGAATCGGAAAGGGGAAAAAATAATTCAATAATTTCCTTGATGGTTGGAGGTACAAAGTTGTAATACCATACATCACAAGTGTGAGATGGGTTGTTCGTCCCTCAGGAGGAAGGAGCACTCGGTGTATCTACAAACAGGATGTGTGCAAGCGGAGAGCTGACACACTGAGCTCCACCACCCTGACCGCATCTACAGGGGTGGGCAGAGTCCGACACCACCGTGATTGTACGAATAGATGCAGATCAATCAGCGCTGAGATAGTTGCCCGGGGCAGAGAATACACATTCTTCTAAACTTGTGCTCGCAAGATTATGGATTTTCCGTATCTTGTCATTTTCCATCCAGTATATTTAATGTTGGTTTAAGATATCCTGTGTGGGTGGATTATCACAAATCATGTGCAGCACAATACAATTCGATTGACTTTTAATTCGCTCTGCAGAAATAGTGAGTTGCAGATGTTGTTTTTTTATGCAAGAGGTTGCATTTTGTACCATAAACTTTCTGACATGCAATATGCACTACTATTTTTTCATTTACCATGACCATGCAAGCACAAGGGATCTGCGACTTGTAGCATAGATGTGACCATACATATAAACATGTACACATAACCACATACTTACACAGTTGTGCATAAAAGCATACATAACACCAATGTGTGCATGCACAAACATACATACACATATACAGGGAAGATGTGAGAGACGATATGGTAACCCTGTAAAACAGGGAATGAGTATTCTGCTCAGTAATACTCCTACAGCCAATCACAGTAATGAGATCCATAGGGAGAAGGAAAGCATGAGAAGTAAGCCTGCAATGTCTAAAATAATTGTGGTTATTCTTCAGAGAGAAAGAAACCGAATCTGCCAGGACAGCAATCAACACCAGCTTTGAGCAAATTTAAGGGGCATCTTCAGAATTGTTTTGATTTTGCTGATAATAAACACATGAAGGAGAATATGTGCTCTGATATTTTAGTAATAATCCAAACTTGAAACCTCCATTGAACTTGAAATCCTTTTTTTATTAATAAAATATCAGAGCTCATATTCTCCTTCATGTGTTGATTTTCATAGACAGTGATTGAATAGTGTGCAGGCATGTTCATGGTTTGGACCATGATTTTGTCCACAGTCTCACTTGCAGAAATACTTTTGACTCCACTGTGAGACTATCTCATCTCATTTCGTCTCATCTCATATATTATGATACAGATATCCGTTTAATGATCCACATCAATCACTGGCATCACAATAAACGAGCCTTTTATGTACGGTGACATTTAGGCTGGTTCATAATTAGTGATATTCTGGCTTTAACGGATATCTTGGGGATAGCAAGTAATTCTATTAATGTCATATCTTACATGGAAGTGAGATATATATATATTTTTTTTTACCCACTCTTAGGTAAATTCAGAGGCATACATTTAGGTATTTAGTTGCTGTGAAATTGAATAAATAAAGGAATCCAGTCATGTGTGGAATGCCAACATGTGAATCAGTGCAAGCGTGCCGTAATTACGCCTTCCGCGCTGCCATTTCGCAGCGTCGATGCCAAATTTAGCGGGTGTCATTATGGCGGAGAATGCGTGCACCCGCGTAAAGCGTGCACACAGATCATTGGCCGCTCTCCTGGTCTCCCGCAGAACGATTAGCGGACGATGACAGGTCAAATAATCGATCAGCGCTGAAAAAGAAAGACAGGCCGAATCCAGCCTGGAGCCTAAGGCATGGTCAGACCTCGGTCAGGAGGTCCCAGTCCCGCCCCACCACAATCAATGCATTATTTCTCTCCCTGATTGCTGAGCGAAGGCTTTCCAGCTGCCCCCTCTCCATGCATCGGCGGTGATATATCGACTCTCTCCCTCTCGTTATAGGAGTGAGATCCGGCAGACGAGTTTGACAGCCACCGGGACTAATTGAAGTGTTCAGTAAAAGTTTAGTACACAGTGCTACCTAGTCTGTCTCACATGTGTTGCTGTGATTCTCGCTGTTCTTGCTCTGGTTTGACCTGTCCAAAATTTACCAGTAAATTGCAATTTAGCAATTTGGACAGGAAAAAAAAACTGTGAATATAAAAAATATGCACACTAAATATTTTCCCTCTTGGAAAAGAAGCAAACTAGATTTGGCCTGAGTGCATCATAATATAATGTGTATATGATATATCCTGTCATGCGGAAAGAGATGTCTCAACACTGGGAATGAAAGTCAAATATCTACAGATTTGATTAATGTCATTGCCAAAGCAAAAGTGACTCTTAAACTAGTAGCAAATTCTCCTAGAGCGGCAAAGAGCCCCACTGAGTGATAAACTCAGGAAAGTGACATGAAAATTTCAGTGGATTACCTCATAAACTCCTGTTTACATAGAGCCCTCTCAAATCCGCACATGGCTCATGAACACAACGGACCACGATCTTAAGACTATGGTACTGTACAGAACCTGGACAAATTGCAGAGAAATGACAAGAGGGCAGGAAAACCATGTCTCAAGAATCTCCAATCTTACAGAAAAAAAGCAAATAATCACATTATCCCACATAGTCGGCATTTAATTTCCCTGCTGGCTTCGCAGTACAGGTCAGATTATTGATGGATGTCTCCAGATTCAATTTGAGTGAGTAATGAAAGCTGTGCTGAGGTGCAGTGCTTATTTTTCAATGCTCGGGCAACCTTTTGAATTTTTTTTTTTTTTTTTTTGGAAAGAATTTTATTGGATTTTTCTGCACCAGGACTCCAGTGTTTGGAGAGAAGTGGAGGAGCCCGCATTTGAAATGCCCTGGCATTGCGACTGCTATTTTGTATAATGTGGCTGCTTGCACTTAATGTCTGACTCATTGTGAATTATTTCCACACACAGCTGCTATCCTTCAGCAGGCGTGTATCACGTTTTCTGCCATCTTGCCTATGATTCTTTCATATTTTTTCCCGGCTTCCCTCAGCTCCGATTTGCAGCAGTGCTTGTGCTGTTGGTGTTCGGCACAAACAAGACGTCTTCAGCATATTGTGAACTCCGGATTTCACATTGTCTTTCGCTTGCTGAGCATGTGGGCATCGCAGAGGGGTTATCTGAAGCCACTGGCTGCAAAAGGAATGAATTCTCTAACTTTCTCTGGGGTACAGATGTCATAAACAGTTACTGCACTTAATTTTATCCACATAGCAGAGTTGCGTAAATGCCTGTAATTAATTGACAAGCCTTAACCTGTGAGCGCCTATGATGAGAGTGGTGTTGGCACAGCAACCTTCCCATGTCAGAACTGTTGGGACTGGTGAGGCCATTAAATTGGCCCACTGCGAATAAACTTCAGGATGTTCTATTCCCTCACCACCAGGATGTCCTAAATGTTTGGCTGCCAGGCTATATGCTGTACATCATGAAATTAAGTGCTACGTTTAAAAACAGATACATCGTTACCATACAGCAATTATGTGGTGAAAATGTATTTATCTTTGTGCATGTGCTTATGTGGATTTGTGCACATGTTCATGTTGTATATTTTTTATTGTCTCGGGGAAAAGGATACGATCGTTCCATTTGAGATGTGGATATTTTGTGCAGTCTATCCATATTTCCTAATTCAAATTCTTAAAATAGAACTGCAAATCAAATTGTGTATTGAAAGGTTTTTTTTTTGTTTGTTTTGTTTTGAATGAAGTGTGGTACTGCATTTTATACACGGTATGATTTATTTCCTCAGATTTAAGCTCAGGAAACAATTAAATTCAAACAGAAAATAAATTACATGGTGGTTAGACAAGTGTAATTGAAATGAGGGTCTGCCACACAGAGGGATAAGAACTGCAACATCTGGTTGAACCGTGAGTGTCACTCACCATCAGCTCTTCCTGAGAGGCAGATATGTGTCCATTTCAAGTAATGGAGTCATTCAGAAATGAGAGCATTGAGCACAATGTAATTATTGTGCTTGTCTCTGCTGATTATGGGCTTAAAATGTAAATATATGATGGACTGGACTGGACTGGACTGGACTGCTGCATCCTAGGCAGGCTTTGAGTATCCCCCTGACATATGTACACAGAGGGATCACTCACACTGTGTAAGAGGGAGGTGCCATTATGGACCTGGGAATCCTTTTAAGGACAGAGTGTAATTAAGCAAAATGTCTACTCTAAATTTTATTGGCAGGGGACAGCACCAGCTGGCAGAGGGAGAGAGATGTTGAATGCATCTGAGAATTTTAAGGGTTTCCATAAGCATTTCTGTCAATATGGACCATGGATTGATGGTTTGGCTTGGCAAGGCGCAGTACTTTAGTAAATGCAAGCGTGTGTCTATAATCAGAGGCCATAGAATGATTTTAATCATTCATTCAACATCTGTTTGGTTTCCCATGATTAAAAAATGTTATCTATTATTAATTCTGTAAAAATCCACTGATACACAGTAGGACAGTTGGAAAGGGCATTGTTGCCATAGAAACTGTCTCTAAAACATGTTAGCATCAATGTGGCAGTCTACTTTGCTGGCTGGCAGTTGTTTTCTCCTCAAACGATACAAAGTATTTTTTGGTTCAATCACAGTGTCTAGCCTCTAACTTAATGGCATCAGAGGAAAGAAGAAAACAATTTACTCTTGATCTGCCAGAAAATATCACAGATCTAATGTGTTTATCTGATATATACTGACATGATAGCCTCCTGTCCACAATGTTTACCTATCACCAACATAAAATTAGTTTGCTCTGTATCAATACATTATCCTATGCATTAAAGAAATTTTGAATATATTTATAGGCCAGAATTTTTGATTGGCATTATGAAAAGGCGAAAGAAAATCAGCCCTCCTGAAGGGTTTGGGTATGCAAATGTTAATGACTGAAAGGCTCATTCAGGGATGCAGTGTGGTGCAGCACAATCCACAAGTGCCATTTAAGGGGATGTTTTGTTGCAAGGTCAAAGCATGCAACGGATCCAGCATGACTATTCATGGCTGCACACACTAACAGACACCCTGCTAGCAGTGTCTCTGAGGTGTGCGCACGTAGCTGCTCCACTTAAAAAATCAGTGGTACATGTGTGCTGTTCCTGGGATCCGGAGTGTGCAAAGTGCTGCAAACTCACTCCCCATCCAGGTAAAATGAGCTGGCCTCTCCTGAGATGATACATTGGAGCGTAATAGTAGTAGTCACAATACCAGGCTTAAGGCAGAATGTGTAAGATGAGCAACATCGACAGTCTAAGCAAACAGATGTTAGTGTGCAGTAAAGTATGGCCTTCCTAATGAAGTGTGAGCAGAGCTGCAGTTTGCAGAGCTGTGGGCCTCACACCCTACAGCCTCCACCCAGCTGCCATTTTCATTTTCTCACACCAACTCAAATGTCAGTGCATTCCCGTGTGTAGATGCAGCTGCAAGTATGGTGATTGCAGTCAACTCACTTAACCAACTATGTAATGCTAGTAACATATTAACCCTGTTGGGTTAAGTGTTTCTGGGTGGCATAAATAAACAGGACTGGGATCATAGTAATGAATGTACTGTTACATCATATCCGATTGGAAGGGGCACTTTGGCATTAGCACTGGACGATAGGCACCTGGCATGTTTGCAAGTGTGTAAAAGACCAGCATGGTATGAGTCAAACGCTGTGAGTACACAAAGACCGACAGCATACAGGGTTACATGGTGTCATGTAGATAGCCCCGAAGCTAATCTGGCTGTAACATGTAAGCTATTCTCTCGCACTTTTATCTCTTATCTCATATGGGCGTACTGGATTTATACGGCGTGAAAACTGTTTGATGGATATGGTGGTGGATGTATTCTACCTTCCATTTTGATGTTCTTTCATTCAGGATATGGATATTTCATTGATATAAAAAGCTTAAAGCTTTTCCTTCCTTCCTTCCTGGGAGATATTATGGCCAATATTGAATTTACCTGCTGAACTCCTAGCCATAGTCTTATAATTGCACTGGAAAAAATCCATTGAATAATTGCTAAAATTAATGATTTAAACAGAGTAAGCCCAGACAGACACTGCTATGTAACCATTATAAACATTGGGTTGATAATAGGTTAGTTATCAAGCCCAATATCAGTAATATGTAACAATTTATAGTCACTTCCAATTTGAAAAAGCACCACATTGATCAAACACAAGGTGTTCCCCTGTTTGAAAGTGCCGTGGTAATTACACAGTACTCAATTTGGCAGAAGTTAAATTCATAACACAAGTCTCCTTTCCTGAAACCATTTTTCACTCCTTAATACTTACATATTAAGGAGAGAAAAATTAAAAAGAATCAAACGGACTTTGGAAAACATGTGCAGCTAGCAACCTATCCGGGATGTGAGCATGAAAACATGACTTTGCTGCAGCAAACTCATGTTTATTTTCAAAGTTCAAAATGAGCAGCAGTTATGATGGTATGTAATGTTACCTCAGGAACATGTTGAGCAAGCTCGTCATTGTACCATACAAGCACTGCTTGTCCACCTTGACAATGATAGCATATGCCCCAAATCACATAGCTAATTGACACATGTAATCTACCCAAGCAAGTTGTCCAATTCACTTTTGGAAGATAGTGTAGGCGTACATCATTACTGTTCGATTTTAGCCACTTCTGTCAATAAATACACCACGAGGATGTACTCATGAAGTGTTGACTTACATCAGTTATGAAAATTATACATGTAAGGATTTAGTCCAATAAACAGTTTCGTCCATCAAATTACAATGAGACTTAAGTGGCAATGCCTCAACATTACATTTTTATAGCACATTCGAACACTGACCTTTTTCTTCGTCAAGAATGCTCATTCAAATGGTGGCTTTATTTCCCAAAACTCCATGGTTAATTAATTTACCATTAACGAGAGTTGAATTCATTAGAGTTAATCTCTGCAAATAGGTCCTCTTAAAAGCAACTCACATCATTAGCCAGGTAAGAGATTGCTGGTTAGAAACATTTTCAAAAATTATTTCTGCACTGACATATAAAATCACATTAAAAAGATTCATACATCCTACCTGCTTGCCCTTTTGAGCTCATTTGGCTTACTATCAGCTTTTCACACAGAGGGCCTGCACAATTACCAGCACTTCTGAAGGCAAAGCAAATGTATCCAAGTCAATAAAACAGATTCAGCTTTGCATAATTACTCTTGTGAGTGTCAGAATGCAAGTAGTGAAGGTCAGCTTTTCAATGGTGACAAGGCAAACGCAAACATCCCAGACAAGTAAATTCAGTTGCCGTTTAGTTGGTGAACAATGTTATCAAGACATTCTTATAAACTAGAGTGAGGCTGTACTGCTTAGCTTATCAAAGTTTTGTTCTAGGAGGATAAAATAGCCACCTAGCTATTAGGACAACATTTACATGGTACGTGTGAACTGAAAATTAATATGAGAAAACCTTAGTTTTTGAAGCCATGTTTGTTGAGAGGTGTAAAGTGTAGTGAAGTATATACAATCCACATGGATTCAAACATGCAATTTAGGAAATAACTTGTGTAATGAATGCATAAGCGTAATGAGACAAAAAAGTACATAATCTAATGGTATGATTCTCTGGTACATACAAACATGTTTCATATTCTCAGTAAAGCCCCAAAATGAGGCTCTGCTAGTGAAGGGAATCCATTTTAATAGCGTAGTACACTTGACATGGATGGATGTCTGTTTACTGATGAATCCGTTCGGTCAGCTAGCACATACCTGCTGAAGGCAGCTCATTTGGGGGAGGGCCAGGCAGGCAGGCAGTCTGCAGCGTGCTAGGTGTTCCTCTTTGAGTGACAGAGGCAGTCCGAGCAGCTCTTACACATCGGTGATGACTTTTCAGATACATCTCCCACCATGACCTGGACCTTTACCGTGAAGCCAATGGGATTTCAAATTTGGAAAGAGAGCAGCCCAAAATAATTTAACCTTGTCATATAAAGGTTGCTGGGAAAGATGTGTAGCAGCCGTTGGGGCTAAAAAGCGGGCGAGCGGGGATATGTCTCTATGCTCTGACACACGCTTCACGCCGACACGCGCTGTGCGCTAGCGCTGAAATGGAGTATGTACAGTTCTCTGAAAGTTTGGGCTACTGTCTGGCACTTTTGTAGACTTTTGCTTAATTGCTCATCAAGGTGATGGATGACAGTGTAGCGGAGGACAAAAACATCGAAACGCCTCTGCATTTGATGGGAGCGGCCTGCCGCTACCGAAAGCTGTCGTTGTCTGCAGGCGAGGCACGGAGCTTTGAAAATGCCACCTCAAGCCTAGACCTGTAAAAGCAACCCATATTGTTAACATTTCCAATCTCCAGGCTCTAAGGGAGCTGCCAAATCAGGTCATCTCTGTGAATTGTGTACCAGCGGCACGCTGGGAATAGATTAGCAAGAGCCTTTTCTATGAGGAATTGTGAAGGTTGTGGTTTTGAAATACAAATGGTGTCTGTCTTACATATAATGCCAAGGGGAAAGGAAATAATCTGATCATATCTAGATATTAATAATTTCCGTATCCTTTTAAATATTTAAATAATTTGTGTGCTGCCTACGCTCTCGACACTCTCAGAGAACTCCCTGCTGGACATCCTGATGTACACAACAGAACAGAACAGAACAGAAAAGTGGCAGCTTGTTGATTTCCCCGGGCTGTGAACATGTGTATTCTTTGCAGCAGTGCAGTCAGGGCACGTTTCAAAAGTCGCAAGAACTTGAACACTTGTGGTAATCATGGTATTTGCATAAAGTGTCACAGATCTTTGTAGCGTGTACACAGAGTACCATCTTGCAACTTGATCATTCTCTACGCCTTCACTTAGCTTATCCAAAAACATCTTGGGCTGTGTGGACAACTCTGAAATTGTTCAGATCTGTACATACAGACCAGAATCATATTCTCAGTATTTACAGTGAATGGTCTGCAGTTATCTTAAAGACATATAGCTCTTGCCGTATCCATGCTTCTTTCGGTGCTGTTCAGCATCGAGGAAATGCAGTAATAAACGGTTCAACCTTGAGAAGAGAAACAGAATGCTCAGCAGTGACGTCATTTATTTATAGCACACAAAGATCCTGTCAGGCTAAATATTTCTGCTTACGGAAGGACATGCGATATTTAACCATTCAAGAAAATGTGTGCGATTTACATATTCCCCTGCGTAAGGTGTCCTTGAGCATCCAGGCATTGGAAATGAGGACCATGAGTATCTGCCAGTGTTTTAATTCAGTATAGTCACCTAAGAAACGGTAACTCTCAGCAGATATCTATCAGCCGTCATTAACTCTGTAATGATTGGGCTTACGCGCCCCTGTCTATCAGGGGAGAGCAGAGCAACTTTTCAAATGCACACACTGTAGTCAGATTCTGAGGTTATGTGATAAGCACCGTCACGTTGACATTGTGCAACATTGCAAAAACATGGTGGGGAATGCACCTCAAGTAATTAAAAAAACACCAGTTATTCCTTACTAACAAATTGGCCATATCTTTACCCATGTTTTTTTTGGATGATTCCATTTAAATAGTTCAAAATGTTGTGAAGCTGTGAGGAAAATGTTTCTTGTTGTTTAGTTTCACCTTTGGTGTGATTTATTTTGTCATGAGTACCATCTGCCTTTACTTCCAATACAAGATGAAAGTCATTTTTCACATCATGGACTGTGGATGGGCACAATACATATTCCTCAGGTAAGGGTGATGTATATTTTTCAGAGGTGGAATGTTATGAGCTTTCTTGCGAAGCTGGTGCTTAAAATCAGTTTGCCATGCTGCCAAAGCCCCAGAGGTTTCCATGGCTTTCATGCCGTATGTGGCTATTGAAGCTAGCGTGGCCACCGTAAATACCTGAGCTCTGTGCATCCCGGTAATTCTCCTATAATCATTATCACTTTGCCTAAAGCTGCTTGTCATTCTGGACACAATCCCCTGCTTACATTTGCCAGAACTTGGGGGAAAAAAAGAGGCCAGAAGGTATAAACAAAAAGGAGAAGGTGCAATGAGTTATGAGAACAGTGATCTGGCAGGTACCCAGTCATCTGTTTCTCACCTGCGCTTGGGTGATACGTCTCGATGCCCAAACAATGGGCCAAGTTCTGTTGTGAATATCAATATGTATGCAGTCAGTTTGGCAATGCCAGCCTGTATGAACACTGAATTTTTTTGATTTTGTTTTTATTTTTGTTTTGTTTTACCCCTCCCCCATCCCTAGATAAAAAGGAATGGGTGAGAGACAGAAAATTGGAAATTCTACCTTTCTTGAACTGTGAGTTACAGTCTGGGCATTCGCCCAGCACAGCTGTTGCATGATCAGGGCAGCACAATTATGGATCTAATTAATGTTCTACCACTGTTCAACTGTTACTTATTGCCTCAATCTCTATGTGTGCATGAAAGTATGTGTATATGTATGTATGTATGAATGTCTGCCTGTAAGTATTTTTTCTTTTCTACCGCTCTCTGTCTTCTTGCCTCATGTTCACGCACATACTCATGCACAAATACACTGACAAAACAAGAAATCAATTTAATGATAGTTTGTAACAGTAAATGGATATCTACAATACACTTCCTTTTTAGTCCCAAGATGATACTACAGAAGTGTGTATTTTAATTTTATTAACACAAATTTTTCACATTAGCTGCAAATGTGAGCACAAAGAGGGATTACGCTGGTGGAAAGAGTTTGTTTGCTTTGAATTCATTTTCTATTATACTTTCACTTCCGATCTCTGGCTTTCTGTCGATGAGTATGTATCCTTGTGGTTTTCAAAGTCTGATTCAATTACAAGCAAATTTCTGAAGACATTTGTGTTTTACATATCTATGACATTCTCAGAAAGTAATTTTGTCTTTGCTTTATATGCATGACATTTTCAGAGGTCAAAATAGCTGTAATAAATGTGTGAAGTCAAAGTTGAAAAGCTCCTTATAAATCATTGCCATGGGAAATGAACGTCTCAGAATTCATGAGCATTACTTTTTTGTTTATTGTAGAAAGCTTTGGCCGTGCCACAGTGGGGAAGCTGATGAATAAATGGCTTGTGTGCTGAGCAGTGTGGCTTTACTCTGCTAATGGCATGGTGTGTCAATGCATGGCCAAATCTGTCTTACATGAGATGCGACTGCACCATTTATACTTTGGGAAAATGTCTCACCCATTCCCTGTATGACAATATATAATTCCTTTATTCGACTTTCTAAACAGTTTTCTCAAAAACCATCAAAAAACTCCACTTTTCTTACTCCATGTCACTGATGTCAATAATGGCTCTTGATGGCCGCAGATTGTAACTGATGATTTATCTCTTACAGTTTGGATATCTTGCTTTAAAAATGGTCAGATGCTTTATACTGTATTTCCAGGAGCACCAGAATGGAGAATGGAAAAGTCACAGGGAAATACTCAAGCAGACACAGATTCCCATCTGAGTAATAGTGAAACATTAAGCTGTTACTCTACTACCAAATGGTCGGTAATGGGGCAGTATCAATGCAAATAATTAGTTAAAGCAGACTGCAGTGATTTGTGTGGTTCTTTGTTTTGGTAGAGAGCTTGCCAGCTAGCTATATATTATCATTTGGACTGGTTCCACTCTCTTACAAAGACAGCAAGTAGGTCATCTCCTACACTGACTATGAAATAAATGGATAGTGATGATCGATAATATATAATAACAGATAATAAACAGTAATAATTTTGGAGGTGAAGTCACCGCCCACCATGAAGTGACCCTATGCTTCTGAGCCAATACCTTTTAATGACCCCCTGCAATCGTTCTTGTAAGACAGCCTATTAATAGCAGTGAAATATACATTTTGGAAATATTTTATAAATAGCAATGTATTGTAAGACATTATGTCCTGCACATTTTCATTGCTTCTGAACTTTTGGGTTTATTAAAATAAGGGGCTAAAGATCATATAGTTGAGTGTCCTGCATGGAATTATGAAGAAGAACTTCTAATTAAGAAGAAATCATGGCATTAGTATGCTCATTAGACATGAGCACTGTGTTTACATAGCACTGTTTGGGCCCAGTTTGTACTTCAGTCAAGGTCTCTACCCTTGAAGCAACAGCAAAACAAACTCATTTGAATCCTATTGCGGTAGTCCACCAGCCTCCTGCAGCTTACCAAAGATGAGACTCACTATAATTGTGTTCCCATTAAAAAAGGCTTTAAGGAAAATCCACTTAATTCTCTTTGATACCTTAATAAGATCTGTACCTGATTTTAAAAAATGCAATTCCTTATGCCCGCCGAGATGATGGGAGAAATCCACCTTGTACATATTAAACAGAAATAAACATCTAAATATCCCAAAGAAAAGCTATCACCTTGTCACCATTATCATTATTGTTCGTACCCAGCTTAGGCGCCTGCATCATATAACGCCTAATCTGATTTCCATGGCTACATGCTTATCTGTGATTGAGGTTGCCCCATCCTGTTTACTTTTAATTAGAGTTGTTTAGTCTTGCAGTACACACTATTCCCAATATGCAAGAGCCTACAGCATCTCCAGCTGTGCCACAGCTGGGCTGGACCTACCTGGGAGAGACTCCCCACCTCGGGTGACTCATTGACTTCCGTGCCGGTTGGCACAAAGGGCTTCTCCTGAAGGCCTGACGCATGGTAATGACTGTGGATGGAGAATTACTCTCCCACTCCGCCAGTGATATGCACAGGTGTTTGAAAGTACAATGAGATCTCTTGTCACATCAGGTTTCCCTCATTTCTTCAGTACTTTCTCAACCCCCTCTGTCTGTCTGATTTATTTATTTTATTTTTTTTGGTAAACGAATAGGCTTCCCATCACTATTAAAATTCCTCAGGCCTAGTTTAATCTGAAAAACCCATCTTATTGCCGCACACTGGTGGCAGTGCTGTGGGCTGCATTCATGGTAGCAGTTTTAATGGAAACATAAAAACTGAAACGGACTGATGAGATGGAGATAAAATGCTAACTCCAATTGTTTTCCCCCCTGATTTTCCCCCCACTCAGCCAAACTTGTTGACTTCACCGCGGCACCCTCTCTGCCAGCTTTGGGAGGGGAGGCCGAACACATGACTCATCCGATTCACAACAATCTCGCTTCTATTCACTCTGTAGCCGCACCAGTAATCGCACACTGCCTGTGACGTTGGAGGATGACACAGTCAGCATACACTCAGTTCATGCTGCCACAGGTGCCCAGCATGATCAGAGTGGTCACTATAACGATGAGACCAATGAGAACTCATCTGCCTTAACTCCCATCATCCCCAGCGAGGCTGGGCCAATTGTTGCCTCGCCAATGTGGACCTCTGGCTATGGCCAGCAATGGCGAGACTGGGATTCGGACCCCTGATCGAGGGCTCCCAGGCAAATGTCTTAATCTGTGGACCAATTTTTAAAAAATATAACCAATATGAGAGGCTGTGGTAAGTCATGAATATGGGTGATATTAGCTTGTCGTTAGATGAGATGAAGCAGAGGGTAATGTTATAAAACTCCATAGTACTGTCAGACTCGGTAGCTGGCAAGATCATTCCAGTATGTTAATATTATTATATTTGAGACTGTATTTGGAAATAGTTTTATGTGAAACTATGTTCCCATGAGCACTGCTATTTATTTTAAGAGTGAGTATATGCACAGCTTGAAAGCTTATGAGCAAATCAGCAAGAATAAGCTATGCATTTGCAATTTTATTCTAATTCATAGAAAATACATTCTCAAAATTCCATCTAATGAATAATGGTGCACAATGTTTTGTATCAAAAATTGAAAATATACATTTTGTTTTTAGCCTCATTTCCATCACATAAAGACTGTGAAGCACAGTGAGACACATGCAGGTGAAAAGCCTGAATAAGTTGCTCCTTCATCCTCCAGGCCACTGTTGCTTACTGCCCCAGGAGAGCAGAGCACTGACTTCACCATCCTTTAATAGAACGGTCCCAGTAGTTTGACTTGTCTGTTTAACAAAAGGGCAGGAGCACTCAATTTGATCATGGAATTATTTCATTATACATGGTTTTTAATTAAGAGAAAGCCTTGGCGTAGTCTCAACCGTCATCGTCTGCAGCAGAATGAAAGGGCTGTGTCACTTTCTGAAACAGAAAAACATGGAGGTTCTGAGCAGGCTTTCTCTGTGGGTCTGCAAATGCCTTTGAAGTTGTAAATCAATTACCAAGATTTCTTTGAGGCAATTTTTTTGTTGCTTAATCTGATTCTTGCATTTGATAATTGTGTCATTTGTTCTTTGATCTCAGTCACTAAGGAGAAACCTAAATTTTTAAAAATGTTCAAAAAAGTAAGCGCTAATAAAACTGGACAGATAGGAGAACCAAAAAGTATGGAAATGCAGACATCAGATACAGGACTACCAGATATACCCATTTAAAATGGTGGGTGTGTAATTATCAAGTTGATTCAGGTCAGGTGCAGATGGAACAAATCTCAGACATGTCAAGAGTAATTCACTTATCTGTTGTTGATTTTACAAATTTTTAACCTTCATGGAGCAGGTTCACATAATTATTCTTCCAGGCATATATTTAAATGGCACTCATTCACAGGTGAAATTTTTAAAGGGGCTGGTTTCAATTTTAAGCATGCTGAATTACGTTGCTATTTTTGCTGATGGCCCAGAAAACTCCATTAGCAAAAGCAAATATGTTCCTTGGCAAATACATCTTCTGCTTAACTCTGCAGCTTACAGTCCCAGCATGCTTTACAAACGGACGCTCAGCAGGCCCGCTCCACTAATGGTCCCCCCCCCCCCCACTCCCTTCTTTCCGTCTGGATCTCTGGGATCCAGCTGTAAAATATGTACCTAATGTGTTATTTGTATCTTTCTCTGTTTGCCCTAGGGGTGGTATTATGTTTTTAATGTACCTAAAACATGCACTTTTGAGAACAATTCATAAAGAAAATGACAGGTGTACTGTTGTGGTTTTATTTTTTCTGCTTGGTTATCAGCCATCTGTCCTGGTTGCACCCACGGCACTTTGAAACATGAGTGTATACAGCTTGCAACATCGTTTTTATTTGAGAGTGGAACAATGGTTTTCAGTGAAGAGAAGGGGCTGTAAATTTCTCCCAGCAGTGTAACAGGCTGCTTTATATCCACACTTCCTACTGCGCGCTCCTGGTGCCGCCAATCTCTGGCTGCAGCAGGAAACCGCCACTTCCATCTGCACCAGGATGCGCGGGGTGTGCTCAAGCAGACGCGGCACGCTGGGTTTGCGCCGGTATGCTAATGTAGGTCTCTCACTTTGAGAGACGCGTCCTGGCTCTGTACTGCTGCTTCACCACATAGGCCTGACGGAGGCCCCTGTGCGTTGGGGCCATTTTGGGTTAGCCAGTGCATCGCTCTGCTATGGCTCCGGTATAAGCGTGTACTAGATTCATCTTCTTTTGTGCTTGGTCTCAACATTTGGCTTTTCACTTCATTCTGGAAATTGTTTGAAACATAATCTGTGTATTTCAGTTCTCCTGTGGCATCTGTTTCTCTCAGTAGAACCTGAGACGAATGGGCCTTAAGCATGATGATGAAACCATACTGTCTATACACACAGCTGGAGTGGGTAGTTCTCTTGGCACTGTCTTCTGCACTTGGTGTGTTTCACAATAAGTTAAATGATCTTCAGTACTGCCTTGTTGTACCTCTTTAAAGAATCCCTGGAAATATCTACATTTTGAGAGCATGTACAGCTTTACAGTCATACCTGTCACATACATGTTACATACCTGTTGAGGTAACCTGACTCTATACAAAATAGGGATACTGCAGCTGTGCTCACAGCTCTGTATATTGTTAAAGGAGGTTGGTTATGTTGACCTTTCATTTGCACAAAATAGGAATACTGCAACAACACTCAAAATCGTATATATTGTTAAAGAACATTGGTTATTTTGACCTTTCACTTGTTAATTGCAATTTGTCAACAATGAACCACAAAAGACTCCGTGCTGAGGTTGAAAAGGTTAGCCAGAAAAGCACAGAACCACATGGTGTGTGTGTTATAGTTCATGCTGTCTATAGTGTAAGTAGTTGGAGTCAGTCAACATACCATTGCTTTGGTCTAGTGTCCACCTAATATGTTTTTCAGCCTTATTTTCAACACTCATGTATGTAAGAGTGCAAAAAGGCATTGCTTGTTATTTAAAGCCCATAACATTATTGACATTGGTTTATGTTTTTCATGCTTTGAGATGGGATACAAAGCAATATTGTGCCTTTTTTGATGACAGTTTTGAAAGATGTATTTGCCTGTTAACTATTCCAGATTTAGTGCAACAATGAGCTGTTTCCTGCTCATTTCTAAGCTCTTTATTTTTAGAAATGTAAATAAACATGGAGGCAGTGTTGGGTAACTGTTTAACAAATCCAGAAAAGTGATTTTCCTTTTAAGTTCATGTCACTGCATGGCTTCAAACCATTTACCGTCCTGAGAAAACCTCTTTTTCTTACGTTATTCCATGTTGCAGTCAGGCAAGCTCGCTACAGATATTATCACTCACTCAAGTTCTGTGGCACCAAAGAAGTCTTGTAATCTTTTATATGCTTTATTCTAAGCAACCCCTGTGGGTCTCCTTCTCCCAAAGAGAGAAACTGTATTCACGGTAGTGAAGGCCCAACAGCACGCCACCATTAAAGAGTGATTGTATTACAAGACCCAATAACGTCACAGCCCAGTACCGTGTGCCCACCCCCTCCCCTCCCCCCCCTCCCTACGCACGCACACAGACACCTACACACACACTCGCTGCCTGGTTCTGAGAGTGAACCGAAGGCAGTGCTTTGACCACAGTGACGTGGCAGTCCCATTCGCCTTTAATGAGCTCAGGATTAAAGAGCAACAGACTCTCCCATTGGCCTCTCTCCCACACTGATCCATTGAAAATTGTCCCCACTGAGCAATAAATAGACATATAAATAACTGCGCGGCTCTTTCAAGTTCGTTTCAGGCAGCTACGGGTCAGAGACGAATCAGACAAAGATGCCTTTCACTTTATGAAAGGGGGTAGCGGGTGTTATTTGCGTCCTCGGAACGTTTGAAGTGGATTCAAACGGCATTAAACATCATTAAAAGGGCTGTCAGCAGGGTACCATTCCAGATTCCTCCTGATTAATCCTGCTGGTCAGAGAGACATTCGTCAATGTCTGTGAATGGCAGCGCTAATTTATTTATACGGGAAGACAATGGAGGTGTTTATCATTGTCTCTTTTATGATTTTACTTGAATATTAATTCAAAAGAAATCTGAGTTAAAACTGTTGAAATTGTTCATGTTGAGAATTTTCTTCTGCAGCAATGTGTTGACAGCATTTACAATGTAGAATTTAATCAGGAGGGACATTTTGGATATGGCTATCAAATGGATATGGCTTCTGGATGCACTGTTTTGAAATAGTAGCTACTCAGATATTAAGCAATATTACTTAGGAGTTCATTTAATGACTGTTTAAAATAACAGTGCATCCACTCTCATAACTCTCTACAAGCTTTGCCAGACAAAAATTTGGCAGCAGCCATCAAAACAAAGTAATATTTAAATGCCAAACTATTATCAAAATATTTCTTATTTCTCTGATAAAATCAATTTATTTACGTTATGGATAATCTTTTTTTTTCCCAGCCATTTAACATTCCTGTGGCAGAGCACAACTGTTTGCTATTTTGTTGAGTGATCCTCTGTCTGAGAATGAGTTTGAGTGTTAAGTCACCTGGAGCGTATTTGGTCTGGCAGGATTTTGTGAATAGCAAGAAAGACCCGTAATGATAGCGTATGGGAAGCTGAGGAAAGTGGATTGGATTGAATGGCAAAGGACACCATTGTGAGAGCGCTGCAATACCACAATGAGCCATACACTCAAACCCTTCCTCTGTGCTCGTCTGAAATACCTGAAATACCTGTCGGCATCAATTAGAGGGAGTCGGCAAGGATGGGATCCCAGACAGCAGGTCATTTGATTTTCTTGCCTTTAGCGGTAAGATAAGCTCCCGGCAGGTTGTTTGAAACCTCCTTGAAAAAGTGTCGTGGGGCCTGTGAGGATGGACACGTGCCCCCCCCCCCCAGGCTGACAGAGACGTAACCCCCCCCCGGCTGTTCTGCTGGGCTTCTCCTCTCCCTCTCTCCGCTTCCCTCTCCAAACCTCTTCCCTCCTCTCCGCCTGTTCCAATATTCCTCCTGTCCTCTTCCTTTCCCTTTCTTTCATTTCCCCTCCCTTTAATCTCCAACTCCCTCATCCCTTCCTTTTCCTCTCGCTATCTCTTTTCTCCTTTCCCTCCCCCATCGTTTCTTCCAGTCACAGAAGAATCATAACCGCCTTGGACTGAAACAATAGTAGTTCAGAGCAGCTCTGCAGGAGTCTTTCATCATACCCAAATCATACATATATTAATACATACTTTATTAAAAATTCAGAGTCAGAACTAGCCATTACCGGATGCCTATTTGCCACAAAATATGGATTTTCACATGACAGCAGTGTGTGTTTTTTTTTTTAATCAGTTTCCCCTCTTCATCATGGATGCAACAAATGGGAGCAGTTTGTAGCCAAATAAGTGTATCTCCCCTGACAGGACTTGTTGTATCACAGGAATAGAAGTCTTGACACTATTCTCGACTTAACTGCAGGATTAAGAATCCTGTTCTGCACCTTAATGATATTACCACCGCGTTCTCCTCCATTTTGGCTCAAGTTTTATCAGATGCTACAAATCTGCCTTGAAGCTGCCTTGAAGCACATGGCAGTAGTACTTACTGAAGTACCAGGGGTTCGCTTTTGCTTGTATCTGTAATGGTCTATTTAATTTGGGGTCCCTCTGAGTTGAGCTTTATTTTTGGATGCCTCGGTTTAAAGAAAACCCAGACAGATGCATTAGCCATACCGTACGGTCTCAGGCAATTTAAAAAAAAAAAAAAAAAAAAAAAATGGAGCTGCAGATTCAAGGGCAGCAGAGAAAATGCAGACATAGCAGGCAGCATAGGTTAAAATATGCTCAGTGCAGAGTAATTAAGCAGATGTATTGCTGCTTCTTCCTCCAGACTAAGTGTGTGCTTCCCCAGCTAATCCACAGACTGCACTGAACGCTTGGTGATAGTGTGTGGATGTGGGGGCAGTGGGGGGGCTCAGTCATCCCTCTCCATCAGACAGTGAGTCATTTGCACGAGGTGGTTTCAGGGAGCTTTATCAGCGGGTTTCGATTTGGCGGTGTAAAAATAAACTGTCCTCCTGAAACAATTCTGTTATTGTGCTTATCGGCCCTAATCCCCTGGTAATCCCATTGAGTTCACGATGGCGGCAACAGCCAACACCTATGAGAGGAGGCATTCCTCGAGAGGCCGCTAAATTATTCCCACCCCATTTTCATTGCGCGGCGGTAGGAACCTGCCCAACCTCGTCATTATAATCTTCAGATGCTTTGGGGATGGGCGATATTTGGTAAATGGGAAAGGAAAGATCCAGGTCAACAGCAGACACGAAAAAAGGAAACTAGGGACGTGCCAAACTCGCTATACTCATAATTATTCTCGCATCTGTCTGGGTAGGCCTGATACTCATTCGTAGATGATGATTGGATCGGAAAAGATGGAAGTTGTTGAAAATATGTTACATTTACTGAGAGAGAGAGATAGCCTGAGACTGATGACCCCATGATATTGGAACACAAAATCAGTGTATTACATTTTACTCCATAACTATAACAACAAGAATAATGTTATGAAAGAGTATATTTAACATAGACACCATACCCACTATCCATAAAGGATATTGGTTTTCAGACTCTGCCCACCAGTTGAGTCAACAAGTGAAATAGTTTACTTTTCTTGGTAAATGATAATGCATATTGAGACTGATGAACCCTCATTGTCCCATTACAAGTCACAGCCACCACAACAGTGAAGCCCCATTCTCTGCTCGCATTCTCTGCCAATGTATTCACGTACAGCTGTCGCACAGTCACTCCAGCTGACCTGCATGGAGAGACGGTGGATAGAAAATGGCCAACAAGAGACCCTCAGGATATTAGCTGACTGAGAATAACAGCTTTTTAATTTGCTTCATTTGAAGACAATCATCTTCCTCATTTGCATCATTTGTGCAGTGATCCAGCCTCTCTCCTTTATTACCTTTCCCTCCCCTCCAGGAAGGTGCAATAATCTTTGGCAAATTAATTTCAACTAAACATGAGGGCATGCATATGTGTGTCAAACAGTGCCACGTAAACATCAACACACACGACACGGGCGCACACACACTCGCTCTCAATGGTTAATATTCATGCGGTGTTTGAATGAATCTAGCTTCAGCTGATGGTTCAAAAACATATGGCCCTTTTCATGTTTGTCTGCCTCTAATCCTAGTAATCTATTAGTCGTGGTGCTTACAGTGCAGGTATTTCAGGTTTAGAGGTTTGAGGAGAAGAGGATCACAGTGGAATGTAACAGTGAGAGCTAGGCTTTACCAGAGGCCTGGCTGACTCTATCAGATCAGTGGCAGAGCCGTCGTCTTAAGGTTCTCTCTCCCAGTCTATGCTGAATCATCCATCTCTATGGTACTCACTGATCTCATCTGATCAGACTACCTGAGAGCTCCCGTACGCCTCTCCGCCGTGGATGTCACAGAAGGGGCGGGAGAACCCACGCAGTCAGTATCACACGCGGTGCTCCCTGGCGAAGATCGGGATCGGGTTTGCGCCGCTATCTTTCCGCCACACATTTCAGCTCGCGGTCACGTATTCGCGAAAGTCCCTTTCATTCAGCACGTTGCCCTGGGTAGTTCAGTCTCTTTCATGTGAAGATAGCATTAGTTCCATTTATGGGTCAAGTGGAATGAGATCATTCAAACCAAGTGGGCTTTACTCAAAATATTTCAGAGCACTCAATTTTACCTATTTACCTTCAATGGGCAGAATTTAGTAGCTCTAGATCAGAGAGCTGAGCTCTTACCCTCTGCATATGATTATATTAATAGTAATATGGCTCTGTGTTTTTCTGGGTTATCCTTTAATCTAATACATCTCAAGGGAAGAGGAGCTGATATCATAGCATATACTAGGTAGTATATCTCCTAGAGTTTTTTTTTTTTTTTTTAAGGGAAGACCTCAAAGAATTCATTGCCAAGACCACATGCCATATTGATCTGTTTAATGAAGGGATTAGTTTGACATAAATCGCTCAGTGTTTATAGCATTTGTGTTTGCACTCAGCTGCTGTAACAAGGTCTACATGTGCTGAAGCCTGGATGTTGATTCAAGTGCATTGTAGAATCTGAAAATGTCTTGCTGAAGGTTAGTCAGTGTGTGCCAGTACATTGCTGTCACATCCTAAGGCTCCCTTATATAGAGCACCCTTGTCCTGGTCTCCCATGTAGCATCTAAATTGCATTTAAGAGTGCCTGGCAGCTGTACAACAGCCTTAGTCAGCACAGTGTTGTGCCATGCATTTCCAGACTCCTGCGAAGCCCGGAGTCAGCGTTAGGATGGTGTTTAATTACTACAGTATGGCTGTGAGTCAGGACGGAAGTTGCAATTTGATTGGCTAATGAGGTTTGCGTGTAATTCCGTCACCTCTGTGTCTGGCTGCAGTGACCCAGGTCGGCTTCCTGATGGGAGTGAGAACGGTGACACCAGCGCTGGCTGCAGGCAGCTGAGCCGTCAGCTTGCAGAGCTCCTCCTCCGACCCGGCCGAACAGATCTTTCCCATGGCCTGATGGGAGTCTCGCTCTGTCATATCAGCGATTCCCCAGCTCCATACCCCCCACTTACTCTTTCAGCAAGTTAGAGTGATGGACGCCGGTGCTCTCAGACACGCAGGCAGGTAGCGGTGGTTGTCACGGTGATGTACTGGTCTGCGAATCCGTGTCTCGCTGGGCCCAGTTAATGGAGCCCTGTGTGTGGTGATCAAACTGTGCTCGGAGAAGTCTGCCACGTAGTCGGCTGGAGATACTTGCTCTTGTCACTCAGGTGTGGAGGTTCTGCCTCTGAAGTTAAGTACCTGTTGGAAACATACTGTCTGGGAAGACTCAATCAGTGATGTGCTGAATCTGTACGTTATATGTAATAAACACAGTATACAGAGTGAAGATACATGAAAAATACATACATACATTTATAAAATATGATTTGAGCTACCTCTTCCTCACTTCTCCATGGAATTTTGTAATAACTGCTTCTGTTGATATATTGGATCATTCTTCAAGAAGGAAGTACTCTCTCAGTACTTCTCTTTGACAGGTGAAAGAGGTGGAAATCAACTCCACACTCCACACTGCAGAAAGGAGTGGTTCAAAGGTTCAATAATCTTTTGATTTGGTGATGGGGAGATGGAAGGCGTTCGACTCCATCATGGTCCTCATGAAATCAATATTGAATCAATTTTAGCATTGTGTATGAGGGCTTCATCATCTTCAGATATAATTACAACGGTGTTTCAAGATTTATACCTATTTGGATGACTACTGTGTTTCCCAACTACACAGGTCCAGACTACTGAGGTTCTGTGGTATACACATATGCATAAACATTTATACTGCACGCACACACACACACACACACACACACACACACACACACACACACACACACACACACACACACACACACACACACACACACACACACACACACACACACACACACACACACACATGCATATGTATGTAGAGGGAGATAGAGTGAAGAATGCACAGCACATAGCACAAGTGGTCAGAATGAACAAACAAATGAGCCAACAATAACAAATAAATGACATCAGTAATGGGAAGTCATCTCGTTCATTGAGGGAATCATCTTTTAAGTTACGCATTTATTACCCGCAGTAATGAAGCATTTCACTTGTTGATTTCCAAAGTGAGAGGAGCTTGACATGTTTATTACACCCAGATCTCAGCACTCTTTCCTACTCCATGGGCCATGGTCCTGTCGTGAATGCTGATGACACTCAGCTATCTCTGGATATCTGCTAGAAAACTGATGCCTTCACTGGTCTTTACACGATTCAGTCAGCAGGTGTCGGACCAGAGTAATATCACGTTCTACACAGCCACATATCCTCACAGAAGTCCTATATCCTGTATTCACTGACTCATAATTGCCGCAGTTTGGTCCCTCCCTCCTCACTGTCCCCGTGTTTCCTTTTCATTGTGGAGGATGCGCATCCCTAAAGAGGAGGTGAATATGTGGTCATGTTGTTCGGGAGAAGCTTTGTTCTTCTCTCTCTTGTTATTTATTTATTTGTTTATGTATTTATTTTATTGCTGGACTCCTCGTGGGGAGGGAGTGGCATGGAAACAGCAGGGGAACTCTGCAAAGTTTGGCATAGAGAGCTGAAGATGAACCGCTCTGAAAGCCTTTGTGTGACAAACACTCGTTTCATTTTGAGTGCGGTGTCACCCTGAGACACAGCCGCGGATGAAAGATGTCCTTTGTTCATCCTGAGTCCCCCTCTGTGCCGTCTCCTTCACATAGCGCCTGCCTTAGGACGCCGAAGATGAGGCTGATCCCTAATAAAGATAAATTGTCCATGTACATTTTGAAGGGGATGAGGGTGGGGGTGGGGGTTTTTGGTGTTTGAGGAAGCAATCTCCCGTTGTTGAGACAGCCATCTTTCAGGATGTGTGCCATTTTCAGTCTTTTCCTTGCAAAACAACATCTGTGCATGTTTACTATATATGTGGGATATACTGTAAGAATTAGCCAACTGTAGACTGACAGTTTCTCTCAATGCCATTGAGAGGATATGAAATGCATTCGGAATGTGTATGGCTTAAACTAGAAGCTAATTTGACATGCTGTCAGCTATCTCACTTCCATGCCTCATCCATTGGTGTTGCTTGACAAGAATCCCAGGAGAAGGGCCACTTGCATCCGTCTGTGAGAAAAAAAGGCATTCAATTACCCAAGGCCAAAAGAATCTGATTCCCTGAAATGCAATTTTTGTTGAATGGAAAATAAACACCCACATGCAATGTTTTGGAGTAATACACACTTGATGAAGTTTGCAAATTTCAGGCTGTACTCTCTCCCTATACTGAGTGGTGGAATAATTTGAATGACACCAAGCAAGCCATTTGTTTGTCCCTCCCGCAAACATCTCACGCTGGCATTGCACGCTTTAAGATTCATTGTTCTAATTAGGTAGGCACCAGCCACCCGGTGCCAGCATAGTCACAAATCACTGTCAAGCCTCCACTGAGTAAGTCATTTTCAAGACCAACAATAAAAAGCCGGCCATATTCTCTTCAGACAGGATATACTTCTGCTAATAGATATTTCTCATTCGCTCTCAGAGAGCAGGACATTGGGCCATGTTCATTCTCTGTTGCACTGAAATCGAAATCTCTTGTGTGCTCGTCCCTTTATATTCATGAGGAAAGGTGACGTAACACTTGTGCTCTATTCGAACCGTACTCAGCGTTGCTAAACACAATGCAGCATCACTGTTTTCATTTCCCAGTGCTCTCAAACATACTGTAAGAGAAACTATTACTCAACCAATATCCCAAACCAAAACCTGTCACACCAACTAACAATCAAGAAGATAAAAAAGAGTCCTTCTTACATCTTCCTTCATCTAGTATATGAGGGTTTCTATATTTAAATCCACAAGAGCGATGTCTCTGTCCTTTCAAGCAGACAAATACAGATTATACCTCAGGGGTTTTATTTATTCATTTTTTTTTACTTAATCAAATTTGGCAAATTGTCTGTGGTGCTGTGTTTGAGTGGTCTGTTCATCTATACATTTTTCTCTGGTCATTTTCTCCAATCACTATGGCAATGGCATGGGCAGTCACAGCTTCATGCATATGTGTCCCAGTTTGAGGAGTGCCTCTGAATGTCAGGGAACAGGCTTCATCCTCCATTACTTCGGTTATCCCTCATCTTTTTCCTGAAAATACTCTTTGTCTTCGTCTTGTCGTAGCCCGCTAGCAGATCATCACTCAGTATTCACAGACAAACATCATCCACGCAGCGCAGCCCGTATTCGCTGCGCCACGGCCCCCCTCTGAAAGAGTGGGATGAATAAACAGAAATATTAATACCTCGGAACAGTTCGACAGGGGAATTATGCAAGCACCAATCATTTCTCTATGGCCATAAAGCGCAAAAGGGAGCATCAGTCATAGTCTTCACGGACCGCATCTGAATCCACATTAGCGTGAGCGCGTCTCCACTCAAAAGAAAGGGCTCATTATGACCCTGAAGATTAAAAGACAGCTCTGTGCTCGCAGGCCGTAAAGCGCCAGATTTCTCACAATCACTGGCCTTTTTCAAATAAGAAGCAATGGGCAGTTTGGGAATGCAGAGCCCGTCATCGTGGCCATCATCTCTGGTTATGACTTCTGAAAAAGTGTCCAAGATAAAGAACGGAGACCTCAGATCTCACTCCCAGCTCAGTGCCGTGTGATTACAGCTCGTCCTGGCCTCACTTTCATTTGTGTGCAGTGAGAATGTGACAACTGCATGCCAGAAATTATGCTGCCATTCCGTAATAAAATATTACCTCCTGAGGAGCCAAAAAAAAAAAATTAATTCCAAAATATTTCACTTCCATACAGAATTAATCCTGTTCTGGTATGGTTCAGTAACAGTACCTATACAATTCCAGGTGTATGACTAATTTCATTCTTCAAATCCATAGTGCTCTCTTTTGCAAGTAATACTGCAATAATACATAGCTTAGTATGGATATACTTTATTTGCAGTTTACAGGTGTGAGCAGGCAAGCTAGTTCACAGTAGCATAAGGGGGCTATGTCAGCCTTATATCTAATCTATAGCACTGTAGTATGAATATATTTTATATACAGTTTACTGGGGTGAGCAGGAAAGCTAGTTCACAGCAGCAGAAGGGGGCAGGAAAGATAGTTCACAGCAGCAGAAGGGGGCTATGTCAGCCTTATATCTAATCTATAGCACTGTAGTATGAATATATTTTATATACAGTTTACTGGGGTGAGCAGGAAAGATAGTTCACAGCAGCAGAAGGGGGCTATGCCAGCCTTATATCTAATCTATAGCACTGCATTGTGGTCAGACAGTTGATATCTTTAACTTGCAATATTCCTGATGTCGTGAGAGGAGTTGCTCACCAAAACCCAAATTTAAGTGTCTGAATAATGATCTGGATTTTGGCATGTAAGAATGAGTTCCATCTTGTATTCCTTTGCCACACAAGTGAGTTCATTCTTCACCCATGTGATTTAGTTTTCTTGTCTTTCCATTTTTTTCCAGTCTGGCTACATTTAAATTCCACTATGATGTCACAATTAATGGATACATGCCAGCTGCAGCTATACTGAGGCCAGCACACCCCTTGTGTTTCAGTGGGGAAAAAACTGCAGCCACTTGGTGTCAATATAGGAGCTCTGTTGCCATCTTCAGAATCCCTTCCCACAAAATCAACAGAAAGAGGATCTTTTATTCCAGTCCATTAGCAAGTCAGAATTAATACTGCTTTTCATAGCGAAAGCGTCGGCCAAGCAGAACGGTTAATAAATCACTCCGCTATTACTTTAGAACAGTTTGCATCAGGCTGTCCAAAAGCATTTGGATTAATGTGAGAGAGCCACAGTGAGACTTTAGTGAGAAGAGGACTCAGAGTTCAGAGAGACGGAAACACAGCTAATTGTGGAAATCATCCTGTGCCTCCCCATATTCAAGCTGGCAAGTCCATGGAGGGAAAGGCAGTAATGAATCAGAATGACTTCAGTGGAGAGCCTGGGAGCTGGGGTGCAAGTGTCACAAGGAAAAAAAATCACTGTAAAAAAATCTCGCTGTACCTTCATCAAGTCTTCATTTTGGTGGCTCTGTGGTGCATTCTCTTAAACAACTCTAGATGAAAATTAATGGTGCACTCAATTTAGCTTTTAGCGTATGCCATTCTGAAAAATGACGTTTCCAGAAATTCAATTCTAGAGATATTATTATTTATATTTTCTCAGAAATTCAATGTGAGTCTTGAGGCCTTCCATTTTGACAAACCCTACTGACAAGTGCTTCAGCTTCAGCCCACAAATGCATGGCCAGACATTTTTGTATAGAATTCTCTGATAAAGGACAGAATTCTTAGTTCCTTCATTGCAAGTTTTCCAGGTCCTGGTTCACAAAAGCGTTCCTACCATGCTTGTCTTCTCTATTGGTATGAGAAAGAGGAAGGAAAGAGCTCCACTTTTGACTCATCTGTCTGTAGAATATTGATCTATACTTTCTGAGAATTACTAAGGTACTTTTTGGCAGACACGCTCTTCCTGGAGGAGAGTGGTTCTTGACTTGATACTGTGCTATCTTTTGTCTGGGGGTGATTCTGGTGGGGAAATCATGATCAGTGACCTTAGCCGAGACAAAAGAGGCCTGCAGATACCTGAATGTCACTCTAGGGTTCTTTGTGACTTCTTTGGTCTTTAGAGAGTTTTTGGCCGGATGGCCACTTCTGAATGCTTACTTCCTATTATCAGTTGGCTAAGGGACTGGGACCCCTGAGGTTGGTGGTTCAAGCCTCAGTCTAGCCACAGCAAGAATGCCATTGCTGTTGGGCCCTTGAGCAAGGCCCTTAACCCCACATTGCTCCCAGGGGGGATTGGCCCTTGGTTAGCCTGATCAACTGTTAGTCGCTTTGGACTGAGCTAAACGACTGTCATGAAATAATGAGTTATTGTCTTTGCTGCTCTGCAGTTGTGGATATGCCATCTTCACGCACACCTTGCAGTGATGATATTGGTACTGTACCAGTGACAGTAAAGCAGTTGGAGTACTCAGCAAAGCAGATGTGAAAGCAGAACATGTGGAGTAATACTGCCTCATACACATTCTTATTTTGTGTAGCTACAGATGATGAATGAAGGCCCTGGGAGTGAGGCAATGACATCACAAACAGAAATGCTGTTAATGTCTTGGGCAGAATATATAAAATTTAAACCATGAGTCAATACATTCCTAGCATTTTATTTTGGAATGTGTTTTTCTTTCTCAAATAAGTAGTGTTTGTTATCAGATTTACATAGTGCACAGTGTACTATGTATCTGAAATCTTGGATTGACTTTACTATTGAATGTCTTTTTTTCTTCATCACTTCATAAATGGATTGACTTTACCTCAAATATCTTTTTTTATCAATCACTTTATTTATCACTCCTCCACAATGAAATGATCTCTCTTCTAACTAGTTAATCTCTGAGGGAGATCCAACCAAAACAGATGTGTATTGATGTAAGCTTGGGAACATCTTGTTTGTCAGCCAATCAAATCCATCATGATTTAGGTATCCTGGCAACATTAGCATTAGTGCAGTGAATGCACAAGGTAAATTCCAGTTTTATTTCTTTCAGGAATAATTGGCACTGGATGGCATTTATGATTGGGGAGCTCTGGAAAAGGCAAGCCCTTTGTGTATTTTCTTTACTTTTCTTTTTTGTTCGTATGACAGTCCCATTTAAGCATTTAAACCTTTACGCCAGTATTTTCAGCACCCTCTGAGCTTTCTCTGAACCAGAAGCAGGTTAGTTAAAGTGAGAGGAAAGCACTCTTTGGTTGTCTTCCAGAGAGCAGAACAAGTGGGCCAATTAGAGGAACCATGCTCTCTGCTGAAATGACAGGTGAACATCAGCATCTAGGAGAGGGCTCTCCTGTCTTGTTAGTACCTGTGGAAACAAACCAAGTCTTTTTTTTGTTGTTTCTGTGGGAGCTGCAAGACGGTTCCATCCGACAGACCTCATTTAGTTTTAAAGCACGTAATAACGGAGGCATTTGCGTTAAGCGAAGTGAAGGGAACAGGAAAACATTGAGCAGTCAAAGCACTTGTCAGAATAATCAGCAAAGTCATCTACACTTAGCAGAGAGGGGTAGAAACCCTCTCCTCAGTCCCCCTTTCCCTTAGACAAAGCAATCCAATTACCGACGACCGTTTGAGACTGTACATGTGGCAGGCCTGAGTACTACAGAAAGCGAAGCCAAGCTGGGAGAACCACAGAGCCCACAAATGGTAATTGGTGAAAATTGTGTTTGGTAGCTTCAGGGTCTTTTATGAAGTCTTCATCACTCTCGTAATCCTTTTTGCTTTTGTGAGGAACAATTTCCGCTGCACAAGCTCGCTGCCTTAAGGCTGCAACCTCTGAGACCTGCGACAGCGGCTTATTTCTCTCCCGAGAAAGAGACTGTCCATCACAGCCTCCCGAGCAGGTGCTCTGCACAGGTCAACACAATAGTTTTGACTACAGACAGAACACAAAAAAATCTAAGACAATATTCACTCCTTTTGGGGTTGCTATTACAAGGACCCAATGACTGATATTAAATGTGTGGTGAACCCAGACTTTCCTTGCTGAAAATATTTTTGAAAATATTTCCACCTGCTATGAACACAATCCAGCCTTCAGAAAATACAACTACTGGCTGTACATTTTACTGCAATTACTGCATTTTTAAAATCAAACAGTCTAAATTAATTCATATATTTCACATATCCTGACTATGAAAATATAAAGCTAATCAGAGTACTGTGCTTACGTACCCAGCATAAACATGGTGCTTCAATGTAGCAGCCCTTACATTGGTCTCAAAGGGCCTATGTTTATCTGATAAGCAGGAATTCATATGTATAGCACACCAAAATCTTTCACATGCCAAGATAAATAAATGTTTTGGCTTTTGTCACCACTTCAGACAGATATAAAACTTTTGGCCTGAAAAGACTTCAAATGCATTTTATCCTCCAGCTAAAAGTTAGTAGCAAAGACTTCTCATGGTTTGCTGCATTCAATGTCCAGCTCTGAAGGCGAACTTGACACAAAGCAATAAGCTGTCACTTTCAGCTGTTGCTGGTCTATTAGACATTTCGGCACTGTGGGAGAAGTCCCCTGTTATTGATACTGCTGCTGTCGTTCGTGTTGTGAGACCGCAGATACCTCCCACACCAACATCTCCTTCTTCAACACCAATGTCACATGTGACAGGAAATTTCAACACCAGTAAAAAAAAGAGGTCAATCTAATGCAAATTGAAAAGGCGGCACATCCATTTTTACTTTGTGAAAGAAATTGTCGTATTCCCTGGTTGTGGGAGGCGTGCTTGGGAGAGGGTTGGTGTCTGAATGGAGAGCTATAGTTGTAGTACTGTGTGGCCTGATTTTGCTCTTAGCATAGAGCCAATGGTTCTAATCAGGGGCCCGTGCAATTCCAAAGGTTGAAGCCCAGGTGCATTGTGGGATGGCAAGTTGTATGTTGCCAGGATGCATCCCACAATGCACCTGGATAGATGTTTTAATTGGAAAAAGAAACTGCATCACATTACCCACCAATTGTTTCTATACTCTAGTGATTCGGTTTGGAGGAATTTTGCGGATATTTTTCAAACAGTTTAATTGCTTCAGCAGAATGGCTTCAATTAGCATGTATTTAAAATGCACATTTTTACCACTGCAGAACCCTGCATTAATGGAACAAATGTATTTTTTGTTTTGTTTTTTTTTTTTTTGTTTCTGATTTGTTCAGGGTGAATAGTTAATTGTGTGCAACTAAATTAGCTTATTATAATGAAATAGGGATTAAATATTTTTTGTCATTGTAAGTAATTGTGTAATTTCTATCTATTACATGTAAACATTTTTCAATACCTTGTGTTGGTGAAGGTTCACATTGCAGCAAAGAATCTTCCATCCAGGTCCAGACTTTGTAATTTCAGGTCCATAATTTTCATATTAACTCCTTGCCTGATTACAACTGCTTTGCATTGGTAATGATTGCTGCTTGTTATGACTCACTGGAAATATCTATGAATATGACATTTTTTTGTTTGTTTGATTTTCTTGCATCTGAAGCAACATTGTAAGATCCTTTAATGCAGATCAGTGTGTATTTGTGCAGAAAGACTGCCCTGTCAGAGATACAGCAGTGCATAATAAACACAGTTGGAAATAATGCCAGGTGGAATTATCAGTCTGTCTCTGGCTGGATACCCTTTCATTAATGCCATGTGTGTTAGGTTAGGGTTCTGAAGTTATCTCTGGGCAGTTTGATAAACAGTGTTTCTGTGGCAACCGTATCTGCGGGCCTTTTCAGGCTGAATCGATGAAAAACAACCTTTTATTTAGTGTTTAATGAATGTAGCGCAATTGTTTCACAATTCTCCTTGCGCACCGGAAAGCTGTGACAGTCACTTTTTTGATGTATGGAGTGTGGTTTTGCCTCATTAATTTGCCACCCGTGACAAGCTGGATCAAAGAATAGAAGGGAGGGGGCCGATAAAGGAAATACAAAACAGCTCTGGTCCTCCAGGCTGGGGTCAAGAGCTGATCTAAGAGCAAAATTCACTCACTCCCCCCCTCCACTGTCACCAGGCATGAAAGCCTCACATCTCTACTGAAACCTTACACAGTGGTATAAGTCCAGTGGGTGTGCTTGATATGAGCTCTTGTGAGAGACCTGACAGAGCCCTCAGAAGAAGGCACATTTTGTGTGCTTGTGTGTACCATAGGCTTTTTTTTTTTTTTTTTTTTTTTTTGCAAAGTGGGCCCCTTTTACGTACACGTGTCAGATCACAGTCTTTCTGCTGTGATTCATGTCCTGCATTTTCCCATACGATGTGAGAGGAAATGCATTCATACGGGTCACTGCTTCGCCCCCCCGGGGGTTCTGTACACACGCCCATTCGTTTAGCTGCAGCGGTATGGCGGTTTCTCCGCTGCCGCGCGCTTGTTACTTTTTCCCCATCTGTATGTTTCTGCTGTGGGGAGGTATGACTATGAAAGGACAAAGGTTGTACCGGAGGAAAGCTCCCCAGCGTTGAATTATGGGAGTTGCATTAGTGTCAGAGTATTTTATCCCTGCCGCACAGAGTTTCTGATGCACTGCTTTCCATATACTGCAGTGCTGGGTTTGTTTTAGGAGATCTGTGATTTCATGTGGCATAATGTAATTACATCTGCTGAAGGGGACTGACTGAATCGGATGAGAACTTCTGATTTCCCCTGCAATTGATGTACTTATGTCTTGCATAGCCAACAGACTGGAAAATTCTGAAATTATTTTGGGCACCACTCGATTAAAATCAGCCCCAAGGTATACTTTATTTACCTTTGACTTGCAAACCGACTCTTCATCGTGTAATTTTGTCATATTGTATAACAGTTTTTGCTGTAATATTCAGTAACTCTAAAGTATGCTACCTACATTGGTTGAAATAGAATTAAGATTAAATGAGAAACATAGGGAGATTTTAAGATAATATACCGATCCATTGCTCCACAAACTCTACAAATTCAGTGGTGTAGGTGTACAGGATATGGATTATACCCATCTATACTTCAAGGGAAGTACACTACACTCACCCATTAGCCTTATTACCATTAATACACATGGGCTTTGGAGTTACAATATGCCCACCTCCTCAGACAGCATACTCATCTCCTCAGTAACAACTACTGTACTTCACCAGTTTTACCAGCACACTGCCAAAGACAGAAAACCTCAAAATGCATCTTGAATTAAAGTACATAATGTTAAGTATACATAATGTCTGCATAATACATAGGTTATAATGTGCTTCTAAACCTATTCCGTTGTAATGCAATATTTATGAAACCTACGGTAAACACATAAATGGTTGTGACCTAGTGGTTTGTGAATTTTTACTAGTTATGTTTCACAGTTTGTCTTTGGTTTTAGACTGTGGCTCAGGTTTTTTTTTATTACTGGTAAATCAAAACAGAACTATTGCAATGCTGTGTAATTACTTGAAAGTATTTTCACCTGTGCCCTGTCTGTCATCTCTAGACCAGAGCTGGTTTTAGCTGGTCTCAGGAAAGCTGCCAAACTCTGTAAGCCCTCATGTTGTCTGGACAGGGAACCATCTATGGTTGTCACCTGTGGGACGAAGCGAGATCGCCAGCTCAAACCGCACTCATCAGATCACATCATGAAAAAGCCATTTTAAAAGTGTGGCCAGTGCTGAGCGATCAAAGCTGAATTTAGCCTCAATTTAAGATATTAAAATGCACAAACTGGCGTGACATTAAAGTGACAAGGAGGAAGAGATAGCTGTGCGGTTCCTGGTGGCTGGCATCCCCACTTAGGGAGAGCTCCTAAACCCATCATCCTGTAAATCGTGCGAGAGGTGCATCGGGAGCGGGAGTCTGGGCTGCGCTGCGATGTAAACAGCACTCTGCACGCCCTACTGAGGTGGGGGAAAGAGGGCATCGCTTCGATTCCAGGCTACAGCTACGTCTGGCAGCGTTTCAGCCCCTCGGCTTTCCATGACCCATGATTACATTAAAACCCAAGAAGTTCCTCTAATGAATCCACTTTAGCTCAACCCATAAATACATCACCTTCCAACAGTGACTAATGCTCGGCTTGCAAAAACTCGGTTGGATAAATATCACATCCCTCTGATATTGAGCCCTTTGCGGCATAAACAGCCCATTGCAATGCAGTTGATTCTAGCAAATGTCTCTTATTGATTGCAGATTTTTTTTTTTTTTTTTTGCTTGTGTTACTACTCTCTTTAAAGACCCAATTTTTCTTTTGAAGAGGAGAGGAAGAATGATGTAGAGTTGTGTAAAGGATGAACAGTTTGTTTTCTCCTGTTCTCACTTTCAAACGACTTGAAGAATAACACTCTAACCTTGGGAAAATGTTATGCACAATAACCTTGTTCTTCATTTCACTGTTTGTGAGTGCTATTTTGATGGAATAATTGAGTGTGAAATTTAAGCTTGCGCCAACTGGCTCTCTATCATGTTTCATTAACTAAATAAAACAAATAAGGATATTTTCATCTGCATTGCAATGGCAGGTGCACCCAAGGCACTGTTTTGGTTCAATCATGAAAAATAATTTACTCATATTTTACAAATGAAATTCATGTTTTGTCAAGAGAGGGACAAAACCAAATGTGATATTGACATCCTAAAAGGTCCTGGAAAACACATAATATAATCAAATCTGGGCCAGCAGTGTTTGGAGCAGCTTAAACTGAATTCATTCATATTCAATAAGTCATTGGAGCAATCCACACTCCCCATGTGGCAGTATTTTGGTTCAGAACTAGCTTGGCCCACCATTCTAGCAGGAAAAGCCCAATTTCAGGAGTGCATTCCAGCTTGGTTTGAGTGTTGAGGCATTGATTTGCTAAGTGAAAAGTGAACTCAGACAAAGTTCCTTACACCAGAGGATAGAGAAGCTGCCTCCGAGTAGTATTTGGAGCATTAATGGACTGAGAGCGGAGACCGCAGAGGAAAAAGAGGAGAGGAGAAACCACCTTGACCTTGCCGGCGTGATTGTGAATTCCTCTGTGCTCAATGATGCTTGAGTCAGCTATTTAGCTACAGTAACACGGTTGGCTCTGACTGGCATATTGTTCATAAGGTGCTTAATAGCCAGATGGTGGAAGCAAATCAGTTACTGCGAATTGATTTTGCATATTTATGAAGTGTTGTGAATAATTAATAGGCCCGAAATGGAACTGAAGGGAGGCAGGGTCCCGACTGTGATAACCCAGTATGCACCAGCCCTGATCCCCACCAACCACAGCACCATGCAAGGTAATGATGTTCACTCCGCACAAAGTGGGCAGCTCTCTCCATAATGCCAGCTGCACACACTACTACCCATGGCAACAGGGCTCGCCACGCAGCCATGTAGGGTGAAGACAAGGCTCAGCATGCTGTCATTTCCCTTTATTATTTTCTCCTAATGCAGTTACAACGTCTCCTTTCTCCTTGCCTGCCGCACCTCACCCCCGTCACGTGTCTTGGAGCGAGGGAAATTCGTTGTCATGCCACACGCATCCATTAACGCTTTCTAATTCTCATTCTGTATTTGTTTTGTTTACGGATTTGGATCCTGTCTGTTCGTTGGCGATGTCATTCTGCCGCGGTGACAAGCGTGTAAAACATTTAAAGGACAGCACTGTGCACGGTTTGGAGGCTTGACTCGGAGGTGGACAGGCAGTTTCGGAGCCTCTCAGGGCTTTCCCTGGATTTCTTGGCACGCGGCGGCATCCTCAAGCTAAAGCGAAGTCAGCTAATGAGCTTTTAACAAAGGGGCGATGCCATATCTGTGCCATGTCACTTCAGAGACTTCACAACCAGGACAGGTCAGTGTGGAAAGAACCCAAGAGGAGCAGGACAGAAGACCCCTTTAGGCAAAGCGCTTAATGTGGAGCAAATTAGTGGACAGATACAATGGAGCAGGATAAATTTGAAAGATTTACCACTTATGTGCCAAGATACACAACTCAGGCTACCTTTTTCCTTGCAGGGATAACAGTGGCAATTCTTCAAAGTGAATTACAGTGTGTACCTAAAAACAGAGCCCCCCCAGGATATGTTGTGCTGGAAAAAAATGAGGTTTGTCCTATAAAAGTGGTCAAAAGCATTATTGCTGTTTTTTTTCTTTTTTTTACTAGAATAATGGAGAAAAGTAACTGTAATTGTTACTTGTGGCTTCTCTTCCTGGCATGCAGCATGATTTCTTGGTAATATGTGTGTTTTTTAATCATGCTGGACACTGCCAAAAGACACACAATTTTAATTTTCAGAAATCTCCACTGGGATTTATAGGATGGAATGCCATGTCACATTAATTAAATATGCTCAGTTTTGCTAAATCTTTGTGGGATTCAGTACTTAAAAGCCTTTACTTACAGTTAAAACAGCTTTTAGCGACTGTACAATCTGTGATACAGAAAGATGATAGCACTAGTATTCAACCTTTTGCCTAAATAAATCCTTCTTGGAAAATATAATTATGGTACAAAAGAGCAGCCCCCTGTTAACCATCTTCAAATTATTTTATTTTGCCAGAAAATGACAGTTTTCCCAAAATTATAAGCGGCGTGTCTTCACCGAACACAATGGCAGTTAATTCCTTAAACGTACCATATCTGTTTTTTAAATCAATTAAAGATTGCTCTTTGAACACAAAAAGGGTGTTTAAAATGTTCAAATTTGTGCAACCCCAGCATCACAGAAAACCAAAACCCTCCCTGCCATCTGGAACAACTACAGCTCACATTCTATAGCCGTTGCTGTCAGCTCCCCTGTTCCTCAAGCGTTTACATTTGACTCAAGCTCGCTTGGCAAACCCAGATCACCCCCAGTGAATTTTACTGAAACCGCAATGACGGCCCTCATGACTACACTCATCTTGGCCGCTCAAGACTGCAGGTCGTAGGGGCATTTGGGTGGTTCTGTTTATCCATGCCGCCAGTCAAACGTCTGGTCATTTTCCTCTGTGCAGTACCGACATCTAAACTGAGAAGCAGCAGAAATCTCCTCTTAGCATACAGTCAGGAGGAATAAAGCCCTTTTTGTGGCAACTGCGGAAGAACAAATGAATTTTCCGATGCACAATTTGAAAATCAGCCCCCAGGCCCCTGGTCTGCATTTTACTGCTCCGAAGCCGCTACTGAATCCTGACAGATGTTTACGCTTACAGAGAAATTGGATGTTTTGGAGGACACTTAACAAGGTATTGTAATAGAGGAAGAAAAAAGCAAATATTAAGTAAACGAACCCCTTGGGCTAAAGCAGGCTTTTCTTTTCCTTGTAGTTTGCAAGTGAAGTTGCTCTTTTTTTTCATCAAACCTGAAAGTGCATAAATCCTATGCTAATGCATTACAAAATGCATAATTTAAGCACGCAGTGTACTGGGCATTTTTTGGTTTTTATGGGAAAGCAGGCAGTTTGCAGATGCCCGTGTGCTGCTTGCTTCTCCAGCTCTTCGTGGGTGCATGGAGGAAGCAGAGGTGAAGAGGGGAGGGTGGAGCGGAGGTGCGGACATGTTGACCCTGCAGCTGCAGAGCAATGGCCCCCTGTTTTCCCTTCATGGTGTCAGCATCTCATCCCTCTCACCCAGAGAGAGAGAGAGAGAGAGAGAGAGAGAGAGAGAGAGAGAGAGACCAGTCTCTAACACCCTGCTGGTGTACAATGCCCTAGTTCATGCATCCTCTCAGAGCAGTTTAGCTGTGAGGATCAGAGACTCCCCAGAGGAAAAAAACAGACCCCCACAGCAACCAAAATAATTAGCTTCAGTTTTGTTTTCGGTTTCCTGACCAGATTCCAGTATGCTTCAGCGCCGTAGGGAAAACCATGGAAGATATTAATTTTCTACAAAGCACGACACAGAAATAGTATAGGCATCCATGTTTAATTAATAACCAAATTAGGCTCTAAAAATAAACAATCAGCAAATTAATTTCACAATGATGTGTTTATCAGGAACCAGATGATTGAGTGTCCCATATTTGCTATGTTTCATGTATTCATAGCCACATTTTCTGCTAAATTCTGAGGAAATTCATCACCCTAATATCCCTAGCTTTCTTGGGATTGTTGACAATGTTGTGTTTCTTGGTGACTTAGTGGATATGTACTGTCCTCTCTTCGCCAGGTTCAGTGTTTAGACAGCGTTCAAAGCTAAACTGTGTCAAGTATTCGGGGTAGCGGACAATGACAGCTCCCATGTTTGCCTTTTAGTCCATTTGGCGGCACTGAATATCTTTTCCTGTGGCAGTATTCCTCCAGTATCTCCCGGTGGAGTGTGTGACCTGTCAATGTCAGGCCAGAGCAGGGGGACGCAGCTCCGTCTGCTTGGGTTCACAACACTTTAAGCCATTCCCCGCCAGTCATACCCCTTGTGTCATGTTGTTCCACAGAGCTTGTGGTGCTCACCCAACCCAATAATACACCATTGTTCTGTGAGGTTCTGCTGAAGCCTTTGTAGCCGCAGCTACAAAAGACTTGTCTTTTGTAGCGGTAGCGCATGCTGTAGGACATGTCGTACCCAAACTGCTTTGTCAGGACAAAGACAGAGTCTGCCACTGCTATGCACACAAGTAGGCTATATCCATTGTGTGTGTGCTAGTCATTTGTCATGTGAGTTATACTATATGAAACAGTCTGAAGGCACAGGCTGAATCTGGCTACAATGCATTCAAGTATAGCGATAGTGTGTGTGTTATGAGTTGTCACTTGTTATGTGTGTTATTCGAACAATAGAAATTACATCATATTATTAGATTTTGTGGACTGTGATGTAGGATGTCCAGTTCTCAATGCTGTCTCAAGACAGAACTGAATGTTTACACAATTTTTATTAAATAGTTTAGATATACACAGCTCCAATATATTATCCAAATAAGCAAGTGTAAATTATACAATTTGTATGTAAATACTTTCTTATGATAGAAAGAAAATCTTAAAATACATTAATCAGACACAACAGTTTAGGCTTGACTAGTTTTATCTGTCTTTGACTACTTTCATGGGTGTAGATCATCAGCTATGTTCCAAACATTTTCAACTTGCAATACCATATTAATAGCTATATCACTCTGTCAAAAGTTCAGGTTTAAATGATTAAACAATTTTTATTCAATTACACATCCAACTTCTATAAAAAGCTACATCCTTAAACCTGAAGGTTTGTGACTTTATATGAGTGAAGGTTTTGTTTTTGTTTTTAGCATCAACATGGAAAAATGAATGTTTTGTATTACCGAAAATAACTGTGTGCATTAGTGTCTCCAAAGTCTCTTTCTACCTCAACTCTAAGGCTTCCCTTGAAGAACAGTTGGAATGGTGAATTACCCTGTTTGTGTTCTATGTGTTTTACTTTACTCATCCATGGTTTCACACACAAGATGGGAGGGCAGGGACGCTGCGTTAAAGGAGGCACACACATAAGCCCCTGCAGCACTGTCTGGTCCATCTCTCCAACCTGTATGTAAAATATAAAACCAAACTGCTGTCAGAAATGCAATACCAAACTACTGTCAGTCTCAGCAGAAAAGCCTCATGCTTGGATATGACAAATACGCCATTATGTTTTTTCTACTTTAAATGCTTCTCAACAGGAGAATGCTCACTTGGTTGGGATCTCCTGTAGATAAAGAGACGAGAGGAAACATTAATCTCACTGTCAGTGAGAGGCAATATATAGGCTCTCTGTGTCGTGCATTACTATTCAAATATGGAGCCCACCCAAAGAGCAGATGGCAAACAGCAGTTGATACTGAATTATTACCCCAGGCAAAACACATTAAAATCCTGCAGTACATGTAAACTAAAAGCTCTCCGCACATTCAGACGCACAACAACATTCAACCCCTAATGTGTAAAGAATCATTGCCTTCTACAGATCTACAGGGCAGTACTCTACCAACAGCATAGGCTGAACACCCCCTTCAGTATTCCACTCTTGTACAACAGAATATCTGTGGTTCTTGACATACTGAATTAGAACATGTTTCTTTCCAGTAAACTAATGGTGCATTACAACAGGCAGGATTACAATGCCGAAGCTCTTCTGTGGGCCTGTATGAAATTGCACATTTGGCTTTTTACAATGCTGAAATAATGTCTTCCCCTTGTCCATGTCATTATAAACATAAGGAAAAGTGATGATTTTTGACAGGTAGAAAACAGCTTTCAAAGAAATGTAGGGTTGTAACAAGCTGCATATTTGAATTGCTTGGTCTGCAAACAGACGGAGAGGGTTGAAGTCCTTTTACTCAAAACTGTAGATAAAAAAACAAGCAGTGTTAATACGATAATCTTAGTTTATAATCCTCTCAAATTCCTGTACAGCATGACAAAACTGTGGCAAAAAAAGAAAAAAAAACATTTTCTTTTTACTTTGCGATCAAAATAACAAAAATAAATCAAAACTACAGACAATTTTATTGCAGCAAAATTACATTTTGCTAGTTGCTCATTTCTAGTTTTATTGGTGAATCATTGATTGCACAACCTATTTATACATTTTCCCTCTCCAATATAGATTACAGGAAACACATTTCCCAGTATGGACTGCTGAATGTGTGGCTAAGAGATCTGTCACATCGTAGGCACTTGCTCCATTTGTACAGTATCAGGTACAAATGTCAGAGTGAGGCTTCATATCTTGTTAGAGTAATCCCCTCTTGGCTTTCCAGACCATCCATATATCCATCAAAATAATGGGCAGCCAAAAAGTTGCCTAGCACCTTAGAACACTGGATTAAGGTGTTATAATTTGACAACATATGATCACCATGGAGGAAAGTATGCTTAACGCATGCACAAAACATAAGCGGATTTCAATGCAGATTGGTGTGCTCTGCATGTCTCGTTATAACGTCATCTTTACCAACAATTTCCTCATCACATTGGATTATTTACTGTTTTCCAACTAATGCAGAGCCGCTTACAGCATCTGGAATGTGGCAAATTAAGTGAGCACAATGTGTTGGTTGGGTACATCATATTTATTGTGAGGTTAATGGAAGCCACTGTTTATCTCCTCAAGCCATAATAAACACAAGACTTTATTGTTTCCGTGTCATTAAAAATCTTTAATTTGAGCAATTACAATACAAATGAGAACTGTGTGGAAAACATGCTCAGCATCAAATAGCATTTAAGGCTGTCTGTGAATTCCATTGTTTTTATAACTATTGTGCCACTAGTATTTTTTGGGCTGAATTGTCCGCTGTTAGCTATGACCAACTTGAGATAACACAACACATTTGGCAGACGCTGTCATATTTTCAGCTTTGAATTATGTGAAATTGTGTTGACCATTAAAAATGAATGCCAAGACTGAAAGAATTTTTTTAACACCAGGAAAAAAAAAATGAATTGTTGCATCCACTAATGTCTAGGCAGCTGCAAATGAAGGATATTAATTTGTTTCATATCACTGGGAATTGGTGAGAATTAGCTGGGTCAATTTGAAATCACACCGAAAACAGCCCCCAGAGGGGGAATACAAGAATAATGAAAGGTGTGCGACTGTCAGGAGTGTGATCCGCAGTCAGTGGAGCCGAGCGTGTGATTCCAATACAAAACAGCAAAGGACTCTGGGACTCGAGCACCACAGCCCCAAATGATATGGTTATATTTAGCACATAAATCATCTCAATTACTCACTGCACCATCTCTGATGCACTAATCTCACCCCCACCCCCCCCCCCCCCACCCCAAAAAAAAACGCACACCCTGGAAGCCAATGAAAACACATGATGGTGGGGGGTGCCAAAACAGTGTTTTGCATGCGCATGAACTTCCCCACTTACATCAGACCCCCAGTCCATCAGACCTCTGGTACACCGCTAACAGCCTTACAGCTGAAAGACAGCTGAGCTTCATTTTGATAACTGCTGGCTTACAACAAACACACTGTGCTGCATTTTCCCTCCTCTGCAGCCTGAGGGAAATCAGTTAACTGGAGATATTTAAGATCATTAGCATATATATATATATATATACACAGAGACTTTTATGCTACTGGATGGGGGTAAGAGATAAGAGTGACAGATCTCTAAGCACTTGCTTTTTTGGTATCAAGTGGATTGATACCTTTGGACGATATGGTATGGATCCTTTGATGCCTGGCTTCTCTTTCATTTTTAGCCCATGTTGCCATTTTCCTAGTGGCTGCTGCTTTAAAAAAAAAAAAAAAAATCAGGAAATTCAGAGTTGACACATTTCCCAGAAGGCCTGATGTTAAAGAAGCAGTGATACGCCATCGCAAGACACTGGGGGGGTATGAAATAGGCCATGACACTATTGTGTCAGGTGTACCGCCTCAAATGTTTGAAAGACAAAAATCCCAGCACTGCCACTCAAGTTGATAAGTAGGCCTAACCTGGGCAGGCGGGAGATGGGGGGGGTGTTTGGGGGGCCTCCAGGGCCTGGCTGAGGACTTAGAGAGCGCTGTACAGAACGGCCTCTCACAGAGCCATGCAAATTTCCCAAATCACGACTCGATAACTTTGCTGCTCTGTGGAGATACTTTGGGCACATTCCCTCTACATTATTAATGTAAGTCAGTTTTTTTTATCATTACCACCATCCCCTGTGAGCATGCTACACACTGCCTCCACTGATCTAAGGCCTTCAATGAGCGGACTCGTCTGGGGAATAGAAATCCAGAGTGCTGTGAATGTTAAATTTTCTGTTAGCCATGGTTTACATTAAAAAAACATGCAAAACAAAAGCACCACCTTTAGCTCAGAAACATACAGCCTTCAGCTAGCTGGTCTCACAAATGCTTAGATCAGGCGTTGCAGAATGAGTGAGGCTAAAGAAGCGAGAGATGGAAAAATGATCTACATTGTCATTTCAATTTTTTACCATACCCATAAATCCAAAATAGGCCTGCTCCATTTGAAGTGTGCAAAAATATTTTCTGATGTTTATATGCCTAATAATTCATAAAAAATGTGTCCAAACTGGAGACAGGCTCAAGAAGGGCAGATGTGAATGCTTGCAATTTATGGTGTAGGGGACTGAATGAGGCCTATCAAACACATGGCTCTGGAGAAGTCGCAATCCATCAAGGTCTATTTGGGTCCACTGGCACTTTCCCCTCAAATGTCTCTATTCCAGGGACAACTGAGAGACTGGCCTGATTGACGCTGTTGGCAGTGAAGGCTTTTTCAGAGAAATGGGCCCAAACATCTACTTCAGCCCACAGTCCTGATTTGAAAGCCTTCAGTCATAGGGCATAGGGTACAGATAAACATACAAGGAAAAGGAATTTTTTTCTTTTTACTGAAGTGTATTTCAAAAAGATTGTTCAAGGTAACCTGATGGTTAAGTAACTTCATGTGACACCAGGAGGTTACCTGTTCTAATCCCAGGTGGGAAAATGCTGTTTTTTTACCCTTGATAAAGGTAATTAACCTAAATTGCCTCAGCAGAACCCCAGTAAAGTAGGATAAAATGTAACACGTAGTTCCTTTTATATGTCATCCCTGGATTAGAGTTTGTAAAATTATTATAGAATTATTATTTCGCATACGTTACTATCCTCCTGTCGTGGCATTCTTTGTATTTCCGCTATATTTTTAATTCATGGTTTCTGATGTGTTTTTCCATCTGTATACTCCAAAGCCTCGCTCTGCTCCTGTTTTTGATGGCAGTTTGGTGAGCAGACCAGGCGGTGTGAAATTTTTGTCATTATCTCCCTTGTGGTTGCTTGAGGGAAAGAGTGGCGTGGCTCTCCACGCCCCTTCCTCTGGCTCTAACTGGGGCACAGAGCCACTCAGATGTGAAATCAAGCTCACAGAAATATATTCTGTGTTTCTGCTGCCATATTCCTTATGTGGCTTTGTGGAGCAAAGCCCCTGAACAGAAACGAGGCTGAAGACACAGTCTGCCGTGACCTCCTCCGCAGCTCATTACCATAGAGCTCTCCTCGTTCCCTACCTGTTGTGGAATGGTTCATTTCTGTGATTGCTGAACTTGCTAAACTGTGTTAATGCAGATAAAAACAAAAACTTGCATTTAATTGTGAGCCAAAGTTAATGACAAATGTTTACTGAATGTGGGCCTTAATCTTTTTAAGGGCCTATGTAATTCAATCACAGTAGACTTTAGTCTTTCTAAGGACATATGACTATATGTTGTGTAATGTATGTTGTGTAATCTCTGTTGTAGAACAGAAAGAACACATTGTACATGTTTGCTTGTCTCCAGCAAAATTGTACATTGCACAAGTGTGCTTGCCTCCAATAAAATTGGCAACACTCAATGAGAATTATTTGGTAACATAAAGTGTGTTTTGATTGAATTGTACATTCGCATAAGCAGACTAGTTTTTTTTTTCTGCACCCCTCCAGTGATCTAATATGATCATCTGTAAGCTTTGAGGCACTTAGGCAGCATGCGGCTCTGAAGGAGCTGCCTTCCTGAACTGTTGACCCGTGGAACTTTACCTCTGTAACCCCTCGCTGCGCAGTGAGCCGTTGCAAGGTTCCTCTCCAGGATGTCTTTTAATACTGCCCCTACAGAGGCAGGGGTCAGAGAGGTCAGTCTGATCTTCAGGAGCGCTGAGGGGTCTGCCTCAATGCCAGAGAGACAGCCAGCCCGAAATACAAGGACAGCAATATGGAGTGCAAGGAACTAGAAAAACAGGAATGGTAAAACAGAAAAGTAGGTTCAGGTCACATAATCTTAAATATCTTCCATGGCTGCAGTTTCATTCATCACATTATCATTATTTAGCTTGATGCTCTTATCCAAAGTGACTTACAGTTGATTAGGATAGCCAAGGGCCAATTCCCTCTGGGAGCAATGTGGGGTTAAGGGCCTTGCTCAAGGGCCCAACAGCAATGGTGTTCTTGCTGTGGCTGGACTGGGGTTTGAGCCACCAACCTCAGGGGTCTACAGTCATTTACCTTAGCCACTAGACTACAGGCTGCCCCACTCATTAAAAATCTGAAGATCAGGACATAGGTAGCTGCCAATCATTTAAATTTTTTTGAAAATCCTCCCTCTTCTGCATGCACTTATGTCCATCAGTACTGCACTTGCATACCAAACCTCTACACACATGCATTCATTCTTCTCTTTGCGTTTCCAATGGGGGCCTCAGGCCTTTTTAATACACATTATTTTAATTTATATTTAACCACTAAATATTTCATTTTAAATCACATACATAATGTAATGCTTCTCAAAACTTTAAAATGCCCCTTGGCTTGTGTGGCAGCTGACCACTTTACTGTCCCACAACAGCAATCAGCTGCATGATAGGAGTCTTATACTTAAAATCTTCTAGTCTATCCAATCAGAATTTGTACAGAAACCATTTCTATCCCTCTTGTATTTCTCAAAAAACCCTACAAATGGAGGATGTTTTTCTGATGCTTTCTATTCTTGAAAAGCACTGGCAGTCTGTCTTTCACAAATGAATTAAGTTGTGCTCTTTGTTATCTGTCTTTTATCTGTCCATAGTCCCCCCAATCCCCCCCTCCCCCCCCCCCCACAATCACTGTTCACAGCACAACTCAGACTGACACAACTGAAGTGCGGAGCCCATTGAATGAAAGGAGAGGGATTGTGTTATGATAGCTGAGTTGACAAAATAATTAGCTTTTTTCCTCTTTGTGTTCCACTTCTTTGAAGTTTCACACACAGAGAAGAATTTTGCTGTGGGGTTACACACAGCAACTTCCACAATCACAAGCTCCCGTCAAGAAATGTGAAAATCTGCTCAATAGCGTAAATGACATGATGATTATGTCTTACTTTCAGCCTCCTCTTTCAAAGCCTGTCATATTATTTTTAAGTACACAGGGATTGAGGAGGACAGCGGTGCTGGAGAGACCTTTGTAGCTGTTCCTCCCCGCGAGCTGCCTGCGCATCTCTCAACGCTTTTCAGATGAGGTGTTTGCCCGACATGGTCATCTGCACTGCTGCCCTTTTCATCCCCATGAATGCGCACAATCACTATCAAAGACCCTTCCCTGACTGCGCTGTCCGCAAACAGTCGAGCCCTGCTACAATGCAGATGGAATTCTGCCTACGAAGCATTCCATGCTTCGTCACTTCCGTGGTTCCTCTCAAAAGCTGGACCGTGGCCAGAAGGACAGAGACAGAGAGGGAGAGTATCTCCCAACTGCTATTGGCTCATGCTAAGATAATGATTTATCACAGCAGCAGCACTCAGTTTTGAACCGCAAAATCCAGCATGCCATCCATTTCTTACATCATTATGCAGAGAAGTAGGCTAGATCAGACATTTTTTCCTTAAAGGTTGATTTAAAAACACTGAGGATGTAGTTACCTTTTTCTTGCCTGTCACACATTTTGTATCACTTTGTATAATTTAGTCATAACCATACAGTAAAAGGCATATGAAACCACTAAAATAGTAACATGTTTTAAGGAAGGTTATAGTAAACAATATCTGTGTTATTTTGCACAAGAATATACAGCATTTCAAATTAATCTTAAAATGGTTCCAGTGGTACTGGTCATCATTGATATCAATCCACTCTTATATTGATCGTGACAGGCTGGTTTTGCCCCCTCCGAGTGTTTTTCTGCTCTCATCAGAACTGGGCTAGTGTCAGTCACTGAGACTGGAGATGAATCAAAGCACCCTCTCTGAATGTTTTTGTCATCCACTTCCTCTTCCACCACCTCTCACACCCAGTGCAGGATACTTAAAGTTCTGAAAATCACATCTAAAGCATGTAAAAGCAGTCATGTGACAGGAAGTCATGTAAGCTTGTTGCTGATCAGGACTGGCCATTAATATGATTCACAGATCATACAACTGAGAGCTTGATTGAATCCCAACCTAGATCATGTCAAGGTTGCATGCAGTCTAATCGAAAACTATCTTTCTATTGTAGGTTTCTTTTAGTATTTCCCATGTTATTGGAATAAAGCAAAAATGTCCTCTGGAATGTGTTGGTATATGCTTTTGAAAAGATTGAAGCCATCTTTGATTGAATTGCAGATGCTTGTCAACAGACTGTTTGTTCGGCTGGGTCATGGCCCATATTATTTGAAAAATATGCTTGAACTTGGCCATCCTAAACATTGATGTCTGTTTGAACAATGATCACACCCGTGAAAGTCCCCTCATTTTCTTATAAGGAACAATTTGTCTCCTCTTGGTTAAAGGTGGATCAGGACAGCTGCTGGCTGGAAGATTCCGGGGTGGTGCTGGTCTCACTGCCTGAAGTTCAGGGCCGTGAAACGGGTCATTGATCAGCTAAATGGGATCATTATCACTAATAATTAGCGGCATGGCACAGGGGATTCCAAACTTTTTTCTCTCCTCTTGGTCTCTCGCTGTGCAAGTTTTCACTGGCTTTTTTCTGGATGGCAGCTGCCTTAGGCTCCATGACTATCATGTCTTTCACTGAAATGCAAATTACATCCTTACCAGCTAATTAAATGACATGATCTGTAGTCCTCCCATTTATTCACATCCAAGCCATATTTCTGATTTCTGTGGTTTCAGGTTAGGGTTCGGTTTTTTTTTTTTTTTTTTTTCAAAATGGAATTGGAATGATAATTACAGGGGTATTCATTAAAATCTGAACAAAGTCACAGAAGTAAAACCTGCTTTTGTTGTGTCTCTATCTTAAGCTGTTAGCTACCTAGTTTCCATTCATACTGAATTTCTGTAGACTTTTTTTTCAGTTAATAAGCAAAGGAAAATAGCTCCATATTTACTTAGAGAACATATAGCTTCTTAGAATGGACATTTAAAATATTTAAAATCATTGTGGTTGCCTTTGGTTGTTTGTATGGTAAAATCTCCACAAAAATCTTCACTACTCCAGATTTCTTAGTGTCATGTTTAATATTTGTTTCCCCCCTCACTCTCTCACCTTATCTTATCGTAACTTTAGCAAATGGTACCCAAGCAATTTAGGGATAGCAGCTACGGTGTGACTTCTGTGCTGTTGGAAATGAGGCAACTCTAAGAACTGTTAGCCTTATCCCAGAGGAAGCTCCACGCCTCTTTCTGTATGTAACTGTAAGTAGCTATAATTATTTTGTAGTTGATTTCCTTCTATTTTTAAAGATTTTATTACATTAAGAACATTAGGTCATAAATCCTTTCTACCCTCTTTTACGTACAGTCAACTACTTTCCCCTATATGGGAACAAGAACGGAAGACCATCAGAAATTCTTCATTACCGTAATTAGCTGGACTGCTTTTTCACTGGACTTCTCCTTGGAAGCAGAAATGAATGAGCTTATTCTCCTAATTGAACTTTATGGAGGGAACACACATACAGTGTGCAGTCATTTGATGAAATGGTCACTGTTCTGGCATTCATCGGAAACACTGCCTTGTGAGAGACACGTAAGCTGTGACACGTAAGACAGCTCCTGTCTGAGACCCATTGATATAACAGGTTTATCCTACTGATGCGGCAACACGTCATCAGTTAGAGTAAAACTAACCTGTCTCACAACAGTCTAAATCCAGCTCACGTTCCCTGTTAGTGGGTGAACAATCCATCACTATGTGAATTCTGCTTCACAATGATGTCATTCACATATCATGAGTGTTCCTTGTGGGAAAGCCAATGACAGGTTGTAACAGATTTACTTAAGGGGCTATACAGCGTGTAACTACAGCACATACAATGACTGTGTTTCAGTTCTCTGTTGTGTCTTTGTAGAATGTTAGTTAAGAGGGCTTTTTGTGCCTGTTTCAGCACTGGCAGACAATTAAGACATGTAAAGACGATGATGTTGTTTTTGATGTGCTTTTGTTTTGATTTCCTTAATTATGATTTTAAAAAAATCACTCAGAAAATGTTTCTTTTATTTCTTTTTGTCGGTGTCGAAAGACAGGTTCACAGTCAGTTACATTGTTTATTTTCTCCTTTTGTGTCACCAGAAGAAACCGAGGCAGCAATGAAAACGAGACAGACACCAGTGCCAGAGGACAGAACGATGCTCTCCTGTTAGGGAGTTTAACCTGAACTGTGCAGGTAAGCAGGCCCGTTGCCATGACCTTATTATCTTTGTCATGCAGCCCCATAGGTGGATCTTGAAATAGAGAACACTTGACCTAATATGGCGTGACAGGATCGGGGTTGCCCTGGGAAACAAAATTCTGCACTAAAACCACTGAAAATATGAAATTCGTGTTTACTGATATAGAAGTACTTAATGTGTGGACTGTGTTTCAAATTTTCCTCCAAACACAAATGTGCACTTTCAAAATGAGAATGCAATGTTTCTTTTAATACTGTAAATATAGAAATGTAAAATAATTAAATAGAACTACTACATGTGAGTGAACTGTAAAGCCCCTTTGAGAGAACACAGACAGCACTGAAGGATGTGCTGTAATGGTAAGCTATGAGACCTAAAAACAAACACGACTCACAATGTGCTGGGGTTAGCTCTACAAGCATAGACACATGATCAGCTTGTGATGTAAGGGCTCATCAATGTATGAATCTTTATTGGGCTGAGGCACTGACCCAGCTAACAGAAAATGTTCTCATAACATAGAAAAAAAAATGTAGGTCATATTTTCACTGTGATCATTCTTCAGACATTCCAAAAGCATTACATTGTGCCGAACAAGCTCTATCAAGGTCACAAGAAAACATTCCAGGTAAATGACATTCAAGGAACACCTATAAAACTGGAGAAAATTTCTGTCCTGAGAAAATTTGAACTAACGTTCCAAGAATGTTGTGCCAAACCAGAAATTGTTAGCTGGGGATTTTCACTGAAACCAGCTTAAACCAGCAGCCATAAAATACTACAACGAAGATACAGCTGTGCTTCTTATTTTGAATTCCTCCACATGAGACTCACTATTTTTCTTTGATGAATACACTATTTCAGTGATCGATATAGATGCATGTTTGACCAGCTATAGACAATACAACTTGCATATGTTAAGTAATTATTTTTGAATTATGAGAAATTCTTGAATGAGAAATTCACCAAGTTATTTAGAAATTGTTCGCATCCTAGCTCATTTAAATTCCCCATTTTTTTTTTTTTTGTTTGTTTGGGTTTGCTTCGTTTCAGACCAGGAATATTCAATCAAACTTGAATTAATTTGAAAACAAATATGAATTTGGTTGGTTAAGCCCTCTTGCTGCTACATGCAGACTTGAATTCTATTGGATTCACTTTTGCAATTTTTCAATTATGAACAGTTGGCTTACTGTTTACCCACAATAGAAAATTTGTGGATAATGCACAGGCATGATAGAGAATACAGACACCGTACTCTCTGCTGAAGCATTTCCTTTATTTAGGTGCATTCCCCAGTTCTATTCAGAAGACTTCACTGAAACATATTGAAAATTGTCAAATCTGTCTGCCACAGACATGATTGACTGGAAGGTCCTGTTGGGAACAAGGCATGATTGACATCTGAAGAAGAGGTAGCTGAAGCAACGGCAAATACATAACTCGTGGAGATATTGTCTTCGTGGTTTGATTCTCTCATTGAGCAATTAATGTCCTCAATTTCATACAGCACAAAATGTTCTGTCCAACATGAAAAATGCAGCTAAACATTTTTCTTATTCAAAATGAATATGGTATCAAAGTGTTTTGCTCATGTAGTTTAATAATCTTCCTTTCTTAATATGTGAAATTCAGTTTCATACATACAAATCATAAATAATGTTTTTTTTTTCCCAGAAGCTTTTTTACAGATATTAAATATATGATTTGTAAGATGAAAGTATGATCCAAATCAATAAAATGAACACATGAGAGGTCAGCTCATCACATAATAATATCAGGGTTCACATGTTGAGTCCACGTTTTCCACATGTGGAATGCCTGAAAACAGTGTGTGTCTGTGTGACATTTTCACATTTTTTTTTTTGTAACGGTAGAGTGTGTGAGAATGTGTGTATTTCTGTTGATGCATGTGCCTTTAAATGAAGCATGTCTTGTGCATATATACTGCATGGGTTCATGGGTCATGGATGGGGCTCCTCAGTCGTTCCATTGGATGAGGTGTGTCATCTAACTGCCTGGCTGAATATATGCATACATGCGCTGCAAATGTCTCCTATGAAACCTTATATCTATATTATGTAACAGCTCATTTATTTTCTCATCCCTAAGATTTCAGATGCAATGCAGATATTTTTATTTTGCTGTGACTAATGCAGTGTCCCAACAAACTGTTCATGAAGTGCACACAGTTCATGATATTTACAGACCTTTCTGAATCAACAAAGTGGACCCGGCTTCAATATGTCTTCAGTAGGCTTAGTTATTACTCCATAAGAAAAACATTAATCTCACTATTTTATAAATGCAGACAGTCAATGTTATTGTATGACTACCAAGTGATCTTAATGCTTGCTTGCATCCTGCTTAATGTCTAGAATATAAAATTGAATAGGGACCATTTTTTCTCCTCCTAAATACCCTGAACCGCATTATGCCTGACAACATTTTGGAAGGATTTTCAATGGATATGGGCCGCTGCCAAATTCAGGGGAAGTGCCTCGGTGGCTAGCTACGATCTGAAAAAGTGGTAGGATGTTGTTGCGCTAACGAATAAATGTTTTACAAATTTACCAGTAGGGATAGTCCACTGCTTCAAAACACTAAACGTTAAAAATGAACATTTGAATCTCTGTTCCTGCATGATTCTGAGAAATGTATTAAATCTATAGCTGTATTACATTATAGATGGCGCATCTGACAGAACAGATGTGGTATACAGTTAGGTGGCCAGCAGTGTGTGGACACCGTTGGGGACCATATACGCCCAACATCATAGACATGTGCTTTACATCAGGTAGCTGAAGCTATTGTCTGGGACTGTGTCCCAATCATCTCATAGAGCCTAGACAAGCCCGAGTCTGTTTTCTGCTCTTTGAACCTTAGATGCAACACATCCTCCCAGCTAATCCCACAAACATTTGACGGGTCTTAAGTCTGACACACAGAGCATCAGCAGCATGGCCTGAGTTTCCCATTCTCGTCCCATAAGAAAGCTATTGATACATGAGCACCGTGAGGAAGCGCACTTGCCTGACAGGAAGTAGCTGCATATTGGGATGTATCCTGCATGTGGCCCCAGGACTGTCTGCCCTCTATGACAACATAATCTCAGCCATATTACCACACTCAAATCTCCACTCAGACCCATCCTCTGTACACAACAAAGATGTACAGAACAACAAAGATATACACAATTATACAGGTTGTACTTAGATTGACATTTTTGCCCACAGAAATGTATCATCACTCAATAGGACGTTTGTGTGAAGCCACTCCAAGTTTTTGCTCATTATAATACATATTGGTAATGTCGGGGTCCCTGTGTGTTCAGCTAACTCACAGACGATGGCTGCATAAGACACCAGTGGTTGCCCAATAAACCCACTGGTGAGTGGATCTTTGGGCCTGGCGTTTGATGTAGTGAAACTGGCAGTGTGTGAACGCGTGTGAAGAATGATGTCTCGGTCTTGCCGAGGTGTTGTGACTCGCGGCGTATCAGATCATGGCCCACTGCTGATGGACGGAGTTTGGCTGTAACATCTGCGCCAGATAAAGCGCTGCCTGTGGTGAACACCCCTGACGGCGGGAAACAGTGTTCTTGTTTAGTCCAGGCTCATCCTGCCACTAATGCAAAAAACTCAGCATTCTCTCAGGAATTATTTCTATTTGTTTATTTTTTTTTGTTTTTGTTTGGTTTTTTTTTTTTTTTTTGCCAAATTCCATGTCTTGCTTTGGTGCTGCATCTGTATTAAACCTGGTTTCCCCAGTATACAGTATATTTAAAAAACTAGTGTATGGAGGCAGTAAAAAAAAAAAAAAACAGAAAACCATATGTTTGCAGTTGCTCTGTTCTGTGGATACCATGACTGACAAGCAGGGATCCTGTCAGGTGAAATGAGCTTGCTGTCTTTGCCTCAAGGGTTCCTGCCATGTGTAGATCTTGCATCTGATGCAGAATACATGTGCATACATTTGTCTGTACTGTGTGATGCAACTGCGAAAACACAGCGGCAACAGTTCTGAGGCAGAGTGCTGACGTAGCCAGACCAATGGCAAACACATTGTTAAGGTGGAGTGCAAGCACAGTTGATTTAATACTGTTCTGACTTGGTATTAGGATTCAAAATTCATGTTAAGCATATTCTCTTGAGAGAGAACAGGAAAAAAAATCTTGGCTTCTTTAGAATAGGGTATATGGTGCTGAATGCTCAATTAGTGAGAAATGCAGACAGCCATTTACAGAGTAAATATTAAGCACGGAAGCTGCCAGAAAGATGGGATTCCAGAACAACCTCAAATTAGAATGCAATTACACATTCAAAAATGAAAGTGTATATTCTCAAAATATTACAATGCAATTCATCTTGACATAGTTATTTGAAAAGTTTGCATGAGAAGAATTCAGGATAAGGGAATGCATTGTTGATAATTTGAGAGATGTGTGTGCGCATGCGCGTGTGTGTGTGTGTGTGTGTTTGTGTGTGATTCCCATGGAATTTTTTCATTTTAGAGGCAAGGCCATTTGGCCTGCAGTGTCACCAGATTTTTGAGCACACAAAGGTTGTGATCCAGAGCACCAAGGCCAATGAGAAAAAATACAGAAGTCTGAAAGACTCATCAGGTGACTCAGACCCCACAGAAAATAACTGGCATATGATGATGCAGATACACACCTCCATGTGGAGGTAAAATAAACCCTTCTGTTCCCTGTGGCTCCTGTAAGCTAAGAATATGAACGGCCAAGAAGAAAGGACATAATAAATCACAGTTTAAGGATTCATTATACCTTCTCCCATTTCAAGACATGAATCTAGTGAATTGCAAAACCTGCCCAGGAATTTTTAATATGTTGAGTGTACAATCAGCTGAAAAACAGGTAGATACATGTGTGCTCACATTTACGATACGAATATAACGGCTCATAAAATGACAGGATACCATACCAATCACATGAGTGGCCATGTTGTGCGGACACCAATGAACCGTGATTTCATGCGTGATCATGTAGCGCCTTTAAAGGTTTGCTCATTTGTCCTGCTGGGGGAACCCTTAAAGGTTCATCATAGATACAGATATCTTTAATGGGCTCTTTATGTAACCCTCAGAATAAGGTTCTACAGAGAACCTGTGAGTAAAATCCATATCAAAAAGAACCTTTAAGGGTTCCCCCAGCAGGACAAGCAAAGAACCCTTTAGAAACCTTTTTGTTCTAAGACTGTACTTCAGCCTCTTTGGTTTGACAAGGCAGAATGTGGGAGGAGTTTGCCATAGGGCGCTCAGGCCTTTTGTTATTTTTAGGGTCCCAGCCATATCCAGGGGACCCTGACAGCCATGGCTGTCATGAGAATCATAAAAGTCCTTCCCTGTTGAACACACACACACACAGGCACACATAAATGCAATGTATGCTCACTCATTCCTGGATTAAAGTAATAAATCAGCATCTGTATCCACATTCTCTGGATTGCTCTGGAAAGTATGATAGGGCCCAAGTGTATTTGTCCACCTTGAACTCCAGCTTCAAGCATGGTCGATTTTAATATTAAAACATTGAAAGCACATGATGGAGTGGGGTGAGCTATATGATGAGTATAGCTTGAAACACGGTGTATTTTCATGGTGATAATTTCTATGCAACTTGCTTTGTTGTACAGGGCTGAAGAACTGGAGTCCTAGTCTAAGAATAGCACATGTATAAAGTTGGATCATTGAGAATGGGCTGTTTTGGGAATAGAAATCCCTGAAGTCTACTGCAGCGAAAACTCGTACACTTATGCACAATGAATAGGGCACAGATGAAATAAGAAATTCAAACTAGCCTCATTGCTAGTTTTTTTTTCCTAAATGCAAATGAACAGCTTATGTTTTTACATTTTAGGGCTATAACTTACAATTTTGATAATTGAGTTCAGACAATAATAGGGAACATTTATTATATTTACATCTCCAACACTCACACGGACACACACACACACACACACACACGAGCGTGCATCTGTGTGCACCCATTCTTTGTAAAGTGAGGATTCGTCCTCCATGGGCAGAGGTTCAGGGCAGCGCCGCTGTGTACTCCCTGTAAATGTATTCCATGTGCATCCATGCGCCATCTCGGCGCTGCACCACAGGGACCATCACGCTCAGGCTCAGGGCTGCGCAAATGGGTCAGGCAACGGAAAACCTGGCTGAGCAGTATCAATACCAAATCAGGGAAGAGCTCAGTGATTGACAGGCCAGCAAAAGGAAAGAGGGAGGGGAGGGTGGAGGAGTAGGGGCAGGGGGGGCACCGTGATGAATTTCCACAGAGAACAGCTCCATCACAAATGGAGAGGGTGTGTTTGGAATAAGTGCCAACCATTTCTGCTTTAGTAGCCCATCTGCACGCCAGCTGTAGGTGAGTTTTATTTTTTTCTCAGGCTCTGTGGTCTGTGTATGTTCGCTTTCTGTGGATTCCCTGTTCCTGGCCCACTGATTATGTTTCAGGTACAAGATACTGCATCCTCATACTGCATCCTCATTACTGTATCAGAGTAACTTCTAAAATATAAGACTGCACATATGTTATACATTTTAATGCTGATTATGACAGTGATAACAAGGCAGCCAGGCAGGAGAGGAAATGGTATCATAAATATCGTAAATTCATGTATAGCTAGCCATTCGTATATTCATGATACGTAAAAATTCATATACAAATACAGCACACACATGCCTTAAGTATTCCAGTGGTCTTATACGAGGAATTTCTATTTTTCCACATTCAGGACACTTTCCAAAATCATGAAAGATATCTAAAAATAACATTATTCTTACACACCAAATATTACTACACCATCAACGTTCCACTCATAGGTGATGATGATATTTGCTTAAAATGTATAGAAGTATAAATGTCAATCAAAACAGTGTCTTGCCTTCATTATTATCATTATCAATTGTATGCATGTATGACTGGGCACTGAAGCAGTAGGCTAAGTAAGAAGTAAAGCTGAGACATGTAAAATAATGGAAGAAATGATGTGGGCAGGTTATGTACAATGGAAAACTTTTGAGTCACAAAGTATAAAACTGTAGACTAGCTGTTGACTAACAGTAATCTGATGTTCCACTTGAGGCAAGAAAAAACCTAGCATCGTGATCACCACAGCTAGCAGAGGTATGAGACACGACAATACAGACCTGGGCTGCCTCCTCAGTCATACATCGTCACCATCAGTGCAATGACCCACTACTAACAGTCATTCACCACTGTGTCAGAAGCTGAGTTACATCTTTAATAACCACGAGTGAACGTAAGTGAAACTGTCATAACGGAGACTCAGTCAGACCGGCACACAATTAAGCATCACCTGGCACCTGTCCCTAAGTCCCTGGTAGCACCTCTGCAGGTGAAAGGGACCTGCTTTCAACCTCGTCAGGATACATCTTCACACAAATATGTCTCAGAATAAACCTCAGCTAGCATTCTGTTACTGTTAGCCAGCTAGATAAGCATGTTCACTTTATATGAAAAGTCCTGTCAGCAAGCAAGCAAATAAATAAAACTACATTAATTTGATAAATTATTTGGAAATGTTGTAGGAATATAAAGGCAGACATCCCTGCGCCTCAGCCAAATGAATTTTCAATTTTTTCAGTCAAATAAATATTTTGTGAGTATAAATTGTAAACCTATTAGCTGTGAGTGATTTGAATAATTCTGTTGCCTCCAGATAGATTCCTGTCATCGCATGCTTTCGATCTGCAGGAGGCTGAGGGTTGACCCTAGTCTGAGCAGAGTTCACATCACTGAAGGACATACGGAGGGCACTGATAAAGCATTCTGTATACAGAGGCAGGGGTGTCTGTTTTCATAACCAGCGTTGCCAGGTGGCAAAACAATGCTTTACTATCCCACTCAATTTTATTAAATGTCATTCTGTTGTCTAACTAGATATAAACTCTCAATCTGTGCAGCTTTTAATGGGTTTATTAAAAATTATTTGCAAATAGACACTCTGCCTGGGGTCCCAAAATGACTAAACATGCCACTGCATAGCTCAGTGGAATATCAGCACAGATCAAAGCAAGTTCACTTGTTCTGATTAGTGTGGATACTTCACTGTGCTCAGCAAATTATTATAACTATTGCATGCCATGGAGACCTATAAGGCAATACTGTTTTTGGGCCAATCAGCAAACAGGAAATTCATTTAATGTTGTTGTTTGTTACACTGTGTCTCTACATCTGACATAGTATGACTCATTTAAATATATTTAAGTAACATACAGTATATTCTGGATACAACAAACCTCATCCATAAACCCTTAATAAAAATATGAGGATGAACATATGATGCAAATAAAGAAAATATGATGAAAATAACAGCATTACTTCTCACATTTGTCAACGATAAACTGCCTTTTTGAGGTATTCGTGGAAATGTGTGCGGAGAGATTTAGCCTGCGCCTGCATTTTGAGCCGGTGTCTAGATTATCAGATGCATCTAGGTCATTGCTTAAATATTTGCAAGAGGCTCACAGATGCCAGCAGGTTTTAAAGTAGCAGGGGAAACAACCTATTGATGTACAGTAATTATTACCGCTTTTACAGTGCCTACATCCACATGTTCATTTCTCAAAATCCTCATTGTCACGTACATATTTGTGGGTTTTCTTTTTACAGTAAATGTAGAATAGAATGCCTATCATATCAAACGGGGATCATTTCTCTGCATATCTTAACAGTGTAAGGGATTTCCATATGAGTACATAATAATGAAAGTGTTTCCTTGATCTGAGAAAAATGGATCTGCAAAGTTGCTATGGGCTGATTATATCAAATGGTTTCATCTTAACTGTTTGGCCACTACATTCTTCTCTTTTGCTGGCTTTTAGCTAGCAAGTGCTAGCCCCTGCCCTCGACTTTGGTGTGTTAGCATGATAATGGAACAACATCCTAACATATTCCCCATACCTGTATGTGTTACAATAATAAAATAAATGTCATTAATATAGGCATTGTTTCATTTGTGTCTGAGTCGTGGTCATTAGGCTGAGATTTCATCAGTAATCATGGCAAACCAGTCAGCACCACCATCACTCAAATCCTCCAGTAATATTTACATGTGCTTCAAACTTTTAGCTTCTGAGCAATTTACTCTAACTCTTTGATTCATTTTTCAACATATTTATATGTCACAAGAAGGGAAAATTAATCAGAATGAGCTGTGCAGAGCAATTAAGTCTAGGAAGACAATATAGCCAGGGCATGTAGCTGAGATCTGTGCATTATGTGCCCTTCTTCAAACATATGTTGATACATTCTGAAATGGGGAACATCACAAATGTATCATAATCTAACATGCTCAGAGACAGCAGTTGTTTTATTTACTGGTTATTTTCACCTGGATTGCGGTGAATTGCTGGAATCCTTGGCAGCCAGAATCACACACGTGGTGCAGCCATGTGTTCGGCCGATGATGTCATTATGTTCTACATGTTCTGATGGAAGTTAAAAGGAGCAGCAGCCCTCTGAAAGCCATTAGCTTCTCTGTGCGATCATTTATTTATATGGGGAATAAAGGAGAGATGCTGCATCAGCTCGGAGCAGTTATTTATTTCAGATGAAATACATTCTGCATGTGTGCAGCTCTGCATTCGGAGATTAATTAATCGCTCTCCTCTCTGAGCTGATACTGTGACATCAATGTGGATGGAGGATTGACCCTCTTCTGGTTGTCTATAGATCAAATATGTAGAAAGGTGTCATTTCACTCAAGGCAAGCTGGGAAAATGCTGTGCATTTTTTATTTTATTGTTTGACACAGAAAATAAAGCATCATGCTCATTTCATGATTAACCAGGTACCAGTTTTGCTATTATTAAAAATAACACCCTTATATGATAACTCTGTGATTTACTTCAGGTATCTATGTGTAACTTTAATAAACTGAGCAAATGTGTGGATCTACAGTGCTATCCTTTATATGGGCAGCTGCAAAAGCTCATAACTCAGCCTTAAGAGGGAATGCCAGGTTAATAAACAAACAGGTGACAGAGATTCAATCAGGAGAGTCCTTTTTTATGATGCCAGCCAGCTAAATAAATTGTGTTTCTGAAATAAAAGAAGGAAGAGCCTCGGCTCAAACTGAGCCCCGGTGCTAAGAATAGCCCTATTTTTAATAAACGTGCAACATCTGCACTCTGCATCACATTTCCCCAGAGTGCAGCCAACGTGCTCTTTGATTTTTAATTGCCAAGACCTGTTATCCAATTAATTGAATATATTTCACTTAATAAGGTGCATTTAAATGTCATGGGTAAGAAATGAACAGCTTTGGCGGAATTTAAATTTGATATGGTGCTAAGTCTCTCCAGCAGTGCTGTGTGAGCATCCCTCCTCCAGTAGGACAAAAAAGTGGCTGCTTTGATGTTGGTACTCATGAAGTACTAAGCTTTATAATGAGTTTAACCCTTTCACTTCCTGACAATATTAATTATTTCATAACAAAAGGTACTAGATTTGTTTTGTTCATACAAAAAAGCATTTAACCATACACAGCTTTGTATTTCATCTTGTGATGAGACACTTAAATGACTCATCTGTGAAGCCAATCCCAAATGTCCACATTGCAAAGGCTTAGCGATTCACTAACAGTAACTAATTAATAACAGTGTACTTAGTGCTACACAACTCCCAAGCTTTGTGACTAGTAACTGGACACAAAGGGCTTCTCATATAGTGAGCAGTGAGGCGATCATTCAAGAGTAAAATAATTCAGCTATTTCAAACAGGGTCATGGAAGCATTAAGGCCAAAATAGCTGTGTGATATAGTACGTCTATGAAAAACATTCAGGTGATTTTCCCCTATCGAATTGGTCAAATGGTGAGGAATTCTTACGCTTAGATTACTGGCACACAGATTACTTATGTCCCATCTCATCAGATTCATATTGTTTTAGTTGGAAATCTCAGCGGCCCCGCTGGATTCGGGTGACCTGCTGAGCTCTGTTCAAGGTTGTACTGTAGGCGGAAAATGATTCCGAGCGTGCAGGTGAAAAATAACACAGCCTGTTTTGGTCGTGTTCTTACCTCACCACGGGGATCTCTTTTGAATCAAAGGAGCGCACTTCACGACATTTGAACTGCAGTTGTGCAAAGCCCATTATTTTACACTGTTATTATTGTTTGATACTATTATTGTTTCCACTTCTCAAAGAGGATTACCCTAAGTCCTTCTTCTTCTGAGCCATACTGTAAAGGGAAGTGTGGAACACCTGCCACAATCTGTACAGTTCCTGCTTCATCCTTACCGACATAACCGTACACAATTTTACAACATTGAAAAAATACTGGCCAAAAACTTTGGTACCCATATTCATGTCTGTGCATTTTAAATCTACATAAATTTTATGTCTATATTTTTAGATTTTATAATTTTGTCTTTTGATATCCTGACATGTATGTTAGCAGGGCAAATGGCAGCCACATATGATTTCAGTGCTGTTGTAATGCTACCATGTGGAATATAACCATATGCTTATGTGTTCATGTATGACGAAATAGCAGTACTTTAAGTACCTAAATGGCTGTCCAGTCACAATGAAATTCTATGTATAATGTAACAGGGAGCCTGGCAAGGCATTAAAAACCAGTCCTGTCCCCATTTGACTTAGACACCAGTGGAGTGCAGAGTTTGATGAAGAATGTGGACAGGAGTCATATATTTGAAAGTGTGGCTTGAAAGCTCTGTTAATGTACAGATGTGAGAGGGCTTAAACCTAAGGACACTCACCTCAAAAGCAGGCACTCACACCATCTGCTTTCACATCACATGGCAAACAGCAGAGAATGGCTAGTGAATGCAGCTCAGCACAGCCCTCAAGGACATTAGAACAAAACTGCATATTTCACACCAAAATAATATAACAAGCCATAGTAATGTGCAGCAGATCCTTTCCCATCACTGTCAGCTGACACATATGGGAGGGAATGAGTATGCTCGTCTGGTGCCTGGCATTAACGCTTGAGGAGTACAAGCACGTTCAGGTAAATAAGCCACACTTAAACCATTCTTAAACCAACGTTAATCTCTTTAGTTCTCTAGGTGACATGCTAGTGGCTTCCTCTTTGTGTTTGGAAAAGTGCCACATCAATGGAACAGAACACATCATAGTGAAGCAGCCTTATGCTGGTATTGCACAGTGCCCTCAAAACTAGTTTAATTTCCTCATTGCAAGGCCTCCTGTAACATAGTTTTTGAGAAGAACTCCATCATTTAAATGTTAGTTATCTTAATTAGACATTCATCATTTTGTGTTGTCTGTTGTACACTGTCATAAGATAGATACATTTGTCTTTGAGCAAAATATTATTGGTTATCTGATTAGAATCTGAAGGCTTCTGAAGAGAGGTCATGTCAATAAAAAAGGTTTCTTGCGAGCTACACTTAGACTTTCTTTTTTGTTGTTGTTTTTGTTTCCTGAATTTTAGATCAAGCTTAAGAGGAGTTTCAGAAATTGGAGCTTGCAACATGATTGCTAATTTGTAGACTAAAGCCCGTTCCAAATGAATCTTTTAAGAGCCTCTCCTGATTGTGAAGCCAGCACCAATCACATGCCTTTATACTAGATGTGGCATTGATACAAGGATTACGGCAATGCTGTTGACATCATTCATATTCAGTGTCCTATCTCTGTGCCCACTGTGCCCTGTGTGTGCGTGTGTGTGTGTGTGTGTGTGTGGTAGTGTGTACAAAATTGGGCAGTGGATGTCAGATCAGGACACTTCAAGGAAAAGGGAAAAGTGCCATCTACTGGTAGATAATCTTCACTTTGCATGAACATCAGTCAGTGCAGACCTCTCCTGCGCTGCTGTGCAGTGAGCTGTAGACTGCAACCTGCCACTTTGAGTTTCCTGTGTCAGAGAGCAGTCTGCACCATGCCTTCACAACCCAGATCCCTTTTTTGAAAGGAAAAAATGGAACTGTCCTTGACATACATTTCAACTTGCAAAGCACAGTTTTTATGATTCTTTCTTGTAATGATGTCATTTTCTTATTCTTGTAATAATCTGAATGGATGAGAATGATGATTATTGATGACTTCAATAAATGCAAAAAAAAAAGTGGCGTTAATTATGGATTCATATTTCTGCCTCACATGAATTCCCCTTTCGCACCCCCGCTGTGCTTCCTTCCATCTGGCATTACGGGTCCCCTGTTTCCCCGAAATCATGTTCTCCTCTGAGACAGCCATGCTGCTCCTGTTTGCAGCTGCTCAGTGCAGACTCCAGGAGAACGCTTCCAGCACAGCCTGATGCTGCCTCGAGCCACCACCCTCTGTACACTCTCACATGCAGCTCCTGCGAATAACGGCATCATATTTAACTCTTCTTATCAGCCATTTTAACATTTTAAACAGCTGTGTGTGAGCCCTTTCCAACTGAAACTTACTCTTTTGATGACACCTTCCCAGCATGTCACACCTAACATACACAAGGATGAAAACTGGGATGCAACGAGAGAGACATCAATTGATCAAACATGGCCCACCCTGTTGAGATGTTTCCTAATTGATGTCATAGAGTCAGATGTGTTTTCAGGACACAGACTGATAGCCAGCCAGCACCTCCTGGGTTTTATCCATTTTGTGTTAAAGCGTAACACAAATGCACATTTAATGTAGCATCCCTCAACCTTACAGTCTGGTCAAGTAGGCACAGTCTGTTTGACTTTTCCAAGCTGTGACTGCATGCAAGCCATAGTTAAACAGTCTATTAACCATTAATAAGCTGCATATAAATCATTTTGTCAACATTATCTAGAGTTCATAATCTATGAATGTAAGTAAAATACCAGTTGTGTCATTTGTGTATGTATGTTTAAAGATTTGTAAGACTTGTAAGAGATTTTGATTTCATTGTTGATAAAGGGGAAAAGCTTCCAAGATAAAAAATGAAAGCAAAAGTGGTATGGTATTACACCATCCATTTAATAATGAGAAGGCTTAATCATATATAAATTATATAGATATTATGTATTAGTGAGGCATTATAAAAATAATGATGTTTAATGACTCATAACCACTTAATTAATGGTTAACTAACTATTTTAAATATGTTAATGCGCAGTTTATTTCCTTTTTTAAAGGTTAAAGGCATCTAATAAATTAATTGTTGTAAGTACCGTTGGCTATAATGGAAGTAAATTCAATGAACTAGAGGAAGAAAAATGTAATTAATTATGAAGATTTATTTAATTATAAATAAAAGGCCTTATACATGCATTTAATCATGTTAATTAACACATTCACAGATAAATGTGGATTCATTCCATATATATCACACCATATATAATGGTTACGGATGGGTTAACATGTAGACCTAGCTATTTTTAACTACTTTCCCTCTCCACCCACTGAAGTTAGGTCACTAGCTAACAAAAGGTATTCATAACAGACGGTTAAAAAATAGCAACAGCCTAAACTTGTAAAAGCTGTATGTTTATTTCATGTAATGTTAGCCACTTGTTTCTCTTGATAGGGAAAAGTTTTAACGGTCAATAAGTAAATTGTGATCTGTGTTAATGTGTACCTGTATGTGACACCTGTCAGTGACCACCATAATAGCAGCACTACAGAACAAAGGCTCAGTCCTCATGTTGGACTGCCAAACGGTTACTGTGTGTTTGTTATTAAACTAAGTTACTGGTGTATGCTAATGCTACCGCAGATAGGTCTGAATCCGCATGCAAGCATGAAGGGGACCAAGATCACTGTTTTACAGAACGAGTAAAAGAAGCGCAGTCAAAATATGTTATTATTGTAGGTACTAAGACTATTAATTCTGGACTATGCATCAGTACTAGAAGGAAAGAAAATCATGCTCTTACTCATTCCCACATTTGTTCTGTGTTATTTTAAATAGTGATATCTGATATTTACAGACTATGATATTTAAGGCTATGCCATATATACTATAGTCAGGTTATTACTGTAAGATTAGCATGAGTGTGAGATGCACTGCTCATTCGAGCGTTTAGAGGGCTAGTTTGGAAACTCACCAGAAAAATCAGTCGGTTCAGTTTTGAAGAGGATTGCCCACACTGACATGTTTGCTTATAAACATTACCTCACTTTCCCCTGGAAAGATCCTGTTACTTCTTACCTTTTCAGACCCAAAATACAAAAATATACCCATACCCTCCATCAAGTCTTATCGAAAACATATCAACTCTGACGGGTTGTGTCAAATTATAAAATGGATGTCAAGATAAGTGAGTGTCAAGATAGACGGGTCTGATAGTCAAGTGGCTGCAAGTTGCCTGAGATTATTTTTGAAACTTTTTTGAGGGTTTGATTTTTCTCCAGAAAGCCGGTCTCACATAAGACTGCTTTGGCCGAGGCTTCAGCCTCCAGTGTCGGCGTGAGGAGCGGCCGGAGACAGCCTGGGTCAAAAGGGCACAGTGCATGTTTTGTCCTCGTTGACGAAATAAAGCGCTTCTGTTTTTTTGTCGGCACCTCACCGTCCCAGGCACCGTGACATCGATGCCACCACTTTATGGAACAAAGATCTTTCATCGCCGATCAGCCAGGAATTCGGCCGTGAACTTTCTTTGAGAACTGGACCCGTTCCCATTACAACATTTGTCCGTTTTCATTTCTGCACATGAAACGAGACAGAAATGATTTTATAAAACACCTATTTGCCGAACTTGACTCGGCAATAAACCTGAGCCGTGTTTTACAAAGTGAGCTCTGTATTTCCTCCCGGCTCCTCTATCTGCAGGGACATTAGCAAGGGGGCAGCATTAAAAATTAAAATAAGGCTCTGGTTGCATCTGATTCTGCACAACTCCTATTCCAAAAGTAAGATTTAAGTAAGAACGTTCTGGATATAAAGCAATCTCTGACGTCAAGGGATTCAAATGATAAAAGCCAAAGCTTTCCCTCCTAACGGTTCTAGCCCCTAATTATTTCTTGAAGTAAAGTCTAGTGACGTATATAAACTACAAAATGGTTCTCCTAATCTTAACCCTGACGTCAAGAGGGAGGCATCTGCTGATGTGAGTGACTGTTAATTGAAAGCGGTGATGTATTGGCTACTGGGGATTGGCTCCTAAATATATCTCTTCTGCCTATTGGTAATCAATTATTTAAATCAAGAACGCTCACTCCTTTATTATTCGCAATGGATGTTGTAATAAAAAAAAAGAAGAGGGAGAAGACATGGCTCTTTACAACAGGAGATACCGACTTAATGCCAAGGATGCATACAGTGGAGTGTGTGCTACAGGGACGGATGGTGCTGTGGTAATCGAATGGAGGCAGTGTGGCGGGCTGGGAGGGGGGTGGTGTTTGGTAACGCACAGTCTCTGTGGGGGAGGACAGGCAGCGATTTGGAAGTCTGAACACCATGGGGACCCCAAAGCTCCAGGTTCTGTTTATGAAAAACTGCAGAGAACAGCATGGCTGGGGCCTTTTGAGAATGAACTACCGTATTACAGGGTACTGACCAAGGGGACGATCTTACAGGATCACACCTTTTCCCATATCTAAGAGGATTTCACTATTTGTTTTGATTTTTTTTTTACTGTAAGTGTGTGTTGCTGTAGATATTATATGGAATTATGTCATTTCTGTGTCTTTGTTGTCAAAGGCTGGCTTCTAACTGGGAATGTCGACCCCTTGGGTCATTCTCCATGATCTCTCTCTCATGAGAGCTCTGTAGGTTTCTATGGGCAGCAGCAATAAAAATGCAAATGGCAGAGTCCAGTGCAGCCTAGTGCTGCAGCTCTATCAGAATATGCCAATAAACTCCCTAGACAGGTTAAAGTCCCCCACGTTGCTTTGCCTCTCACTTGATACTTCTGTCATCCTACCTGCATTTCCCGTTCATTGGGATACACTGTATGGGGTATTTCTTCGCATCTAGCCACTTTTCCATGGTTGGCGGCGGCTCAGACAGGCAGACCACCTATCTGGCTGTTTGTCCATTCACTGTACAGCTTAGCAGCAGATCATTGGACATCAGTTTATTTACACCCACTCTTATCAGGGTCTGCGATCCCCTCCGCCCGATCCGCTCCGCTCCGCTCCGAGCCTGCAGGAATACACCATATGAAATGACTTCATCAGAAAAGTGAACATCTTGTTTCCTCACACATCCATCTCACTAACGTCTCCCATTGTTTCCATTCCCTCCCCTCTGTCTAATTTTCCATCCGTGTTTCTATTCCACAATCTGTGTCTTTGGTTTACATCAAGAGCGGGTTTGGCGGAATTGTCTGACAGGCCCAATGTCCTCGTCGCCTCCCACCCGGGCTGTGATTGATTCTGCTTCCTTATCCGTATTCTGCTCCTATTCCCCCCCCCCCATCTTTTTACATTTTATCCAGCTTTCCTGTTCACCAGCTAACTTTTCCTCAGGTCTGTTTTTAAATTGTTCAGATTCATGGCTTTACAGATCTAATCTAGCTGTACACAGTCTGATCTGTTTGTTAATACTGTGATGTTTGTTAGTGATGGTTTTTTTTTCTTTCTCTCACCATTTTTGACAGAAGCCTTTTCTGCTTTGCGACTGCGACCAACCAAGATTCTTGCTGTGTTGTAACTGAAGGCAATCTTGTCAGATACACCCTTTGAGATAAGAAGTAAGTCTCTTTCCACAACTTAGTCATTAATGCTATCACTTTCATTCCTAATTTGAAATTCCAATTTCAAGTTGAAGCCTTTGTACATTCTACAGGAGGCTGAGTTATCAATGTGTTACATCATCAGCAGAGCAAGAACTGCATTCATGGAACATTTGTGAAACTCACAGAAATATATACTGCATTCTTAAACTGGAAATAAAATATTTGGTAACAAATTTTCATTTCACCGGGAAAAAACTGTCAAAACAAATAGTTACAGTGGTGGAGGAGGGGAGTATTGTCATGTTTAAAATCCGTCTATCAATAATATTTATGTCATAAATCTGGAAACAGAAAATGCAACAGAAAAAATAAGCTTTGTGAGGGGTTTTTATGAACAAAAATCTCTAGACACATATTACTGATTGTGTATTGCTGACATTGTGATCCTGTCCTATGACTGGAGTACAACTTATGAATCAAGCTTTGGCATAAAAAGGGAATACCTACCCTTCTTAACAATTAACATTATAAGCTTTATGGAACATCTACCACTTTGAATCATGATGAGAAAATTATATTTCTTATTCTCTTGTCTTGATGCTTCAACAGCCTTCACAGTAGCTGTTGCACCGTGCATTTTAGAAAGTTCTGTTGTTAATTTCCTTTTTTGTGTTTAATTAAAATGCCATCCGCTATAGTATTACCTCTATAGAACAGGAAGTTGAGATGTTAGTTTTTGTTTCCATTAGGGAAACAGCCTATCCTCAATGGAAATTATTCCCATAGCCTGTGATTAGAGCATTTTCTCCACTGCCGTAAAGGTGATTACATTTTAATTGGAATATCCTGAGCCAATCAGTATATCTGTGTGCATCCCTGCTGAATAATTTAGTCTCTGTCGATAAAGTTAAATATATTTCCGAAATTCAATTTACGGGTTGTCCATGATGCAGATCTAGCGTAATCTTAGCCTCTTCATCTGCCTGCATAACTTATCAGCTCAGACAAGAGCCCTGTAGGGTATTAGCATTGTTTATAGGAGAAGGTGAGAAAAACCTCTCTAGGTCCACCCACAACGGGAAATAGGCAGGAAGAGAGAGAACCTCTCATTACCATTTTGGTGCACTTTTTGGTGTCTGTCAACAACCATTGTGAAAAAAGACACAGTTAGGAAGACGGAAAATTAGCTGGAACCCACAGAACTAGATTACCTGTTGGAGTCGTATGTTAATGTATTTCTATACATTAACATACGACTGTGTTTCTATAACGTCTGCAATTCGCCCTCTCAGATCAGCATTCCTGTCTGTCTTACTTGCCAGTGGAATCTGTGTAGAGAAATCAGCATTGACTCGATAGCTGGCCCCGCTTTTCACAATGCTGCCCCTTAGTTGTGCTGTGCAGCTACATTATTTCTGGGAGGGATGAAAAAAACTATTTGTAAACCTTGAAACCAATTTGAAATCACTGATAACTGAACAACGGGTTCCAGTCAAATACTCGAGGGACTGTTAAGCCGTTGGGGTATTTTTTAGATTTTTCATTCTTGTTTTTTTTTCTTCTTTTTCAAAGCTCAGGCACACTCCACAAAAACAAACAAACAGGGAAATTTCATTAGCTGTGAGTTGGTAATAAAAATCCAAAGCCTCTGTCTTTGTAGGGCTGGTATTTTATCTCTCAGCTGCGGTATGAATAATGATGGATCACTACATGTGGAGAAAGGAGCTGTACAATTGCAAAGGGGGCCGCTTGGTATATTGTATGCTTGTTTACAGCTCTGAGATGTTAGTGAGAGAATATAAAAGATATTCATCATATGATTTATGTTCCACCATTATGAATAGTCAGTTGATATGAATTATTATTTTTTTAATTTCATGCTTGAAAAAGAAAGACATCAAATTATAAGGGTTATTGCCTACTGAAATATCACATTTCCTTCTGACATGCATTCCACTTCAGAAAAGGGAAAAAAGAAATGCCGAAGCTCTGTACTCGGGGAAACAGAGCATGGGTTTGAAATCAGAATGTTCTGGGCTGGTTTCCTCTGTCCCTTTGTTGGTCTGGGCAATTCCTTTATATCTTATTCTCTATTGCCATCTGACAGAATACTATACACCATATATATCTTTAGATAAAATGTCTCTGTGTGTGTGTGTGGTGCATAATGGCTGTTAGATATTAATATAGTATATCCCATTGCATGTACATTCTATGTCTCACATTTTGCATTTTGGGAAAATATTGACTACATATATATTACAGACTCTATGTTGAATTGATGTGGGTGGTCATAAGCAGGGTCAACTGGGAAACCCTCCTTCACAACAAAACATGGTTGCAGATGTATTTTCAATATTTCTCTATGTATTGTCCAAATCCTGAGGTGGGCGGGGATTGGTGTGGTTATGCTTTCGGTCTGGCTTAAATCAGGCAGCTGGCGCTGGAAGGCTTTGGTTATTAGGTTAGGATTGAGCCTGGAAAGGTTAAGACGGCACAGATCCCATAAAATCAGAGTGAATTATCTGTATGCTAAATCAATATGGTCAGGTGCAAGAAGCTGATCATTCACAAATTCTCCAACAGTACATTAATGATTTCAATTCCACGACCTTTTTCAGCCTGACGTTCATTTTATGAAAAGTTGTAGTAAAAGTAGTACTCAAAGATAGATAAAATTACTAAATTCAGTTAAACTATTTAATTTAAAAGTGGCTTTGAGTTTTTTTGTTTTGTTATGTTTTTTTTTTTTTTTTGCTTGTTGGAAAATAACAGAAAAAGTTAGCATCAGTTTTTCCCCAGTGCTTCCGTCGGTTCACTATTACAGCAAAGCACAATCGCCACGGCAGCAGAGCTGCCCTTAGGTTAATAACACAGGCCCTTCTGAGGCAAGCATGTGGGTGTATCATATTTCTTATTTCACTATGTCTCTCATATAAAGGCCTGCGTTGAGAGCTCGGCTGAGATCAGTACCAGTGACCAGTGGTTCTTTCACTGACAGATGACGCTGAAATCTCCCACAGATTGCTCTTCTCTCCAGCTGTGTGGTTCAGCATTTCATGGCAACGCATGGAACCACTGTCAAGTGAAGTGTTGTTGTTTTTTTCCCTGGTCTGATATAGTTTTTAAAGTGCTGACAGTAATTCAATGTACATTCATCTGTGCGTGGCCTAAAACAGGCCGGCCTCCTTCACCTCCGAGAACCGTCTCTTAGTGCAGGCTTATCTGCAGTATCTCGACTTGGAAAGCGTGACAAAACAGACAGAGCAATCCAAAAAAACCATGGAGGCCCCAGAACCCGCCCCACATCTCAGGGGCTTATGACTCTATGACCCCCCCATCCCTTTTTTTTTAAACAGCGCCACCTTCAGCCCTCCACTTTGACTCTTTGGTAATTCAATTCTGCGTACCACATCGCAGCCCCCCTGTTTCTCTGGGGTCCCCGATGCGCGCATGGCCTCTCGACAAGCCTAAACCGATTCCGTTTGATAATATGACATCATTAGCTGTGGCCCAAGCCATGCAAAATTCAAATTGTATCACTAACCGCTCCGCCATCGACACAGAGTAATTGCAGTCCTTAGCGCATTAATCAGGAAGTCTGGGGTTGACTAATCAAATTTCTAGACAATCAGTTGATGGCAGGAAAAATGCAGGAACAGGTTTTTCACTGAACAAACATTTTACATGCTATAGTATTATGGCTCTTTGGAGGGGAACAGTGACCTATAATATGTTTCTCTATTCTAAGAGAAGGTATTTCACGATGGTTTGTTTTTGAATGACATAAAATTACAACAATCATGTCACGTTAAAATGTATTTTTATTTTGAAACGGTCACTCTCGGCTATTACTGAAATATGGGGAATTCTGTTTTTGATGTGAAAGCTCTGAAACTACCTGCTAAGTCGGGGTTCACTTGACATGGAGCTGTAACCATTGAATGCAGAAAGTGAGAGACACCATTCAAAGACATAATAATCATCTTCAACCTCACATTCAGATGAATGAATTTTCAAACAAAATGGATGCGCTTAACAGTTTATTGTGAAGTGGCAAGTTGTATGGGGGTACAGACATTTGATCTTGGGCTTTGTGTCCAAAGGGGCAGCATCACACCTCACAATTTTGAAGGTGTGACGCTGGTGAACCCCCCACTGGACCACCAGAAGAAAAATAGGAAAAATTGCAATTTAATACCTGCTGTGAAAACCGGTTTGGACAAACAGAGGTATTAGAATGAGGGGTTGTCTGAAAATACTTCTCCCGAATCTTTGTTTCAACAAACTCAATTGAATTAAAAAATTGAGCCACACACTTTGAATGAAAACTACGGCCTACTGGAAGTTTCAGTTCCTGGGAGTTTTCATTCCACTGACAGCACATACTGTATATCGCACACATATATATTTCTATACCATCATGCAATAGTAGGTATCTAATGCAAATCCATAAAAAACAGTTTAGTAGCTTTCAATGCTCAGTTGTTTACTATAACAGCTCAGGTTAAGTTTTGCTGAAATATTAATGCCTATATGACCTTATTTTACTTTGGGAAAAATAAAATCTGGTTTCATAACATTTCTATTTGTGGCTCCCTGCTCAACCAGTGATTGAGATAGATCTCTCAGTCTACACTTCCATTAAAATAGTGCAGCCATTTTGCCTCAGGGCCCAAGAGTCATTTTATTTGGGAGCATCCTGGCCATCAACAAAAGTTTTGTCTTACTTGGGAAAAGTGGAGTCAGATTGGAGGCTTCACATGTAATTCAGCTACACCAGAATTGATCATCCACAGGTGAGGAGGCTGTTTTTTTATAAAGCAACCAGGGTGCTGGGTAAGTTTTGTGTGGATTTAAACAGTTTCAATTAACATAAATGTGCATTTCAAAGTTATTTACCATTTTTATTCAAACTGTCAACTTAAGAAAAATGCTGAGGTCTAGCGTTTTTATAATGTGAACTAACTCTCTATTATTTGTGTACAGCACCCCTCTCCATTAGGTAAGTGACACCAAAACGGGAGTCAAGGCTCTGAAGTCAAATAAAATCACCCTGATGGAAATGTAGTTTCTGTATCCTGCACATTGATGGTATTGTAGGGTTTTCTGGCTTTGCGGAGGAACTGCTAGCTGTCTGAAGAAAACAGTCTACCATAAAAAAACGGGTGTGGGAATGAGCATTCTGGTCTTGTTTTTGTTTCCTACGGGGGTCACATGTCAAATATGGTATAAAAATACCTAAAAGTAGAAGTTTTGAAATAAAGCCAAAAATCTGACACATTAAACCTTTATTCTGAAAGTGGAAAAATGAAGGAGATCAAGCCATGTCAAATGCCTGCATCAGCGTGCTGATGAAAGAAAAGACCATGTCTGCAGGGTGCAATTATAGCAAACTTAGTGGAGACTAAGTCAGGAAAGAAACTTTCATCATCTTTTTTATTTATTTTATTTATTTTTTATAAAAGTAAATGACCCAGTTAACCATTGATGTGTGTTTTCATGAATAAACGTTAAAACATGTTTGCTAATATAAATCAGCATGCTGTAAGCATTTTTGTACTGGGTACACATTTCTTGTGTTTGCTTTGCCTTGTAGAGTCAAAATGCTATAGAATCCGTCTGATGGAGTGAGTGGAATAGGACAATAGTTTCACTTCTTCACTCAAGTCAAGTCAAATGGAAGAGCATTCATCATAAACAGGGTTTCTGGTTGCACATGTGTATCTCATCGACATAGGCAGATTATGATTCCCTATTGTCAGAGGAAAAATTTAATAGCCCTGAATTGTTTGACAATCCTTGGAACTGTGACAGTTATTGTATTGGCTTTGCCGTTAACTCTTTGAATCAGAAGCTTTGAATGGTATTAATTTGAATTTTTTTTTCATTCTTTTTTATTTCCACATAATGCATTTTTTTATACACTGAATCATTTTCCATTTGACCCCTCTGCTTCTGGTCACAGCAGTGTGCCGATTCAATTTACAGTTGCTTCTTAGACCACCAAGAGAGAGTCTGTCAAAAGTAAGCCCATCAGTTGTATGGCTGATCATGTCTAATGGTAATTCAGTTTCCAGTGAGGGTGTGTGTCTATGTGTGTGTACATGTGCCTGTGTGAATATATAAGTGTGTGTGTGTGTGAGAGAGAGAGAGAGAGAGAGAGAGAGAGAGAGAGAGAGAGAGAGAGAGAGAGAGAGAGAGAGTGTGTGTGTGTGTGTGTGTGTGAGAGAGAGAGAGTGTGTGTGTGAGTGACTGCGTGTGTGTGTGCGTGTGTGTGCATGCGTGTGAGCATGCATGTGTGTATGTGTGTTTGTGCGTGTGTGTGTGTTTGTGTGTGTACATGCGCCTGTGTGAATATATAAATGTGTGTGTGTACGCGCGTGTGTGTGTGCGTGTGTGTGTACATGTATGTGTGTGTGCATGTGTGTGTGTGTTTGTGTGTGTGTGTGTGTCTTAATAGCCATTGCTGCATCACGATGATGTAATCCGTTATGTTAATGGTCTCCACCTTGCAGCCTTGATACATCCAGGTGAAGAGCGGCTCTATGGGAGCTGCAAACCATGCAGCCCAGCCACGAACAGACATGTCTGGGGCATCGGGCTCTGGCACTGGCCTCTCAGCGGTAGCTGAACAGGATCCAGCACTCCTGTTTGTGTTGCCACGCTACTGCAGTCATGCAGGCTGAGATTTCACCCTGCATTAGCACAAACGCCATATTTCACAAAACCTCCCCTAACGTTTCAAAGCATGGCTGATTTTTCAGATGGGAGCAAACGGGTGCTGGTTCTGAGTCCTGATACTGGAACTGCTGAAAAGGGGGGAACATAATCATACATGCAAATGCTGCTGAAAACAACAGGTTCTCTCTTATACTCTTCTTGCTTAATGGAACTCTTTGGGCATACAGCAGCCTGGGGACAATTAGTTTAGCTGTCTGGCATGGTCTGTTAAAACCAAATTGAATTGAGGACCTCACAACCTGTGTCTCCAGGTTAATTGGTCAGAAAACTGCAGAACTGGAACAGAGGAGAGATCCCCAGGCAGAATGAGAGACTGCATCCCCGAGTAAGACTCGAGATATATTAGAAGGGAGCAGGAAGGGCTAAGGAGTATTTATGCTTTGCAGCCATGCTTAAAATTAACATTATTGATACCACAGATCATGGTCACCATTCCAGCACAAGAAATCTGAGAACGGACAGGAAGGCTTGCTTTTCATATATAAAACAAGGTTAAGTCTAGTTTAAACTAATTTCACCTATGCACAGTCCTAATTGGATTTTGCACATTGAATTAATTTTAGTCATAATGTGATGAATCCCTAGACAACATAATTTATCTTGTACATAAGCTAATAGAAAGTTGCTAGGTGACCTTATTTCTTAAGATTATTTTGCCTCTGCATTAAAACTTTCTAACGCAGAGTAAATTAAATGGAAACCTTGATGCGGTTTTTGTGGTTGTTGTTTTTTTCTTTTTTGTGACTTCAGTGTAATTAATGCTGTATAATTGCATCAGATAGGACCGGTGAAGAGTTTCATTGTAATCCACCCATGAGCTCTCAGTTACATAAGCAGCAATGTTTCCCTGCTCTTAATGAAGGTTACAGAAACCTTTTAGCAGCTTGGTTATATCACCTCTAACCTCGCAGGCTAGCATGTGATATGGAAAAAGACCAGTGCCACTGAGATTTACTATTGTATGTTGGGATAGCACTGCAATAGGTCACATTTGTGTTTGGCTTGTAAAGGCCAACATTTGCACCCTGTGGAGTCTTTTTATGAATAAAAAACCATGGTGCATTGTGTGTCAAAATCCCTTGCTAGTGTTTTTCCAATGCAGCTGAGGAAGAACACATTATCATACAAAATGTTTTCATTTATGATTCCAAACTACTCCATAGGCACAGGACCGGAAACAACAGTAATATTCAGAATTTATTTTTCTCTGTCCAGAGTTATATCTCATCCCTTTGTAAGGTTTGCAGCATTGGTTTTTGGTTTTTAATCTTCTGGCATCTCCTTGATGGCGTATTGAGCCAAATCATTTCTTGGTTTCAAATGATTATCCAATCTGTACTCTAAGAAGTCTCAATTAAAAAACTATTTTTTTTTTAATAAGAATGGAATGTACACCTGACAGGTGTTGAGCTGTTTTATTTTTCCCTGGTGTACTGCTCACCATTTCTGAAAAAAAATACATTAAACTGCTGCACCAACTAAGCATTTAATTGGAGATCCTATTCACTTTTTTACTTGCATGCAGCAGACTGTGGTGACAGTGCATGTTGAAATCAGTCCTGAGAGGCAGCAGGTGTTGAGACTACTTTATCTGTTAATCACTTGATTAAGGATCTAGTGCAGATTGCAGCTCTCACCACATGTACCTCCCTGCCCTTAATCAATTACTAATGGAGAGGAACCCCTTAAACCTGAATAAACTAGTACTCATAGGATACACCTGGACTTCCTATCCACATTTCTGATGAGCCAACCTACTGTAATACAGTTTAGTCATGTGACTCAAAGTGGGCGCCCGGGGGGCGGTTGGGGGGGTTGGGGGTGTTGGGGGGTTATGAAGATATACTGAAGCAGCTCAACTTGGCAGGTCTAGATTTATTGACACACGGTGACACTTTCATTTACATGACACATTTATGGGCAAATACTATAAATGATTGGTTATCAATCATTTATATCAACTACTCTCATGCTGATGCAAACAAGAAGGACACTGTCAAGTCAAAATAGAGACTATGAGAAGATCAACTCATGCAGCAAATGATATCAGTAGCATCCTCCTAGTAATACCAACCCATAGGGTCACCCAAAAGCCCTACCCCTTGGTCAGGTAGCTGGCAAGGGACAAACTACCCACTCCACAATTTCAACAATAATTTTGACCATTTGAACCAGAATGGGTTCAAATGGTCAAAAATCAAATGGTCACACATTTGTACCCATTAAAGTACCTTTCCCATGAAGGCTGGTGATTATAGCCAGTTTCAGGGAACATACCGTGTTGCAAAAACCCTGCATCTCTTGTGTGCCTTTCAAAGTCAAAGTAAAATTTTAGACAGGAGTGTCATGGATCGCTTTGAGTCCCACAGCTCTTAACGGAGCCAAAACTTTGAGTCCTCACCCCCATGACAAGCTGGGCTTCATTTCACTGTCACCACAGAGCAGTCGTTCTCAGACACAGCCCCCTGTTCTCCAGGGTAACCCGCAGACCCGCGGCTACCGAGCACGATGCCAGCCCGGTGGCCGTGTCCTGAATCGGCACGGGAAGGAAGAAGTGACGATTTGTGTGTGCTCGCCGGCAGCTGTGGAGCCCACAGACCGAGGAAATGAGCACTGGCTTGATGGTCTGGAAAATTGTATAAAAACCTGCAGGTCCCATTTCCTATTTCTATCCTTCTTGCACCCCCCAGTTTTTTACATTTACTGTGCAGAGTGAAACAGTCAAGGAGTCTCCAGCCTGTGCTCTAATGAAAAAATGGGCCTTTTGTCATCTAATGATTTTCTATAAATAAAAAATGCAGAAAATGAAAAGGTTTGGCTCCAGTATATCAGCTACAGTACTCTATTGAGCTACTGTCCGCAGCATCCGGTGAGCAGTGCTTCCAGTGTGCTTTTTACCTCTCGCTACTAAGTTTAAAGAACGAAGTTATTGGCATCATTGATTCTGAGAATTACCAGTTACCTTGTTGAAATCAGCAGGTGCTAGTTGAGTACAGAGCAGGAGTACCCCGATGTTGACGTGTGCTTGCAAACATGACTCCAGTATGGAGCTGGTGCTGCCGTGCCCTCCATGCCCTCCTAATCAGCATTGTTCAGTACATAATATCAGGAATTCAAATTCCCCAGCTCATACTTTACTTCCAAATGCAGAGTTTTATATTCACAAAAGCATCTGTTTTTTGCTGATTCTTTCACTGTCATTCTTTTTTCCCTCCAGAGATAATTAGATTTCCCTATCTTTTTTTATTTTATTTTTTTTTTTTTTGGTCTTATCATCATTTCAATAATGAATCTTATCTCCCCAAACGTGTCTTTTCATTGGGCTGTGATTGGGCCCAGCCTCCAGACACACAGCCAGCTCCCAAAAGGGTCAACAGTTGGATGAAGGTCCCTTGATCAAATAAAGCACAAATGGCGAGCATTCAGGATTCACTCAGGGCACCAGAGTGCACAGACTCATTTGAACTTGTCTTATAACAGGCAAGGCATACAAAATAGTTTGTAAGTTGAACGTAACGTCACAATACACACCTTGCCGCTGAGCCCCATTGTGTTTTACACAAAGTATTTATGTTGGAAAAACACAAATCCTTTCATAGATAAGCAGAATACTATGGGTGGGGCAAGACAGTTCTACATTCTACTCCATGGCTGGGACCCAATTGAATATCTAGTCAGTGTAAGGTCATAGCAACTTGATCAAAGCAGACTTTTCATGACAACGAGTTTCTCTATTGTATTCTATTCTATTGTAGAGAAACAAGCATGTCCTTTGGAATTAGTCACTTTTTCAACTTCAAAACGGGATAGCATGAGACTAAATTTCCTTTTGATTGAGTTGTGCATTCCCTTTTAGAGACTACATTTGTTAGACTTGGTCCTGACACATGTTCCTTTCTTTAGTTTTCTAGAGATTAACTTTACAGATTTAATTTGCATTTCATAGATTCAGAAAAGGCACTTCAGTATGCAGGAAGGAAGGATATGAGCATCTGAAAACCAGACTGTCCCACGGTCTTCCCTCCCGACACCCCCCAATATCCCTGTTTTACATACCCTAATTTTTTTTTTTTAAATATCCACTTTCTATGGCTATTATTAATAATGTGTTACTGCTCTACCTGTGATTTCCATTTATGCATTTTATGCTTTTTCACTTTCACAAGAAATTATGCACCTCTTTTTACTTGCTTTAGATTAAAACCATCTGTTGGCTAAAATGACAAAAATGTGGATGGAATTCGGTATCCCACTGACTGAAAACCCTGAAACACAGACAAGGGTACCGTCCAGTCTGCATCGTCCTGCGTATCACACTATGGACTGCAGTAGACAGACTTTAGGTTGATCTAAAGTGAGTCTGTGGAGTCAGTTAAAAATTGTCTCAATGACAAACAGCATCTTGAATGCTTGCAATAACATAAAACTATCACACAAAATATTTCCACATGAGCAGGCAGGAAAAATATTTCAGCTGTTTTGTTTTTCACACATAAACCAAGATTGAGGAAGTGGACCCTAACCCCTATTTGAAGCTGTATGTAAGTGAAGTTACTTATTCGCTCTGACACTCATTATGTTTCAGTCATTTTCTTTCCAATTTACACGTGTCACAATATGAGTGCAGTCAGATAAAGATGCACAGCCTAAATTAGAAAGTTTGTGACCAGGGGGAAGGTACTGTGATAGTGCATTAGCTCTGACAAACAGGTCGTTTTGGATGCGAGCCATGTACAGTGCAGGGAGCTGGTCTGAGCCCCAATTTGTACGAGGAGGCAAAGTCAATAGTCCTGAAAAAGAAAAGGGTTTTTTTTCCCTATGGAAACAAATTAACGTGCTCAGGCCGCACAGTGTCTCACACTTATCAGAGAGGCCCAGTCAGATACAAATAATTAATGCCCAGAGCCTGTAGGAGGAACGGGCTCATTTGAATCCACCGCCGTCCTTGTCTTTTGCATTATCCCGGCTCAGGGAAGAGGCTGTACCAGCCTGCAGACCATCTGATTGATGTCATAGAGCGTACAGCCCTACCTCTCATATCACTGGACCAAAAGGGCCCTCATTTATTCCTTTAGAGATAAATACTTGGACCACCACAGCTAGCGGTGAACGCTAATCGTAACTGTGGTTTTTGGAACACGTTCACAACCCCCTCCCCCCCCCCCCGACCCCCTCCAGTGCCACCGCCTCTTATTTCGGCTTTTTCTCCCATCGTCTAAGTGATTCAAAAGTTCACTGAACTGAAGAAGTTCCTCTCCCAGGAGGGACAGTTTCATTTTAGCGCAATTGTTTTTTGTGTTTGTTGTCTCAACACTTTGTTGTGCTTCTGAGGTTGCCTGGCGACGCGCTCATGCATTATCAATGGTGTGCAGGAGATGAGGGGCGGGTGTCCCAATGGTGGCATCTCGGAGGATGGTGGCACTTTAGCTGAAGAGCAGAGAGCGAGAGAGGGAGGGGGTGAGGGTTAGAGCGCAGAAAGCAGAAAAACAGATGAAGAAAGAAGATGAAAAGAAGGTCTAAAGACCGAGAGAGGCCGTGGTGAAAAAAAAATTATACAGAAAGAGAGAAGGAAAGGGGAATTGGAGAGAAAGAAAGGATGATGGGGTGAGAAATGACAGTTCTGCCACCCCATTGTCCCTTAACATCTAAGGTGAGATTAAAGTAGCAAATTGTTAATGTAACTGCTTCCCTGCAGATCTTGAGAGAAGCTGCTCTAGCCAAACCTCTCCGGCGCTGCCTTAAAGCACAAACTACCTCTCATCTCACTGTGCTGGAGCATCCCTGAGTCTCATTGCATTGCACCTGCCAGACCTGCACCCACCCCGGGTACTACATGGGAGGCTTACCTCCTGAAACATCTTCTCAGGGCAGAGAGTATAATGATTGGTTAACTCAGGCGACCAATAGAAATGGAGCAGAGGCGGGCACTCAAAACAAGATTGGAGACTGAGCCATGAAACAGTGCAGGAAATGTCACACAGATCACATGAAGCACAGGAGCAACAAAGAAATCTGTGGAAAGAACATTTGACTAGATCGATGATGCAACAATTTGGACGCAACTGTGCTTGAAAAGTGTAATAGTCTGAATGGGTTTATATTAGTTCGCTATAGGAGTTTTGAGAACACTACCAGTACCAGCTTTGTGAGGGGAAGAGGGAATCTTGCCTATATGGTTGGCGACAAAACTAATTTTTGACAAAAATACTTGTTATGTCTGGGTTAATATTCAAGTCAATTGAGACAGTGTGAAATGTAACAAAACTCTTTCTTTTTTAAAGGGTTTCAAAACCCACCCATTCAAATTAAATTTCTTTTCAATAAAAGTTCAGCAGGTAACTATTATCTCCTGCGTACAATGCAATATGTTACAAACATGAAACACTACATCCAAACCTATATAACACTACAGCCAAAATGAAAATCGAAGGCCTTTGACATTAGCTTTTTTTCTGTTTTCACCTATTCACTCGGGTACCATTTGCATTTCAGCTGATATCAGCATTTTATAGCTTTTGTAGTGTGTGGACAGCAGAACTCTTTTTCACCACGCAATTGCCTGGCTCCATGCACCTGCAGCAAAAACTCTTTAACCTTTTCTCACTATATCTGACACAACCTTTTTCAACCACTGTTAGCTCCTGCTGCTGAGAAATTCCTCCTTTGTAACAGACTATTGGGCAACGTTTTGACGGAACAATGGACCCTCACTGTATAAAGTGATAACATTTGAAAGGTTTATTCAAAGGCTGCTGGAGAAGGGGAAATTGAGCTGAATGAGTTCTGCTATTGCTTTTGCCAAATACCTCATTGGGAATTTCATTATTTTTTTGGTTATGTTTTGAATAATATTTCACCATTGGAATGAACAACACATTGTTTGAAGTTTTGCAATCTGTGGTCAGGATGTGCTTTAAAGTAATTTAGGGAATCTAATTTAATATTCTCCAAAGCATTAAGAATTAAATAAGCATTTGCTTTGCTCCCACAACACGCTAAAACTTATTAGTTGTTTATGGCTCCTAGCTGAACTGGTTTTGAAATCATTCTCGCTTGAGAGAATACATTACACACTATGGAAGGCAGCATTGTACATTGGAGACATGTTTTTATTGCTTAGTTTTGGAAGTACACAGTGGAACAAATTGCTCTTTTCACAAAGTGTCTCAGAATCGAGAGCCAGAGCGAGTTTCACATGGCTTCAGACTGCCACTAATATTGGCAATGAAGGAAATAATGTCACTAACTAGTCACATAAAGCATTTCACCTCAATTATCAGAACTTCAGCAGCCATTTGCACTGTGTACACACAGCAGCTTTTAAAAGCATTCATTCCTTACATGAGCTGTATTTTAGAAATGAACCCATTCAAACAAATGTAAAATAATATCGACTGAAGTTAAAGCAACATGTGACGCTGAATACTGTGAAACCTGTACACTGCGGGATTGCTTTTACCTTCTGAACGGGTAGCACAAACTAAAGTCACATCGTTATTGTTCATATTCTTATTTTTCTTATATTTATTTTCACTAAACATCTTTGCATCGTTTGTGAAGGTACTTTTGTTCTAATTTTGGTAATACTAAGTATGTTATCTTTTAACTACTCTGATTGGCCCTTAGGACCAAAGTGTGGCCTAATGGGCAGAAGGGAGTAACACCTTCGACACTGCTCTTAAGCTGCTCTTATTCTTTCCTATTATTTTTTCTTCTGACTAAAGCAAGTCATGCCAGGTTTACATAGCGTGGAGTGTTTTCTTATGATTATAGCATGCTATTAAATTAATTCAGAGGTGGAAATTACTGTCCACTTCCCAGCTTCCTCCAACAGTGGAGACACATATTATTCTCTCCCTGTTACCAAGGTTCATCTTAGCTCACAAAATGCACTGGGCTCTGCATTGCCCTTGTAAAAGTGTGTCTAATAAAATGTTATCGAACTGATATAATTTAATTATCTTTAATATGGTATTGGCTTTTCTCAAATAGTTTGTAATTTGTACTATAAACCACATTAGGTCTTGTAGTTCTTATAGTATGTTGCAACACTGAGGAGGTAAATTGCCTTAGCTGTGCCTCAGGCCACCCTAGTCACAAGATAAATTATTAAAGCCATACCACATGTAGTATAAACAGCACACACACACACACACACATATGAGCACAGATACTGATGCATACATCCGATAGGAATACTCAGAGGTCAGAGTATTTAACTTATCATTTACGGAACATAAAAGTGCGGCATTGTGTAGTAGGTGTTCAGTGGCAGCATACTCACACATTATTTATGTATGCATATGGAAGCTTTAAACCCTGACAAGCTGTGCAGTTTCAGGAGGGTAAACCATGGCAGGGTGGTGTGAATTGTTTTTGAAGCAAAACAGAGGGGCCATTATCCATGCTTATGTGGTTTATTTTCAGATAACCACACAGTCTATGGTGGCTTATTGTACCCACACCACAACTCAGGGCCACTGTTTTGGGGGGTTGGGGGAGGGTGGGGGTGGGGGGGGGTTGTCCTGTTTGCTTTACATCTGGCAGGTTCTATAGACCACATCATATTCATTTGTTAAACGTAAATTGAATTTGAAATTAATTGAATTGGTAATTTGACATTGGAAATGACAAATCAAAATGAGAGGCATAAAAATGGGAGACTATCCATTTCATGTTCTTCCTGTAGTAAAATGGTCTTGCTGTGGTCACTGTTGCTTCACCGTGAATGAAACCTGTTGCCCAACAAATTACTACAGGCAACAGCAGTAGCTACCCAGCCTCAGCACTTCTTTTCAGGACAGCCATTTTGACAGGAGTACCACTTTCTGGGCTGGTCAACACTGCATAAGTTTCATAATCTCCATATTTCTCAAAAAGATAGAATGATTTCTGATTAAACAAAATTCTTTTTATATGGTAATACCTATCATATTTTTAAGCGCTCTGTTGTTGCTTTCATTAATTATCAGTCAGTAAAATCGGCTGTCTACTGAATCTTCAATAATGTTGAATAGTATCCAATTAAGTTTGAATGGTGATAAGACCATTTTCCCTGGAAATACTTTATACTTCATGTATTACACTATTTCACCATGCAGGTTATTGAAAAATAATGCACACCCTCCAGCAAATTTAGAAATGATTACATAACCAAACAGTGATATAAAATATAATATTTTACATTATATTACGTTACTACAGGATCAACCACACTGTAAACCGAAAATTTGTATTCTTTACAGCATGCGCTGAACTGACCTGCCTGTTCTCAATGGCTTAGCTCAAAGATGTGGGTGTGTGTGTCTAAGGTGTATGGCACTGAAGAGTTACACTATTTTAAATGTCTTCAGATTGAGCAAAAAAAGCAAAGATTTCAAATTCCATCTTCTTCTGCCTTTGAGCCCTGGCTCCAATTGCAGCACCATATAAGATCATCTACTGAGGATTACATGGCTCTTATGTAAACCCATCATTAGCTTGTGTGCAACAGAGCCCCAATGTCAAAGAGCCTTAGAAAAGACTCGTTCCTTTTGGGAGTTCTCCGCACTGCTGTGGGACTTGGGAGCTTTGGCCAGCCCTGAACAGATCCACCGGGGCGGACGACGGAGGGCGGCGGGGGTTGCTTGAGGGGGCGGACACTAATTGGTGAAAATTAGGTAGGTAATGTAAGCCCAAAGCTGTCAGATATCTGTGAGGAGAAAAGGTCCAATTGGCTGCTTATCATCCATTTATGTGCACTGGGTGGGTGTGTGCCTGAGAGAGGCCTGTGAAAATTCCCCAGTTTTTTTCTTCTTGTGGACTCAGGGATGAAATGTAATGTGGTAAATGGTGAAAGCTGACAAGCACAAAACACCACCAAACATCATCCCTGAAGACTCAGCTTGTGTGTACAGTATCTGTCGGCCAACGCAAAGGATGTTTTAAAATCTCGGCACAAATATGAAGTTGTGCTTGTTCTAATTTGCCACCGAAAAAAAATGTAGGGAAAAAAATGAAGTATTAAGCAGTAATTTATTCTCCTTTAATTAGCAGAGACTGCAGCGGTGAATTGGTACATAACCCAGCAGAGTGAGTCAGAGCAGACAAACAGAAGCTGTATGCATTATTAATGTCCGGTGTCCCTTCAGGTTTCACTGTAGCTTCATAAAGTTTACACTTAAAGGATTCTAGCTTCAAAGCCCTGCTGTGAGAGAGCTTAGGTCAGGTTATCCACACATTCAACATCTGACATTTGGTGTTCACCTGAAAGGTCATGGACTGGGGAATAAAGCTGTTAGGAAAAAATGCTTAAGGTTAATAATTTTCCTCTAAATAAATGTATCAGCTAAATGCAGCAGGGCCTGTTTTCCACATGTGTCTGACTACGGTGGCTTGGTTGTATGTTTGTGAGTTCCTGTTGCCCACGATTATGTGTTGCCCACAATTACCCTCCAACACTCCCCAAAAAAAAAAAAAAAGGTACGCTAGAAAGAGACCTGGCTGCTGGGATCAAGTGTACAAAGTTGAAGGGCACTAATGTACGGGTGTAATTTATTTCCAGTTATTTCAGTCAACTGTTTCTTATTGCAATTGCCCCTGAATTTAGTGGCTGGAGCGTTTTTTTAAGGATGCGAGTTGAGGCTATTTTTCTCCCGAACGGGAGGGTCGGGAAAGAACGTTACACAGTTCAGGTCACCGGTGGCTGTGCAATTGGAATGAAGGCCGTGTCGATTACTTGAATAAAGGTCAGACGAAACTTCCGAGCAGCGCTAACCTTTTCGCGGGAGAAGTGTTAAATGTTATAAGTTGTTGCGGCTCTAGCCTTTTGGCATTTCTGCTGTTTTAGACTCCCTTGGAACATTGCTGTTTGCAGGGAGTGAAGAGGCGGCAGCTGGCTCTGCATTCAGCGGACTAAGCCCTGGGCGAATGATGGGTCTGCATCTCGATGCCCCCCACCCCCCCCCCCCCCATACCTGAAGGCTAGGCCGCAGAGCCTGGGTTCTTGTGTCTGCAGTAATGTGATATGTATTGTTCTCCACCTCCCGCCTTGTGTTTATGCACTCCATCTCTCTCAAAATGTAAATTTCTGCTAAGGTCGGCGTGGAGGTGTGTCGGTTCTTTTTTTTTTGTCCTACACTGCTTAGCTCTCTATATTCAAGCTCTGTAGTGGCCGGGAAGCTTTTTGGTGCTGCTTTAATTCAACAGAGATGGTGCTGAGTCTCCTCATCTCTGCTGTCAGCATATATGCTACAGAAAGGCCCATCTCCCTGAGAAAGGTGACCAAGACAAAATATTTGATATATAAGCTGTATGCTGTAAGAAAAAAAAGCAGCTGAGCTACTTTCACCCTTTTTAAGACATCCTATTTCAAAAAGTTACATGAATTAAACTACATACCTGTTTCATGTTTACCTATCATGGGGCGGTTGAGTAGGCAGAGATCACACAGTTACACAGGTTGTTTGTTTTCTCATGATTCCTGTTATAACAGACTGAATTATAACATGTCTTGGTTTTATAGTTCAGGTAACTCATGCCTAACTTATTCAATAAACCCCAATATTTTAATAAACAGGAAGATCCAGCATTACATTTTGTTTCTCATTTTGAGGAAATAAAACATCTCTGTAATTTTGAACTGCATGATTATGGCAGGCCCCTCTCCATGAAATATTTCAAAGGTCTTTGATATGACAGCACTTTCTAAAGAGGTTAGAGGCGTTGAGTGACGAACCCCACTGGTCTTTGGAGTGAGGAGATATCAGCAGCTGCAGAGAAAACACTCCTAAAGAGAACACTAACTGCTTTTGAAAGGCATCAGAAGTATTGGCTAGGGATTACATTTTCTTATTTTTTACATATTTAATACCGTTGATCTGCTCAGTAGATAGAGTGTCCCAGCCTGACTTTGTATACACTGTAAAATGTTGGTTTTTCCAATTTAACCATTGAAAACGGTGACTGTCTTCTTACTGCCATTCTGGTTAAGCACCGTGGGCTCCATTCCCAGGATTGAAGGCTCTCCTAGCTTTAAGCATAGCTGTGGAGATACAGCACCACACAGCTGGCTAGACCCTGAAGATCCCTTTACAGAAGAGAAGCTGACTGAGAGCAAAGCCAGCTGGATAACAGACATACAGAGGCAGCACACAGCCTTATAAAAGAATGTAAACTTTACTAGATTTTCAGCAGCATTACATGAAATCTATTTAAGATGGATTTCAAATAGGCTTGGCCTTAACTTTCAATAACAGTTTTAAGGTTTTTTGGTGGGGGGGTTATCTCAATTTTTTTTAACCACAATATATGTTTTTTTTTTTTTTTTTAAAAAGTTCTGTAAATTATGGCACTGCATCATAACCTTAAATTTGTTACGGAAAGTTAAGGCCCAACAATCCAGCAGTCTAACTGAATTTATCCAGAAGTTACCCTGAATCTGTGAAGATTATCTCTTATAAACGCTCCATCATTACAGAGTCTCCCTTCCCCTGAACTATTCTGAAAAAAGTCGGTCATCTTCCACAGAGCTTATTTCCTCTTACAGAAAATGTCACAGACCACCATTAAAATCTGTAGGACCTCTTAATTTTTTTTACTAAGGGAAGTGGAGAGTTCCATTGTTGGACTGGAGTGAATCTTCTGAATGAGAGAGACAGATGTCACAAAGTTCCACTGGTCCCTAAACGGTGTCCGGATCTGGTAGCCATGGGGTTGAGAATGGGAAGTGGCCTAGCATTAGCCACACCAGACAGCCATGGGGTTAAGAATGGGAAGTGGCCTAGCGTTAGCCACACCAGACAGCCATGGGGCTAAGAATGGGAAGTGGCCTAGCGTTAGCCACACCAGACAGCCATGGGGCTAAGAATGGGAAGTGGCCTAGCGTTAGCCACACCAGACAGCCATGGGGCTAAGAATGGGAAGTGGCCTAGCGTTAGCCACACCAGACAGCCATGGGGCTAAGAATGGGAAGTGGCCTAGCGTTAGCCACACCAGACAGCCATGGGGCTAAGAATGGGAAGTGGCCTAGCGTTAGCCACACCAGACAGCCATGGGGCTAAGAATGGGAAGTGGCCTAGCGTTTGCCACACGAGACAGCCATGGGGCTAAGAATGGGAAGTGGCCTAGCGTTAGCCACACCAGACAGCCAATGGGGCTAAGAATGGGAAGTGGCCTAGCGTTAGCCACACCAGACAGCCATGGGGCTAAGAATGGGAAGTGGCCTAGCATTAGCCACGCAAACATATCAGCACATGAAAACTCACAGATTCACCCAGAGGTATAGGAGTGCTGAATTGCTCACAGTGCACCGCAGCCATCACACACTTTGAAGGGCCATTTCTTATGAACAATGTCACTCTGCAGTATCTACAAATGACATATTGCGGACATATTGAAGGATGACAATTAATATGCAAGCATAAAAACCCTGGAGGATAATAAGGAACCAACCGAAATACACAAATAGAAGAATGAGTTATACAAATTAGTTTTTTTTTATTATTCAATTGTGTGCTTAGTTTAATTTACACATGATGTAAGCATAAGGCAGTGAAGCTAGCTCAAATATGTAAATATAATTCTTCCCTCAGGCACCAAAGTCCAAATCAAAATCCAAGCATAACACACCGTAATTTGGTAGGCGGTTAAACATGCTTAGTCTTTGGTTGGCATGATAATGTTTATATTGCGAATGCATAAATCCCTCCACAGGGACAAACACACTCTCAATATTGACTGGATTGACTGATTTGTCACAGTACTCTATCTGATACTCAGGTACCTCAGATTTCACTAGATAAGAACAATTTTGTTTAACTGTGCGCTTTAAATACACTTCTCTGAACTAAGATAGAAAAAAGTTATGAAATAAAGATTAGTAAACAGAATAAAAACCATACTATGTTGAAGTATCTGCATTTTTGTTTGATTTAGTTAATATTTTCATATGAAAACTCCCAAGTCATTAAAATTATACAGCACAAGCTGCATAAGTTATATATTTTTTTTCACGTACACACAAACACAAACTTTCCTATCAATCAGTGAAACAGTCCGCAGCACCCAGCTCTCAGCACCTGCTGAAGGAATAGCAGTTGATAGATGAGGGGATTAGCATGATGGAATGAAACAGCCATATGTCACATTCAGAAGACTGTAAGCTCAACAGCATGTCTGTAATTGTTCTGCCACACTTGTTATGTCACCTACAAAATGCAAGGGCTTTGGGTCCCTCCCTACCTGTAATCTTAAATCCTTATTAATGCCATAAATTAAATGCTCCTGGACACAGGCTCTTTCTCTTTTTTTCATTTTTTCAATCTTGGAGGTCTGGTAATTACTTTCCGAGACAAGGGAGTCAAAACTGTCTTGTGCTTTATCTAGTGTTGAGATGCTGTATGCTTTTCTGCCTTAGTGTTTTCTTGTTTGCTTCAGGTATGGGAAGGCATTTCTCTCCCATATTCTTCTGTAATGCAGGAGGCCAACCTACTTTAAGATAATCTTTTCCCTTCTCTATTTGGGAAGAAAAAAAAAATAACATTGGAAGCGACTTATGGTTACAGACAAAGCAAATCATATCATTGTTTGTTATCGGCGAGCGTTTGTGTCAGACACGGAGATGTCTGTTAATGGCATCGATTCCGCCCATCAAGCTATCAGAAGTCTCACTTCATCCCGCAAACGGCGCTGACACCGAGCATTAGCATCACGCGTTTATGAAACAGACGAGAAACCATATCGCGGCTCGGACGTGTGAAAAATCGCACCCCGCTCTCTGAGACTATGGGGGCTATGGGCGGGGGAGGGTGGGAGGGGGGCAGTGAGTTAATGGGCTTTTAAGGTAAACGGGCGGGTTGGCGGTTACACTGCGAATGCTGCTTTTGTCTCCCCGCGTGAGGCTGTCACGTTGCATTGCGAACAAAATATATCACAAACCCTATCAGGTTCAGGGCTGCTATTGAATCTTCCCAGGCCCCACCAGCCCTTCCAAAAACATCAGGAGGGGAGAGCTGAAGGGACTGACAGGGGTACGCCGATGTCTGGCACTAACGCCACCAATGCCATAAACACTCAAACTCAATTCCCGCTTTTCACAGGACTGTGTGCATCCAGGTAGCATGACGTCATGAGACAAACATGAACCCCCCCCAAAAAAAGGAAAAAGGACCCATGTATGATATTATAACACATATTATATTCTCCTCTTATCAGTCCCCTTTAAAAATATAATAAGGAAATATAACCCCATATTCTCCTTCAGGAGAACGTCTGGATTCCTCTGTTGCTGTTATATTTTGAATGGTAATGGTTGCAGGAAATCATGCTTGTGATATTGCATAATTTATTCTTTCCTCAATGAGTCCCAAGCACAATGTGTGGTACTATGTTAATATTCTGCATGGTTTTATTATTTTTGACAGATTGTTTACTGTAATACTGACCTTGAGAGGAGGAATTTCACTCGTCCTTGTCAACGTTTGTTTTACCATGCTAATGACACTGCTCCTTTACAATTCTGTCAGTCGCGATTCACAAGGTCATGGAGGCACAGGCGGGCGTGTGAAAATTGTACTTCCATCTGTGGGTGGGGAGGGCTGGGGCCGGGACTTGGGGGTGGGGGGTGGCGTTAATCAGAGTAATTTAGTGTTGAGTTCCTGCGCCTCCCAGGGCCTTCTCCACATACCTCTGGCTGCACACTGGTTTGGATGCTGCTGGACTGCACAGCTTTGCTGATCCACTTCTTACGCCATGTGGCTGCCAGTGCACAGAACAAGTCATGCATACCAAAGAAGTTTGTGCTGATCCAAAATGGACTGTTTGTGATATTTCACAGTGGGTCTGGATTGAAAGCTTGGTAACTGACAAGCAAAACCCAAGAATCACAACTGGCTTTTTTTACATGAGCAGTTTGTAAAAATGACCTTGTCACATATATTTCATTAAATGCTAATATATTCATATGTTTGGAATATGCATATATTTAGATTTTGTATTTGTATAGACTAAAAATAAAGATATTGAATAGAATTCAAGTAATATTTTGTGGTACATGGCACTTTATGGTTTAACAGAGACCCAGGAAAAAGTACAGTATGTAATTAACCTTTGGGTCAATTCATCAAGGTGTACCCAAGCAGTCTTAGTTCATAATATCTGCATACAATTGGGAGAGAGTACCATGGAAATAAATCTAATGTACTGTGTGGTCCAGAAAGGTATCGGTTCAACAGCTATTTCCCGCCTCATTCTCCTTAAACTCCTGACATTCTTCTGATAGAAGCTATTACTCTTCAGAAGTACAAACTGAAAATATGCCCTACCAAACTCAAAACAGGGAAAAAAAGGCATATTGGTCTGTCGTACAGTATGCACTAACTTAAAATGAAGGTGCACGTTAAATCACACACATGAATATATTTGTCAACAAAAATATTGTTCATTTTCTTACATTTTTTTTAGAAAACCACAGAGATGGGTTAGTTGATAGGCACTCCCGCATTCTTACACAAAAGCATCCCATCGTATCATAAGGCTCCCGTCCTCTTATCTGCGGTCCAGAACAGATGTCCTCCTTCCGGTGATTATTAACCATTAAACTGGGTGTCCTCCAGAGAGGACATTAGCACTGATGGAGCCGCTGATGAGGGCTGCTCTATCGCCCCAGTTATGCCACTGAGCTGAACAGCATCAGGAAGAGCTACAGGCCTCCCCTACAGTTCGCCCGTAGCATATTATTATTGCCTGGAAAACCAGACTCACATATAACTTGCTTTCTCTTGTTATTGTCTCAAGGACAATTGGCTGGGCTTTGCCGGTTAGAGGTTAGAGTTGCTAGATATTGCTGAGAACCCATCCTACGCGTGTCAGGCAGTGCATTGGTCAAGCTGTGCAAAATATTAGCCCTTGCCAGGAATAACCTCTAATCCTTGGGAGCCGATGGCTGGGCAATTAAAAAAATCACATCCCTCTATCATTAGTCTGTCACAGGAGCCCTGTCACCCTGAGTACAGCAAGCTTTCTGCTAGTACATATTCTACACCTGGTCACGCAGTGTAAGCCCCCCTCCCCCAGCTGTCACCCCACACACCACCACCTGTTGCTTAACCCTCCACCCCCCCCGCAATCTGAAATCCGGTCTTGAGATCCGAGTGTCTCCATCAGGAGGAGGGAGGAGAGAGATTGATCAGTCTGTCATGAGATGCTATGGAGCAGGAGTATGCATTACACACATCTCTGTACTGCGCATTCAAAAGTCTGCCTACATGATTAACCTGCCCATCAGTCTGTGGTCCGGGTCTCAGTGACTCTTAAACTGCATTCAGATTAAATTATCTGCTGTCACAGGGCTATCACCTCCACAGGCCTCTGGGCTAGGCTTAAGCAGATGACTGTTTGCAGTGTTGACTTGTGTCCTCAGTGTGTGAATATGGTGTGACTGCAGACGGAGGCACATTTATGCAGGACACGTATATGCGATATGATTTCGGGGGCATCACCAATTAACATGCATACACACCAGTGAATAAAGAGTTCATACTATTTCACACTGGATTGACAAGTTCATCACATGAAGCTGTGGAATGTCTCTCTCTCTCTCTCTCTCTCTCTCTCTCTCTCTCTCTCTCTCTCTCTCTCTCTCTCTCTCATTCTCTCTCTCACTTTCTCTCTCTATCTCTGTCTCTCTCTCACTCTCTCTATCTATCTCTCACTTGCTCTCTCTCTCTCTTTCTCTCTCTCCTTCTCTCTCTGTCTCCTCCAGATATAGCAGATTCTTTATGGTTCTCCTTCAATGTAAAACCCCATTGATGCCCAGCCAGATTCCAGCAATCCAGCCCAGTAGACAGGCTGTTTATCACTTCAGCTCATCAGTTATTCAGAATATGAATGTATAATCCGGGAGGGGGTGGCTTTCGCTCTCAGCCTCATGGGGAGTTTTAGTCCTGGGGGGTAAACACCATGTGAGGGCAGAATAATTTGTTGATGTGAATTCTGTGCAGCAGAAGGCACAGTGCTGACTGGCAGGTTAAGGGCAGGGCTAAAGAAAGGCTAAAGCTTCATTTTAGCACCATGGGCTGATAATGTACATCCATGCATATGTAGGACTGAATTGTAACCACACTTCATGACAAAACATCAAGTCAGGAAAATGGTTCCCCAGACATAAATATAGGTTTCAAAAAAAAAAAGTAGACATGCAGTTGATGCATAATAAAAACTATAATCAAAACTACCCAAAGGTCAGGGGAAACTCCTAGTAGACTGTTAAAAATATGGTGCTTACGCAACACTGCTAATACAATGCAGTAAGGAACAGCCCAGCTATGCATTTCATAGGCAGATATATTGCGTTTACCACGGGCTACTACACAATATTATCGCTATGTATCTCACTACTGTTTTATGCATATTATATCTTTTTATTAATATTCTCCATAATTTAAAATGACAGAGGCTCCTCTCTTGCTGTTGGCTCTGGTTCTGGTTTCATTCGCCCTCATATCCTTAGGTCTGCCTGTTTTATTACTGCGCTGTTACACTACATGCCAAAGATGTGGCTTTCGGCCCACACAGCCGCTTCTGAGAAATAGTTTTCCCACTCACATTCTCTCCTCAGTGTGGAAGAGGAAGCAGAAGTGAGTTATGATTTGTTGTGCGAGTTTAATTGGACCGAAGTGAAAACAATACATTTCGGTTTCCGCAGCGCTGCGCACCGCAGGGTAGATGCTAGGGGTTGATCTCGTCCGGTCTGTGGCCATGCGCTGGAATCTGTGGTCAGAAAATGAAAAAATTGCAAGAGCAGAATCTGATTTAGGGGGCCTATAAGAGACCGGGATGTATATCATAGAGGAAAGTGGCAGACCAATTGTTCAGATTGCAAAACCCTGCCTAAGGTCTCACTTCACACAATGGCATTACAGGCACAGACAACACAGTAGTGGGGAAACTTTTTAGTCCTTTAAAAGTCCGTTCTATAACTTAACAAACCATTTTCCCACCTCGCCATCTCTCCTGACACCTTGTGACCCCTTATTGCTAGCTTTTTTCTCCCCTTCCTGATACCTGTCCGCATAGCGGCTTAAAAGTCTGGCTGAGAGGGTTTGCTGATGCAGCCCACCCTGTCTGTGGCAGCTGACCCCTGATCGGCAGCGCTCCTGAAAGCAGCTGGGAATTCATTTACTTCGCTCCGCTCTGGTTTGGCAGTGCCTGTCATGAGGACAAATTTTGGCGCAGGATCAAATATAAGCGGAAAAAAAGCACTGGAAACTTGTGCCAGGCAATCACTGTTATTTTTTTGAACATTGAAACTCTTATCTCCTTTTTGAAGCATTAATAAATAAGCTATCTTCCCGGCGAAAACAAGCATCGACTGTGCACTTGGCAGTGCTTGACATTCGCTACTGTTCAAGCTGGACTGCATCGGTTGAAATGTAACCCGTGTTGCATTTTTACAAGTTTCTGAGTCTATTTTAGGTCTTTTTTGGACACAGAGTTAAAATACTGGTTAATCTTTAATGGGCAGGAGTTCAGGCTAACTGTATTTAAGAGTCATTCATTTTAGATTTTGGTCCTGTAAGGACAGTGATGAAGACCATGCTTCTTTTACACTGAGTTTAAACTCTTTGAATATATAGCCCACTGTATTTTATTTAGGTCAGGACAGCTACCTGGTACCCTTTTTTTATATAACTATCTGGAAAAGGTTTGTTAGATATATATTCACTTATGGTCAGGATATCTAGTCTGTCGATTGTGTGAAGGATTGTTTGTTCATTTGAATCCAGGGATCTGCTCTACAGTCCACAATGTTTGAAGGCAGCCTGACAGACTCATTTTCACTTTCTTCAAATACCATTTTGGGGGTATCAAATCCTTGCACTTGACCATGAAATGTTATGCTGAAGCCAGTGGACGAGAATCATAGGACCGTTTTACTACTGACCTCAGAAAGGGTTTAAGAGGTTTAAATACAGGAGGCATCTGTACACAAGCATTTTTCTGCCACTTCCTGCAGTCATGAATGACTGAATAATTCATACCCTCGGCATCCTGGAGTGATATCTAAATCAGACCCTCATTGATGTCCGCATGCGTTGAGCTCATACCGAGCGGCGAACAGCAGGGGGTTGTGTGCCTCGGTCTCTCCTCGTGAGCCTGGCAGACGCGGCGGCGGGACACGCTCTCTGGGCTGTAACAGGGCAGTCACTCCATCTGTCATCCAGACCTGCTCATCTTCAGCAGGCCTTGTGGCACGTACGCGGTACAGTACCTCCCCCTGCTCCTGCTCCTAACGGCGTCACCGCGTTATTGGGTAATGTAGTCTGTGAGGAGGGGACACAGTCTCATTTGAGCTCAGAGGAAGCTGGACTGCTAGCAGTCATTTGTGTGCCACAATAAGGTTTCAGTGGACTTTAATATCTTTGCTGGAGGACCCACTTTGATGCCATTTCTGGTCCCAGCAGCTCATAAGATTCAGCCTGTGCAATCACCATGGATATAGTAAAGTCTCAGAGTTGAGGTTAGGATAGTGCACTGAGGTGATAATCTCCAGGTTGAGTGACATTTGTTTTATATGTGTTATATATGCATACATGTACATGGCTTGTATGGCACTGTATACATAGCAATGTCAGCAGGTTAGAGATAGGTATGATGGCTCCAGACTCTTGGTGGTCGGGGGGGGGGGGATGAGGGGGGTCTGTGTAAAAAGTTCACACTAATACATTAATACAACAGAGGCATATCTCAAATGGCGGCGGGCAGAATGGAGGAGTTTTTATCATTATTGCAAAAGAAGGTGAATATTCTGTATGATATCCACTCCTCCCTGGGTGATGCAGTGCTCAAACCATGGCACATTCGGCCTGGTGCAGCGGAGATTTTAACCCAGTCTCTGGGGTTGCATCACCTCACTGAAACAGAGCAGGGGGACCACAAGCAATCCTCCTCCCATTCTTGGCCTTAACAATCTCATTTGATAGTTTCCATGGAGACAGCTGTTATATAAACTGAACAATTTTGACATACAATTGTATTTATTAATGCTTTTTAGTTGACATAACATTATGTGACAGCTTGCATTTGGATTTATATTTGATTTTTTTTTTCTCGACATCTTCATCATGCTATACTCCTTCTGTGTGGATAAGACTGAAAGTAACTTTGATGTCATCTGCACTTGGAAGAAGCAGACTTTTATTTTGCCTTTTGGGTATTATTCAAGTTGCAGTGACAAGTGTGTTTAGCGTATGCATTCCCTCTGCATGCCGTTGAACTCCCACACACAAAATAACATCAAATACGCAATGATTTATTACTGTGCAATTTGCTTCAGGACATTTTCACAACAGTTTTCTACAATGTTAAATATTTAAATTTAATATGCTCTCTGAACAGAGGTCATTCATAAAATGCCTCGTTTACTTGTTCTGATACATTTTAAAATCACAGGATTGGATGTTCTCTAAAAATGTCAGCACAGTCTATCGCCCATACTCTGATACATATCCAGCCAGTCATGGGATCAGTGTCATTTGCCTCCCAAAAGAAGGTCTTGGACAGGATTTCATCAGGTTAAAAATCACAGTAATTACTGATCATCTGTGAGATGACGTAACCATGGATTATTATTGAATGGGGATTTTTGCATTCACACACAGGACCAGAGAAGAATCTGATTCATAAGCTTTAATTAACAATAAGTGTGCCACTTCCCAGTCAGCTTATGGGCTATTGATCCCAGGGTAGATGTGATTATATTATAGGAAATTACACTATTTCTGATTGCAAAAACGTTTTATTTGTGTACTATTTTACACCCTACTACGTTATAATTTGCAGACAATACATATGAAAAACTGTAAAGAGTACTAAAGTATTGACGACTACTACTGCTGCAAACACAATTCACACAATGCATATTTTAAAAGTGCGTGTTCAAAATAACTGCATTTATTGAATATGTATTGAGAAGAGCATAACCCAATATTTTGAAAGAATGCTGTCTTTCAGATACATTCCATTCATTATTCAGATTTTTGTTGCAGAATCTGATAAACCAACAAACACGAGTAGGTATAAGCGTGATCAGGATATGTAAGGAGGCATGCTCATTTTGAACAGTTTTAACAGCTAAACTGAGAAAATGTTGAAATAATCTGTATGAAATGGTAATGGCGTGTCACAAACTTGACTCCCACACACAAAGGTTACTTACTGATTCTCAGATTTTCATCTTGATGATATTTGGACTTCAGATGGCATTGTTCCTGTAAATGGAAACAGCGTGATTAATAAATTAATTTCATTAAACGTATTCATATTAGGAGGCTGATGAAAAAGGTCACGGTCGCATTTTAAACGATCCATCTGATTTGTTAATCAGAGAGATAGGCAAACTCTTGTATGTATTTATGAGCCGACGACTTCAAACTAAATTTAACTGTAAAATTATCGAACTCTTCGTCCGTTGTTTTGCTGTTTTCACATTTTCCTTTTCCTGCTGTTTGGTTACTGGAGCAGAGGGCCTCTCTGGAACATGAAAACATTTCCCTTGCAGCGACCAGAGCATGACTTTCTTAACCTAGAATTATGGAGTCATTTATCGATCATGGAATTCAATATGTCATTTGTTTTGAGCAAAAGCACTACACAGTTTATGGTCTACGGCAAAAAAGCTGAATAAATAAAGGTGACCCTGAAGTAGCCCAGAAATGCACTAATACGACAATGTGCTCTACCAAGTTTCCACAGGCCTTTATAAAAAAAAAACTCATTTACTGAAATGTTCTCTTCAATCTTTCATGTTAAGCACATATCTAAGTACAAACTAGGTAAACATTTAAAACAATCACAGTATGTAAGTGTCTACATGTTAGTAGATTAGTAGATTGTACACATTATTTTTATTGGAAAGCAGAGAAGAGATAATGAGAATAAATCAGGGTAACATATTCTTTTGGAAAGTAAACAATGGGAATGGGCGTGGCTTATGTATATATATAAAAACATTTCTGTATTAAATACTGTGACCTCTCTGAAATCAGTTTTTTGAAAGTTTTGAATGTTTTTCTAAACTGGATTGAACATATTTTAAGCTTCCCACATCCCTCCACAAGCTGGCTGATGTAGGTTTTTTTTTTTTCATCTTGAAGGAGATGATAGTATTTATGCAGTGCACCATCCCCCTCACCCTTCACCCCTCACCTCCTATATGATAATGGATTTGCTGGTTGTATACATGCACTTTGCCTGCAGGGAAAAAAAAACATACAGAATGTGGTAGGAAAGATTACTGCCTTCATATTTTTCAGCAGGGGATGCTTTCAGAAACTTGCCTGAGTAGCTGTGGTCATCACTCATCCTTAGGAAGCATCAGTGGGGGATGGGGTCTGAGGGGGATAGAGTCACATTGGATGCTGTGTCCCGTGTGCTGCTTAACAAAATTCCAGAAAGAAGACTCCGCCTGGGACAGTGACCTACAGCTGCTTGCACTGGGACACAATCAAGCCTGGATAAGTCAATGTGATTAATAAAGCTCATTGATTTTCTCCCAGGAAGAGACAAACAGCCCCAGCAAGGTTAAAGCAGGTCACGCCGAGGGCATATTCTGACCAGTTTATACGAGACTCAGTGCATCCATACACCGCAGGCCAGCAGGACTTGTGAGGAAAACACATCAATGCCCATTTGCATAAAAAATTTTAAACTTTTCTGACCCCTTTTTTGGATATCCCTATGAAAATGAGAACCGCAGGGACTTATAGCTATAATTCAGATACTACCTTTAATGTGTATAACATAAACTTTACTACACTGAAATAGAATTATGCTGCAAGAATGCACGACTGAATTTTGGTTTTGCAACATAAGTGTCACAATGGAGCGAGAAGAATTTTATGATAATATCATAAAGAAACGTGAAAGCGCAGAGTCATCACAGCTAGTTTTGTTACATTCTTATAATTCCAGTCATGCCTGACCTATGACCATATGTCTGTAAATTTGAGTTTCATCCCAGTATGTGGTTCCAGTTCAGAACTACCAAACTGGTGGTCAAATGCAGTTGTTGGGTAGGCTAGGCTATGTTATGTTGCTACTTGGTATGTAATTGAGCAAATGAGCATCTGATCACACTGTAAGTTCAATAAAACTAACCCAGAATGGGACGCTGGTCAGATCTAGACATTCTGTTTAAACCGTGTGAAGCTGGGGGTGATGAAAGTGTTACATTTCCTAGCAGCTCAACAAGTAAATTAACAGGAAAGAAGAAGTCCAGCAAGAGCCCGCAACTGATTCTCAGACCCCCAAAATACATTGAATCTGTCTCCGACTCCTGTCCAAACTGACAAGCTTCCCCCCATTCAGCATTTCATTGTCAGCTACAAATGTAGGACATGCAGTCTCCTTGGCCCAGTGCACTGTGGGATGTCTTTAGCCAGCTTCACCAGCAATACAGCACTCCAACTATAGACCACCATAGTGGGCTGGATGGGAGGATCAAGGCTGGAGCTCAATTATGATAAAGGGCCTGTGATGTTCCAAGCAAGAGTTATAATAATGTCTGTTGTGCTCAGTGGATTTAGGTCAAAAACACACAAATTGAGTTTGTTAACTGATCCTGGCACATAAAATAGATAAAGCAAAAGCAAAACACTCTCATCTCAGCCAGAGAGAGTACTGCCTTTGATTTTGATATTTTCAATGCCAGGGCTCAGTTTGTGTTTGGTTTAAAGTTATGTTAGGTTTTTAAAATTAGTTTTGGTTTAAAGAGATGTTTAAATTTGCAGCTTGTGTGTCAACGCCATGTGTTAGCAAACTTTCTTAAAATCTAGTAAAATCGGTCTCAGGGAGTCTTTTATTTGACTCCTAACTGAGGCAGTTACTAGTCAAATAAACTGTGTCATACAGTATGTATCATATTTCAAGCTGATTTGCAGGCCACTAAACCCAGGGAGCTACGCCTAATAAAAGTTACATTCCAACTCGGAGGAAAATATGAAAAATCCAGTTCTAAATGTCTGCTAGGTACATGGTAATCTGTTCGTACAAAATGTCGTGATTAAACCACAGCCTTTACGAAGTATTATGGTCCATGCATTGATTGAGTGAACATTGCCCTGGTCAATAGATCAACAAAAACATTACAAAAATATTCTTTGAAGGCAAGCAGAGCAGAAAAAGAATGAGTGGGTGACTTACCAACTTACAATGAAGTAAATCTGTGGTGAATTGTATTTCTTACTAAAGCAAAGGATAGGGGGAAACAAGTCAGATAATTCCCTCAAAGCAATACATCCAAATCCGCCGTTAACAAATTGGTGGAGAGTTTGAGAAATCACCCCCTTATGCCGTTGGACTGAATACAATTATAACTGGTACAGTAGTCCTCTGCAGGCCAAAATTTAATTTTCCTTCAATGCAGAGCTCATTACTTGTGTGCCACCGCCAGTGACATCATCAATAAAGACCTCCATAATAAACTGCACCGCGCTCTCGCAATATTGAATAACAGATCAACTCACCTCCAGCACTAATCAGCACATGCCAGTTCAACCATCAATCAACCCCCACCATACATCTCCTCAGCTCATATTTACCCTGCGAAACCCATCGCGGCAAGAGGGCCGATCTGAAGGGGGTCTCGTCGCACGTCGTGTTCGTTCGCTCGGGAGGGAGGGGAAAGGTGCAGCGCAAACACTCCTACAGGAGCGCGGGCGTGACGTACACCCGCGGACGTGCTGTGGAGGTAATTACCGACATCACACACATCAGGCTGGCGAGGCGAGGCCCTGCCGTTGTTATTAACGTAGGCCTTGTTTGCTCTTCCCTGACGATGGTGGCAGGCCCTTCACTCAGCTCGTGTGAGGGTGTTATGCTTGAACATCTGAAGTACTGTGTGCACCGGCACTTTCCTTGAGTGCCATGGTTTTTTGTGAATTTTTTCACAGCGCAGTGAGCACAGCTCCCTGCCCTAATATCACAGCTTTAATATCTGCCCAACCACATGCACGCGCATATGCCTCTGGGAAGCAAATACTGCTTATCTTCTGCTTACGGTCCCTCTCCACCACACTGCGTGTGAAATGTCCGATCATCAATATTGATCGAGCTTGTTTGGTCACAGGGCTCATTCAGAGCTTCGGCCTCATGGCAATGTCTAATGTACCAGTGGGGCTGTCAGACGAGGTCCTGCTGCCAATGTGTGAGATTACTGTCCCTTACTGACTCTGTAACATTTTACTTGGACAAGGTGTCTGCCTTGAATGAAAACAAGGGCCTTGTTTTCTCTCACCAGCCATCTGGAAATGACTGGCAGTAAGTGAAAGGGATTGTAACTGTACAGGACCTGATGAAATGAAATGAAATGAATATAAAAATAAGTGCTTGTTTATCTTAAAGTTTAAAGTAGATCATTTATTGCACTGGAAACCATGTATGCAAGTATTTAATAGTCTCAGAATTTAAGAATGTAGTCACAATCACAAGTTACTATTCAGTTTATTTTATTCTTTTAGTTGCCATTGTTTTATTTGCATCCTCCTTTGGTAATCTATGATCAGAATCACATGAAAGCTATATTTACAAATATTATACACACAAACGTTGATTTTTTTAACAAAAAAGTTGTGAGTATTGTTTTATAAATTCATAAGAAAACCTTTCACCTGTCTTGTTGATGTTCTTGCCACTGGGTGATCATGTATTCCAGTCATACAGATAGAATGGACATGTTACCACCAGTGTCTTTTTCTATTTGAATGTATTTTGTTGAATATTGAAAATGAATTGAGGTCATGTATGGCTTGTTAATAAATGTTCATGCATAAAATTGATATTCATTCTAGTCGTCCATTTGATTTAATCTGGTCTGACTTACTGCACAAAACAGCCTAAATACAGCTTTCTGTAAGCATGCGGTAGAGGGACTCCACAAGCCATACAGAAGTGATGTGCTTGTCTTACATATTGATTTGTGTTTATTTTCTATTCAGTTTGATCTTCCTCCCTCTGATCTACCCCTCCTCTCCTCTTTTCCAGGGTTGACTCGGGAATCATAAATGAAAGACCAACGAAAGGAGAGGAAAAGAGACAGGAGTTCAACACTGGTCAGAAATGTTGGCCACAAGGGAAATAAGCACAAGCCCATCTGAAGTGGTGATATACTGAGGCCCAGGAACCATTCTCAGCTCCACACCAGTCAACAGCTACATGTCCGAAGAAATCTAACCGCTCTGGCCATGTCCCACTGCTTTGTATAACACGGTCTGGGGCCAGTCGGTACAAAATCACCCAGCTCTTGTCCTTTTCACTCCCTTAGTGAACATTTTCAACATAACTATGAACTTTTTTGCCTAAGTTGGAAAAAAAGGGTGAAAGAACCCTGTGAGATTCCACATCTGTGTCTCACAAGGAACACTTCTTTTGTCTTTCTGATGGTATCACCGCTGGGTAGCTATCTGTAGACATCATGAATTCCCGAGAAGCACAGATAGTTTACCACGGACGTATCATCATGAGTGCCTTTTTCTGGTGGGTGGCGCTCCTCTCTCTGACGCAGACTGGGGGGGTGAGAGGGGACTGCTGGCTCATCGAGGGGGAGAAGGGTTTTGTATGGCTAGCGATCTGCAGCCAGAACCAGCCACCTTACGAGGCCATTCCCCAGCACATCAACAGCACTATTGTGGACCTGCGCCTGAATGAGAACAAGATCAAAAGCATCCATTACTCTGCCCTTAGCCGCTTCGGCAACCTGACCTACCTGAACTTGACCAAGAATGAGATCAACTACATAGAGGACGGGGCCTTCTCTGCTCAGTTCAACCTACAGGTCCTTCAGCTGGGCTTCAATAAGCTACGAAACCTGACGGAAGGCATCCTCAGGGGTTTAGGCAAACTCCAGTATCTCTACCTCCAGGCGAACCTGATCGAGACAGTGTCATCCAATGCCTTCTGGGAATGCCCCAACATCGAAAACATAGACCTCTCCATGAACCGCATTCAGCAGTTAGACGGGACAGTTTTTAACAGTTTGAGCAAGCTGACCACCTGCGAGCTGTACACCAACCCTTTCAACTGCTCCTGCGAGCTCCTGGGATTCCTCCGATGGCTCTCAGCCTTCCCCAACAGAACAAACGAGAGGATGGTGTGCGACTCCCCCCCGGGATATTCCGGTTACAGCCTCCTCAGCCAGAATCCAAACATGCCCACGTACCGCAACGCCCTGCACATACTCTCCACTGTGTGCACCGAGGACCACGTGATCCCTTATAACACCGGAGCTCCCGACACCACCACTCTCCTACCCGACGCAACCCCCTGTGGGGTGGAGGACTGTCCCTCAGGGACCGGGCCCAATGAGAACACCGATATCAGCACACCTTACTTCGTTGAAATTGAACCGAAGCCTAAACTAAAGCTGAAGCAAGTGACGCAGACCACGGCGGTCCTTACGGTCTACATCCCCAACCCCTACAGGAAGATGTACATCCTGGTTCTGTACAACAACAGCTTCTTCACCACCATCCAGAATCTGAAAAAGGAAAAGGAGGAGATAGAACTGAAAAGTCTGAAAGCTCACACAGAGTACACCTACTGCGTGGCCTCCATACGCAACTCTCTGCAGTATAACCACACCTGCCTGTCCATCTCCACGGGCTCCAAAAATGGAAAGGACAAAGTGCTGAACAATTCCACTGCCACTCATTACATCATGACCATCCTGGGATGTCTCTTTGGCATGGTGATAGTTCTAGGGGTGGTCTACTACTGCTTAAGGAAGAGGCGTCAGCAAGAAGAGAAACATAAAAAAGCAGGAAACATGAAGAAAAACATAATTGAACTCAAGTATGGTGCCGAATTGGAAGGAGGAACCATTTCACAGCTGACTCAAAAGCAGATGATGGCTGGAGAAAGTATGCCCAGAATGCCGTACTTACCTTCCAGTGGCGAAATGGAGCAGTACAAACTCCAGGACATTAGCGAGACCCCAAAAGCCAAGGGGAATTACATTGAGGTCCGCACTGGCGAGCAACCCGACCGCAGAGAATGCGACATGTCCATGCCCGGGAACAACCAGGGCTCGGTGGCCGAGATCTCGACCATCGCAAAAGAGGTGGACAAAGTCAATCAGATCATCAACAACTGCATAGACGCCCTGAAGTCAGAGTCCACATCCTTTCAAGGCGTGAAGTCCGGAGCGGTGTCCACTGCAGAGCCGCAGCTGGTGCTCATATCAGAGCAGCCACAGAGCAAGTCCGGCTTCCTGTCCCCCGTCTACAAAGAAAGCTACCACCACCCTTTACAGAGGCACCACAGCATGGAGGCCCCTCCCAAGCGCTCCAGCACCTCCTCCAGTGGCTCTATACGAAGCCCAAGGTCCTTCCGCTCAGAAGGGGCCTACAAGTCGAGGCCAAGTACATAGAGAAAACGTCGCCAACGGCTGACACCATTTTGACCGTCACTCCGGCAGCCGCCATTCTCCGTGCAGAGGCGGAGAAGATACGCCAGTACAGTGAGCACCGGCACTCCTATCCGGGCTCCCATCAAGGCGAGCAGATGGAAGGACCCGGAAGCAGGAAGCCCTCTATCCTGGAGCCTCTCACACGCCCTCGCCCCAGAGACCTCACCTACTCCCAGCTCTCACCTCAGTACCACAACCTTAGCTACTCTTCCAGCCCCGAATACTCCTGCAAGCCGTCTCACAGCATCTGGGAGCGCTTCAAGCTGCACCGCAAGCGCCACAAAGAGGAAGAGTACATGGCTGCAGGACACGCCCTGCGTAAAAAAGTGCAATTTGCCAAGGATGAGGACTTACATGATATTTTAGACTACTGGAAGGGAGTATCAGCTCAACAGAAATCTTGATTTCACCCCAACTTATGAGAAAGTATGGACCAAAATTATACAGAGCAAAACATTTATTACGACATTTAAAAAAAAACATAGGTTTAAAAAGGAGAAATACTTAGATCATTGTGAAACTCCTCTGCAGCTATTTTTATTCAGAGTATATTTCTTCTGGACAAAATGGGAAAAGAACCACAAAAACATCTGTGAGCGTATGAACCACATTAAAGAGAAATTACTCCGACCGAGAAAAAATCAACTGTATTAACTTGTTCTCATCTTTTTGATAGAAAAACAAAATCCAACAAAAAAAGCATTGGAATATAATTATTTGGGTATTGCATGGCCGTGTTCTGTGACTGTGGATTAACTGTTTGTGTACTTTGAGCGAAAAACAGACAAAAACATGTTCGCCGAACACTCTGTATACAGGACTGTATATGGTCTCCTTTGCCAGAGAACTGAGCTCCCATGCACACATTTTTCTCACTCTGCATTGTAAATTAACTATTTATCAATGCATTCTACATAGGAAAAGAACTATGTACATATAAAAGTTCTATATTTGCAACGTTTGCTGTATAAAAAGAAACAATTACCTGTTTGTACCAGGTTTTAACCATGGATTCATTATTTTTTTCAGTCTCAAATGAATGTTTCCTGTCCTGATGGATAAAAACTGCACTGTTCATTGAAATGGTACACTCTTCTGAGCTTACCCTTTTGCTCTCCCCCTCCCTTTTTTTCTATCGCATATAGTTTGCAGACGTCACAAATCAAACTGCACAATATTAAGAGCTGAGATTCATCATTCCTCAAATAATTATATTCAACCAAAGTGCTGTGGTAGCAAGTCATTACATGCTCTGCTGATGTTTCAGCCACTAAATTGATCCTACAGATCGAGGATGAATGTACTCTTTACATAATAAAAGTGTGTGGCGGCCCCAGAGAGCCAGCTTTTTGTTATTCACCAACATTGACCTCCCCTGATCTGTGGAACCTAATATTGGGTTTTATATTGTTACTTTGTTCTCCAATATTTTGCTGTTTGGCAGATGCGGATGCATGAGAAATGACCCATACAATAGAGCAGACTATCTGCCACCAGTGCAGAATGGAGTTTCTAATGGGTATTTATACTTATTCATTAAGAGGGGCTGAGTGCAGATTTCAACAAGCTGCACCTTGATCCCCCTCTGCAAGGAGCTGATTAACAAACATTCTGTTATGACACAGAGGATAAAAGAAACCAACAGAAACAAACTAAGGGTGATCAAAATAAAACTTGATTTTCATCCTAACAATCCATTTCAACATTTTACAACTACCAAGAAAAACTAGCAGTTGATACTCTCTTACTATGAGGTGTTATTCCATCGTTGGACTGTAACGGCACTTTTGTAAATGCTCATCTCCACTGAGTCAACAAGCATGACTAAGCAACTCAGCTGTAGAGAGCTGAAAAGCGTGGTTAATGTATTCAGCATTAATGCTACTTACACTCAATGGTTACCCTTGAGACAAACTGTTACTACTGCTTTATGTATTATCTGATTATATCTTTTGAGTGAATACTAGAGGTAATTGGATAGTCCAATGTCTTATTTCAACAGCCTTAAAAATTCTGGGATTCCTGGATTTTGTTTCTTTCAGCAGCAAGAGGATTTGGACATTTTTCCTCATCAGTTGTTATTTTTCTAAATGCAATTCTTTAGATTTCATGAGCTGTGTGTTTTAATTACAGATATATTAACGAGTAACCTACATGTTTTTTCGTACTGCATATTGTAGCACTTGTGTGTCTCCGTGAAGTCAGACAGCAGGAAGGATGGGAAGCAGCCACTGGAAAAGGACGGTTGACCATGTAACACAGTTGTTGTAAAAGAGCAACTGAGAGACTTGCTTATAGATGGATTTCAAAGGGCTTTGTGATCCATCAGAAATGAACAAGAGCACAATAAAGTGTTTTTTTCTTTCTTTCTTAATGAAATGCTATCTACTTTCAGACCAGTACTGTGAAATAAACAGTTGGAAGTCAACAACTCCGGTGCCATTGGAACCTTTCACCCATGACAAGCAGCTCTACATGACTAGTTTTTGATGCATTTTCTTCTCTTTCACATCATGTTCAGTTTTCCTTTATAGCGAACAATCAAGACAGTTAATAGCTGTGTCAGAACCTTTTTTGTTTTGTCCTACTCAACATGAATACTTAATATATTCATTATTGCATACAGGCAACATATTCAGGTTCACTCACGGCTGGAGAATAATCTATTGTATGGTATGACGTTTATGGCTATTTTAATGTTTCAAACTCATGGAACAGTAGTCAAAATAGAGTACATTACCTTGGGTAATTGCTTTAATTTTTATTTTAAAACAAATGCAGATAATTTCCTGAACAACATTACACAAATTCGCTTACCATTATATGGCTGGAATGACATCAAACTTCACAAAATTAATATTTTGGCCATATTTGACATGAAATAGATATCGCACAAACTAGGTTTTTATAGACATAATGCATTGATTATCCAATGTAACACTGCCTGTTTTTGTAATGAGCAATAACTGAAATACAATTTTCAATTACAATTGATAAATTTTATTGATCTACTACAGTCCATCAGACAGGCCTTTGATACCCAGAAACTGCTACAGGGTACGCTGTTGTAGAGTATTACCCACGTCCGGTCTTAATATAATCATATTCCCATTATAATGATTCATATACAACCCTCCTTAATATGTTTACGCATCTTCAGAAATTGACACAAAATAATTAAGGTTGTGACAATTGATCTCCAATGGAAAATAGTCAAAACAATTCAAAAGAACCCATAAATTAGTTCATTTCCACGTCTGTTTTTTTTTTTCCTTTTTGCTTGTTTTTTCCCCAGATACAGCAAAGGAATGCTGATGAGCGGGACAGTGTGCCCGATGGCTGGCGGATACATCCAGAGCTCTGGGTATGCTGACCAGATTAAATTAACCAGCTGCCAGACTGCATGATGGACTGACACCTCACAGCTCCTCACGCTGCATGGGGCATCTTGTGGTAGGCACACCACTGACATCCAGCAGCCAGGGGGCGCTGCAGCATCCATAGACTTCTGTGAGGAACAGGAAAGTACATTCAGACATGGAATCAGGGAGAGAGGGCCTTTTTTACTTATACATTGCGTAAAGCTATACCTCAAACAAGACATTTCTATTTACTGCAGGCAATAACTACTATGGGCAGCCTGGGTTGACAGACAGTGACAGCTATTAAACACCTTATGTGAACAAAATATATTAATATATGAACGTTTGTATTTGCCAATCCTATATCACATATATATATTTTTTTCTTGTGGAGTACATTCCTTCAGCTTCAGTTTGGTCACTGTGATAAAATGGCATAAAATGTCACTATGATAAAAGGCACACCTTAACCCCTTTAACATGCATTGGAAAAGTCTGAATTTCATTCACTCACAGAATTAGGTGTCACTCTTGTTTATGTGTATATATGACCATTGAGAGCATAAGAGAGCACAATGGCTAGCCCAATACAACTATGTGTCCCAGAGATTTTTTTTTTTTTTCATTTTGAGTACATTTAGTATAATGTATTACAAAATTCTAGGGCCTTATGTATTTAAATAGGTAAGAATTTGGAAATAATAAAATAATGAAAATAAATAGTTTTTAGTTGAGGTTAACAATTAATTAACAAATTAGCAAGGCCATGATATACTTTATTTATTTATGTATTCATTTACTTACATTTTATATAATCTGTAAAGGAAGTAAGGATCAGGTAAAACACATACACGTTGAATGATGTATGAGGTATTCTTACTGGTCCCTGAAAATTGTCCCACCCCCAATTCTGAGAGAGCCGTTTTCATGGTAGAACTGGAGCTTACCAAACACACAGAGATGAAAGATTTGCTTTTCAGCTCTGAAGATGATGAAAAACAAGAAATGATCCTCAACTCTGAAACAGGCAGGAGGTCTCATCTTCAAACCAACAATCTGTGAAAAACATCATTCATATTTCTCAGAATATGTGTCTTATTATATTATTAACAAGCCTTTTCTGATATTACACACCAACCTCATATGCTGTGTGCCTAGGAAGTTATGCATACATGCAAACATAACTGTAATGGAGTAGAGGAGTAGGGGTCACAATTTCAACTTCACTGACAAGGATAGACAAGTACTTGCAAGGCAAAACCTGGATAAAGTCAACAAACAAGCAAGCAGGTGAGGACTGAGTGCAGAAACCGGCACGTTTCTCTTTTATACGGCGATCACAGTGTAACATTTCTTAGTGACATATCAGATGCTCATAATTCATTAAAAGAGCAGGGGGTATCTCTATCGATGCCTTGTCTCTTGAATTGCCATAATTATATCCAAAGGGGAGAAGAGCCGTTAAATCTGAAAATAATGACACATAGAGAGAGTGATAAAGTAAGTTTGTGAAGAGGAAAATGCCAGATGGAAGCGTTATCCACTGCGGTAATCCTTGAGGTGACATTCATGAATAACCTCCATAATATCAAAATTAAAGCAAGCAAACCTGAGCAAGCACTGCCTAAACTAATACAATCTCACATGAATGCCAACTCAACATTAACACCATCATGAGCAAACTCTGCATTAGTTAATGTGACGTTAAATTAATATCAACGCAAATTAAATGCCAACTTAAGCAAACATTGTAGCCAACAGCTACATTTTCATCAGAAGAGGCTGCAGCTCACTGTATATGAAGTAGATCACTGTCAGTCACTTCATCGGTTATCACAGGATGTTTAATGCAAGCATGTTTTCCCACACGGTTCCCAGTGTTTTTAAATGTTGTTCTTACCCGGGAATAGATACCAGCAAGGAAAACAGGTCACTACTAAATGCTTAATTATTGCGTGAATTGTTCTTAAACAAGGTTTACAATCAAATTGATTCATTTAACTTTGCAAGTTTATATCTAGCCTGACAGGGACTGGTGTCATACAACTGCAGCAGGTAACTATAACAGCCTCAGCATGACAGTTGAGTTGTACATGAGTCATTTTAAAAGATGGAGTGGAATCAGAGATAAACCTCTTCTTGTGAACGAAAATTCAATCTACCTTTCAAGACATACATTCTAAGACCATTATGATGCTGAGCTAAGAATCTGAGCTGTCAGTCTGTGCACCTCTGAGCATGTGTGCTAGCAGCTGTGCACTGAAGCCTGTTTAAGCTAGCTAACTAGCAGAATAAGCAGGACAGTGCTGAGGTAGGGTACAGATTCATTTTAAAATGTATAAGGCCTAATACAGGTTTTTTTTTCTAATGCAATGAAGTGGGTAAATTCTCAAACCTGTCTGTAAGGTTGTGAAGCAAGGAGTTAACAGCAGACTGCCAAGACTGCTGCAGAACAAAGGCACCTGTGAGGTTAACCTGCGCTGACCTGTCTGACCGCTGCCCCCAGGGGAGAACACCACTTCAGGAAGGAGAGATCCTAAGGCCTGGGTGCTGAGCTGCTACAAAATACAAATGCTTCTCCTACATATTTTACTACAATTACATGTGAACAAACAACATGATTTCCAGAGGGCTGCGATTCTAAATGGCTCGGCCAGCAAGTCAGTGGATTCATTAGTCTGGATAGAGGTAGAATTATCCAATACAACTGGCAAAAAACGAGAAGATGTATGTGTGCGTGCATTGTTCTCCAGAGAGCAAGAACATTATACATTGCTCAATAGCCCCGTGTTACACAGCCCAGCTGCCCAGTTTTAATAAAATAGAGAACAACCAATATAACATTGACACCTGTTGGTCCACAGATTTATCTTTCCATCCACTTACTTTATAATGCATATTGCTATTTTATGTCTGCTATCTGTTTAAAGTTTTGGGTCATAACAGTACCTTTTTCATGCCACTTACACAACCGTATATCAACATAGTGACGTAGTCCTATGAGTGATGATGATGATGGTATATGGAAACTAGTTAAGAGTAAGTTCTGCACAGAGTTATCAATGCATGGAATAGGTTGCCAGGTCACGTCATTGAACCAGAGACCCCTGCTGTGTTCAAGGCCAGACTTGACAAAGTCTTGGATATTCTTTAGTTGAAATGGCAAGCTTAGTTAGGTTGAATGGCCCATTCTCATCATGACATGTTCTAATGTTCTTATGATGTTATGTTATGTTATGTTATGGATATGTTATGTGAACAAGACTTTCTAAAAAGTAACAAAATTGAGATCCCAAACATAGTTGCACACAAGAAAATATAACAATCCTGTGCTATTTGTGAATTAATTGGCTGATCTGTCTAATAACCATAGGTTTTATTATTGCAAAGACAGTCACAGCCAAAATTTCATAAGCACATAATGTTTCAAGGTGCTATAGTCTCTATTATAAAATACAATTCTAAAATATTATTTTTGTATCTCCTAATATGAAAAACTGATTATCTTTCACAAATTATACATTTCAGGCTTCATGTTTGTGCCTGTCTGCAATAAAGAGGGTATATGTGTGCCATATACAGTACCACTGAAGTAGGCACTCATTCTAAAATAATAACTTCTTTAAAATCACATTAATATGACCGTGACTTGACCTTAGATGTGTTATAGGCTGGGGGTAATGGCTCTGTTTGAAATGTGAATGAAAGCAGTGGCATGTCCCAATCGCGCCCCATCTTAAGACCAACCCGCCCAAAGGACACAAATTCATTTTCTATTTTCAGAATGTTGACACTTAAGAGAAAAAGACACCTGCGTCAGTCTAAAACTAGCAAGTTTGAGCTACTGCTGTGTAACACCAGGAAGACAGAGCTCATGCAGATAGTTTCAAAACAAGGTCCTTGCAATGACATCTGTAAATGAATTGCAATAGTATTCCATATCGAAGTCTATTACTGTTACAGCCACACAATAAGTTGTGTATATTTTCCTTTTCCCTTGCATGCACTCTCTCCCTCAATCTCACACACACACTCACACACACACACACACACACACACACACACACACACACACACATGCACACACACACACACACACATACACACACACACACACACACACACACACACACACACACACACACACATACACATGCACACACACACACACACACACACACACACACACACACACATACACACACACATACACACACACACACACACATGCACACACACACACACACACACACACACACACACACACACACATACACACATACACACACACATGCACACACACACACACACACATATACACACACACACACATACCTATATACAAATTGGTGTTCCACTGAAGGAAAATCATTTTATGAAAAAATAGAAACACAACATATCTGAGGCTCAAGAAGGAGCCTTGTGGAAAAAAAAGAAAATGTAATTATCCTCTATCAAATGTAAGTGTCCAGTAAATTTAAGTGGCCCACTCCACCCTGCAGAATTGCTTCAATTCAGTACCACTTGTGGGTTTTCAAGTATGAACTGCTTGTCTGAGGTCATGCCACAATATCTCAGTGAGGTTTCTGTCTGTTCTTTGAAAATAACTTTTCATAACTTAACTTAATTATAATTTGTTGTTCTTCAGTCATTGTGATGAAGAGCTGATTTTTTTGTGCATTTTGGATTAACTGACCTGCTGCATGACCTAGTTGTGCTTCAGCGTCAGATCAGAAACAGACGGCCTGAGGAATTCTCTGTGACAGAGTATGCTCCACTGTTCTTTTGAAAATGGCAAGGCACTCTTCAGGAATTCCTGGGCAATGCTGCAGCTTGTCCGATGTGAGATCTCTGTTGGACAGCCAGCCCTAAGAAGCTTTCACCTCTGCGGTTAGATGCAGCCCCAGAGTCTTACAGATGATTCTGTAATGTTTTCCCTTTTGATTGTGGCAAGATGTGCCTCCAGTAGCTGTGTGTTGCTAAAATCCCTCCCATTGTACTGGCAGATGTTTGTCAGATTTATACTGAGCTTAAGCAGAGAGCCAAAACAAGTCTGATTGTTTACCAAAAGTTTGACCCAAATTATCCGTAACTGGGTTGATTTAACTTGGGGGGGGTTACTTTTTCACACCTAAGGTTACATATGATTACCATGCACACAAAACAAATGCAAGAGGAACCAATCAGACTCTCTCAGTATGACTTTCCACCGCACAAAAGATCTGACCAAATTCAATGCAAAAACTGCAGAAAATCGTCCAGGGGGAAAAAACTTTTTCATTGCACTGTATGACAATCACTACAGCTTTAAAGTAGCGCCTTATAAAAACTTCTTAAAATGTGCTTCCAAGTAAGGAACCCATTGAAGTGACTTCTCTCCCTGCAGTGTAGCCGTTGGCTTTTTGAATACATGTGTTTGAAGAAGTGGATACAGCATGCGCCTGAAGAAAACGGCTGCAGTGGCAGGTGAATTCAGAACACTGCCATTAACAAGTTTGTCCTTGACAAACTCTCAGTATCACAAGAAATGGGATGAGCAGGACATGTTTTATGTTTTCTGTTTTTCCTGATTTTGAGAAACCAATTTTGCTACTTAGATCAAGTGGAGCTGAAGTGTTCCCTGAACAAGAGCTGAGATTATTTCAACTGTTTTCATCATCATCTTCTTTCACAGCCGGGCTGCTTCTCTGTTCAACTCCTCCAACAGATCAAAAACGTTCACAGGGGGAAGTCACTCCCTCCTCACAAAAAACAAAAAAACACCCTTTTATGTCTCTGCACCTTTCAGGGGAGTTCAGATTCCTTGTGGTCACAGTTTCAATTGTGATCCTAATATGTCATCTAATTCATTTCTGTTGTTTTTACATTGCTATTGTAACTCCAAACACTGAGAAAGGAGATCAGCTCTGGTCCCTTGCATGACAAGCCTTTCAATATCACTTTGTACAATTTGACTTTGACAACATGTCTTTCACCTTTACAAACATTTGCTGAAAGATCTCAGTTCAGGTGATACGTATAGGTCGGGTAGCGATCCACATTATTTTGGTGTATGGATTGACCTATAGGATATGGCCTTATCAAAGACTAGTAACATGGAGTCCACTTGTCCACAGGGCAGAGTGAAGCAGTGGATAATGACCTCGCATCCAGACTGCCTAAGTTGGTAGATGTTTAAGGTCTTTGAGGTGCCTTATAAGGCACTTTGCAGCACTATATGTACATACCATCTGTTTCATTTTCATATTGCATTTATACACCGTAAAATATATAGTAAAATAATGAAGGTGTAACTTATGGCTGATGGTGAACTTAAGCCTTATGGTATGGGAACCATGGGGACTATGGGTGGTAGGGGGAGCTGCTGCTTTTTCTTATATACAGCATACCTACACTGCAAGCAGCTTCCTTTGCACAAGCCAATAATGACTACAAATTTTTCTTTCTCTAGTTATTGTCCTCTTACAACATATGATGGACAGATGCAACTGCTCTGGTCTCTGCTGAAGACCCAACTTTTAGCTGAAGACCAAACTCGTTCACTTTTTCTTGCTGTCATACATCCATCAAAACATCCTACACTGCTAAGAAGGCTGGTCTCTGCTTTGCTTTTATCATAGTCTATTGCTTTCGTCTCCATTTTCATCAGTTTGTTTCTAGTTTTTTGATACTAGTTGTTTTTGATTGCCAACACACAGTGAATAAAAAAATCGACCCCATCTTCACTTCGGTTTCTCTAATTTGCAAATTCTCGAATTGCCATCCAGACAGAGTAATATTTTCTATATACATTTTATGTCCTTAAATTTTAATACCTATAGCCCCAAAAATGAATGCTATGTGGCACCTGCAGAGGTATGGGGTGTATAGTGTGAAAAAAAAACCTGAATACAGAAAAAAAAACGCCATTTCGGAAAAAACACAAAAAATACAGTGCGCAGAAATTTATAGCAAATATAAATATAGCAAATAACCTTAACAGGAAAATACTTTTCATGTTTTTATATTTTGTATTTTTCCCCATACATGGTAACCACAATGAAAAGTGGTCTCACTCATGGAGAGAGGAGCCGCCTCCCTGGCTCCACACAGATTCCCAGCTCCCCCTGCTCATCTGCATTTTAACAGGTTAACATGCCTGGGCTTCACCCATCACTGTATCCCTCCTCTGAGCCAGAACACAACGGTGAGTCACCCCAGCCCTCCCATTGGCACTGACAGAGATTGATAGTGCAGCTGCTGGCTTCCAAACAACTTTGTCATGCCTTAATTATAATAGTGTCGGGTTGTGCAACATTACAGCAGGCTAAAAAACAAGTATCGCCTCGGTCGAGAAACAGACACAAATCTGTGATTCTGACAGTATAGCATGGACTGTCTCCGCATAACCAGTCAATACATTAGATGGTTGTATGGAAGAATGCTGAAATAGCCAAGAGAAGGTGTCAGGGAGGTTTAAATGCCTATGTGTACAGTAGCCCTGTTGAACTTATGAAGACGCTAATCTGCTTTGACAGAATATGGAAATCTTGGGAAATAATGCAGACTAGTGGGTATAATTCCTCTCCCTGACATGTATGTCACCTGACACATACCCAGAGATGGGTGTTGGATGGGAGAAAACATCGCCCTTGATATGAAGATAGATTACATCACCGAAAGGATTGTAAATCAGACAAAAACACAGTAGATGCACAACTTTGTGTCCAAACAAATGATTAACATGAGCAACACACAGATTGGTTTGTAATATTTAAAGCAAAAATATAAATGTCATACTGAAAAATTCAACATATCACCTTAATATAATGCTTTTTTTTAAATCAGAAAAATCAAACAGTTGTTTCAATGTTTTCCACCAAATATGATAAGAGAGACAACTCTATTTTTTACCCTGATTTTCCACATACGTAAAATGGGCTAGGTGTAGGATTTTTTTTATTTCATGAATAATTTTAATATCAATCGTGATAGTGCTTAATGATTCTGGCTGCCCAAGTTCCTCTATAAAAGTCTCAATGAGCTATTTTCAGTTCCAGGTAGCAGATGGGATTCGGCGCAAAATCCTTCCCGTTGATATATGGAAACCATCAGCACAATACAGGTAAACATCACTCAGTCTCAGACCCAGTGCTTAGCACTTAGCGGTAGCCATCCACCAAGCTAAAACGGGGTGACAGATGCCACGAGAAAATGGTCAGATTCTACCACAGATTACTACATCAGAGCCCACACCAACACAAGGTTGGACACCGCTGTGACCCTCACACATTGGAGAGAGCTGCGTGAATTGAAGGCTTCAAAACCGACCCTAGCCTGGAATTATTTACTGCTGTATCAGAATGGTAAAATTTCACATTGTGAAATTGCTGTTCTTTGCTGTTGCTAATGTGAGCTATCTTAGTATGTTTGAAATGTTTCATTTTATGTTTGAAATATTTACTCAGTAAAGGCACATGTAAGCTTGGTTTTAATAATGGCTACCATTTTCACTCCTTGTTTGATAGCAGTAAAGATGGTTATAGCTATCCAGCCAGCAAGCTAGTTTTTTGTCCCTTATACTTAGTATAAATCACGGGCAATTATTGGCCACCCTAAGGAGCTAGTATGGTATCTCATAACAACATAATTTTTTTTACTTATTGTAATTATTGCAAAAGCAAATTGGCTATCAGGCAAGCTTGAACTGACTTCATCAATTCAACATTTATGTACATTTGAAGTTTTAGTTGAAAAAAACTGCATTTCAATTTTGGTGATGGAAGGTATCTGACATGTTTTCAGGGGACAAACCACCTGGCTCCTCTTCACTAATCATTTATTCAAAACAGGTTTGCTGTCTAAAATTCTGTACACAAAAAAGTGTAATCAATCATAGCCAATATTTTCGTTACATTTATACGTTACCCAAAGACATATTAAAACATTCATTTCAGGTTCACAGTAAAACGTTACAAACGGTCCAGGTCTACATGGTGGTGCCACCAATGAATAATGTATGTACTATCTGCATGCAGTCTCTGCTGGAATACATTGATATAATATTTCTGGGATAGTAAAACATGACTGAACATACAGAAGTGCCAGACTAAACTGTTTCTTTATGAGGGGAGCTGCTTTTTTTAACCTGTATAAAAACCACTTTATGGAGTTTATGGAGTCTCTCTCTCTCTCTCTCTCTCTCTCTCTCTCTCTCTCTCTCTCTCTCTCTCTCTGTCTCCCAGGCCTCTAACACCACAGATTCAACTCAGCTTGTGTACATGCTTTGCATGGTTTGCTTTATGTGTTTATTTGTTAGCCATGTACAATTCTAATCATGATGGCAACACTTAATTCATTGCATCAGAGTCTACTCACAGTTCATTTTCCTCTTTTGTACATGGGCAGGTTACAGTATCACATACAAGACAGTGCATGGATGCACTCTAATAGAATTAATTATTCATAATTAGATTCTTGGTTTGTGTGAATAGATTGTATAGAGATTATTCATGAACTGTGAAATCAAAAGGATTTGACTGCCAAGAGTGTGTGCTGTGCGTAAATTAAATTTGCACGATATATGTAGTGAATGTATGTCACAGGGACTGTGTGGAGGTGGGGATGGGGGTGGGGGGATCAGTAACCTGGCAGTCTCTTAAAGGAGTACTCCCACATTTTGACAACTATGCCGTTTAGCTGGAACAACTCAGTGGAAGCATGTCGCTGTGAGCAGAACGTGTGCGCTGAAGAAGAAAAGGGTCAGAAATAATATTCCCACCTTGAACTACTGGCAGTAAGAGAAAAAGGAACTTCATGGACCCTGCTGTCTCTTCCCACAAGACACAACATTTTGTAGAGGTGTGGTGTTTATAAGCATGTTATTAAACAACCACTATCAGGAAATGTTACTGGTCAGCCGTAATTTTGGCTTAGATGCTGCATGTAGCCCGATATCAGTGCTCTTGGTGGACGAATGGAAGACATCATTCTAAAGCAACTATAATCTTGATGTTTTCATTTCATTTACACTAAATAAATACTTAGAGTGCAAAGTGCTGAGCATGCCACTTTGGAGTGTTGGAGGGCTCACTTCCTCAGTATTGAAAAGACCTACTCAGCCATTTCAGTGGAAGACATAGAAATGAAAATGGCCAAAACATTGCCAAATATATTGCAAATAAATAAATAAATAGCAGTTATAATTGTTTCTTCCATAGCATGTTGGTTAGTATTGAGAGTAAAATTCAAAATAGAGGCATAGATCATGGAACAATTACCGGTGACCTGAATATGCTACTGAGTAAAAAAAAAAGGAAGTTGCTGAAGTTTGAATCTGTGAGTGCCTCTCCACCTCCTCTCCACATTAACATAAAAGGTGACAGTGATGGCTCCCTCTGTCACGTCTGATGCTACCCTTACCGGACTAATTATGCAACTTCCCCAATGTATTTCAATGGGTTGAGGAGGCCATGGCACAGATCAGCCGAGTGCAATTTAAAAGCACTTTAATTAGCTGAGGTGTCACTCTCTTTGCATGGCTAATGTACAGGCAGCCATGTGCTCACGCTAGCTACCGGGCGCTGTGTTTACCGGGGACAAAATGCAATCAATTTCCTCAGAAATGAAAGAGACGGTGAGCCAGGGGCAGTTTGGATCCTGTTGCCAAGGACAAAAGAGACACAGGATGAAGTTTGAAGAAAAGAGTCCTAGAAAGTCAGTCATGTGATGCATTGCTAAAATAAACTGATACAAAGCGTAAATGTTAAGTGTGTATCTTGCTGCTTCACTGAAATATGGATATTGTTGGGAATATCAAGAAACCGTTTCAAAATCAGCAGCATTAAAGAATTTACTGTGATGTACAAGAATAGCATGATCCTTGCATGAATGATTTCATAGTCATATTTATGTCTTGAAAGCATGAACCTGGCTGTAAATAAAGTCTTATTGCATTTCCAAGCTCTACAATCGAAGTAATGGTGTGACAGGACCGCATGTGTCACCGTGCGTGTCATGGCCCCTGTCTCCAGCAGACGCGGCGTAATGTCCAGTAAGTGAAGCCTTTTAGAGTGCACTGTATTTGCACAATGCACCTGACAGAGCCCGACCTGTGGAAGCAGACAGCAGCAGCTGTGCACGTTGTAAGATTCTGCTCATTTTGAGCAGACAAAACCCATTCAGTCCTGAAGTGGCCTGTCACATGCAGTTTAGCACACTGCATTGAAACCAGACACAATACGCTTGCCTTGCCTTGAAATATGACCCATATTTCAGCTAAATCAACCGTATTTCCCGAGCATCTTAGATCCACTTTAAGCACCAGTTTTTTTTTGTTTTTTTGTTTTTACCCTGATTTCAAAGTCATACTTAGTCCATAAATTTGGATTTTATTTCACCTCAACAGCAAAATGGTTAATATTTGTCCATACTGAGAAAGGCTCTCAAACCTTTATTAATCATGTAGTAACAGTAACTACAGACAAATAAGACAGAGTAAAACAAATAAGTCTTTTCCTAATCAGTTTCAGATAGGTTTTTTAACTTTTCCAAATGCAGAATGCCCAGCTGGCCCAATCCAGGTTAGTGCTGAAAAGCACTAACAAATTTTCCCAACCAAAACTCGCCCGAACTTGATGACAGCACCGCAGCACCCGCTTAAAAATTGAACAAGCCATCCAATCTTCCATTTCATAAACAACATATCTGCATTAAAACAGGCAATACAAAACGCAAGGCACAAACTAACACAAGATTAGCAATCTTGATGCGACATGCAGCTCTTCCCAACTTCCGTCCAAAGTATCTGGGTTGTCTCTGAGTGCCCCTAAAATGGATGTTTGATTAATATCGCAAGTAAATATAGGTGTTCTGATTACAAGCCATTTCACATTCAGTGAAAAATGTCTCTCTGCTCGCTTGAAGTGGTCAGGGTTAACAGGTAAGGGATGGAATCTCTTCAGGCAGACTAGATTCTCAAAGGTCCATATTCAGAGCCCTGAGCACCACACAGCTCACTGTCCGCTTCCAAAACTGAACACAACCTTAAGGGACAGACTGCTGAAGGGTACTATCACAAATCATTTTCCTTTCCTAGTGGTGTGGGCTCCATTGATAATACCAGTAGCCTTGACCTACATACACTTGCTTTTGTAAGTCGCACAACTCTCAAGAGAACGTCTGATATCAAAGGACAGAAAAACCAAAACAGCCTCTGATCTTTAACACAGTGGTGTCTGTTCACAACTCCTACTGTTTCTAGAAAGACAGTAATGTCACTTCTAAGGGTTCCCTCTAATAAAGGGTCCAACCATCATATTGGTTCCTACCAGTGCTCTGCACAGAGACCTGACTGGTGCACAAACACATATTCTAGTATACCTTGAAATATGACCACAATTATCTTTTTGTTTCTATAGTGTATGTACCATAATAACTTGAATGTAGTGTGTCACACCTTTCATTTAGATCCTTTTGCTTGTACTGCCCCTCTCCACATAGCCACACACACACACACACACACACACACACACACACACACACACACACACACAATGGCCAATCAGTGTAGAATTGGTGCGACACGTATGAGACATACAACTGCTAATAATCAGGAAGCGATAATTTCAGTCACAAAAGATACACTTGTCTTGAGCTTTGTGGTTAAAAGTGCAAATAAAGCCTGACTGAACTGAAATGCATTCAGTGGGTATCCAGCACAGGGTATTATGCCTCACAGGCACAGGAAGGGAGTTTTACAAGATGGCTGGAGTCCAGTCTGAAACTTTGAAGAATATTCTAACACATCCTCAAGTTTTAATGCTGAATTGATCAGCAAAACAACATTACACTTAAAGTGTTGGGTAATAATAAATCCAGCCAAGATATTTGTTTGTTCACTGTATGCATTTTTTACAAGGCAATAAGGGAAGGTATATATGTACATACATTTTTATTGGATCTGTCTAGTGCCTGCTATGAACTGCCCATGATTGAAGAGGTAATATCTTCCTATACATATTTTATGATATGTATGGAAGCAGTATCGTAAATGGGTCCTGTGATATAGACTGCCAATGGGAGTTCTATAAGAGCTTCTACAAGATGGTTATATAAGAGGTTAAGAGGTTAAGAAAATGGAGAACCGTGAATTCTGCAACAGCCATGACACTGACTGTTAGTAAAAACCTTAATGTCTTAAAAATAAATGAACATCTATTTTTATTGTTACAAAAAAATCCAAGTACAGCGGTGTGACTGTCCTTAACTCACCTCAAATGTTCTTATTTTCATATGAACACTGCAGAGTTCTGAATGTGTTGCAGGGCTCTGAAGGTCAAAGCAGACAGATACAGGCAGACAGGGAGGAGAGAAATTCTTTCAAAAGGTACACTACAAGGCATGAATTTGGCAGTTCATCACTTCAATTTCAAAGGACAAGTAGGCGAAGGATGTGTAGCAGATAAAAAGCATTGTAGTTATAGCGGTTTTACACAACCCCATTCAGATTCCCATGAACCTGTTTGGACACATGTACTGCAGTTTTTCTTAATTCATTGTATTGTATGCATTATGTCCAAGGCTCAGGAGTATAACATCCACTGCACTGTAAAAGGATTGTAAAATATATTTTATTCCCTCCCAGACAGCAAAAAAGAAAATTTTTTAAGCTCAAGAAGCCTAATCCTTTTTCCTGGCATTGTGTGTGGAGACACCTAGAGATGGTGAAACATAAAATGAATAAAATCACATTTAAAAAAGTATGTTTGCTTACTGTGGTGGATTTGACTGGATGTGTGAGAGGCCACTTGTTTGAAGTACCACAGTGAGCTTTCCCTCATGCAAATAGGCAATAGCAGAATTTGAAGTGCACTCATTGGTGTTGGAAAATCATGTGACGATTCTATGTGATCATCAATTCTCTAATATGAATAAAGAGATGTATGATTCTAGGATGCAGAATGACAAAATGGCTTCAAAGACCTGACTGTGAAATCAGCATCCCTTCCCAGAGGTGACATCTTTACCAGGCCTGACATGAGTGTGCAGAAAATGTGTTCACTACAATCAAAACCACACATTCACTTACATTTGTACATTAGATAGTAGTTGCAACTACTACTTATGCCATAAGGACATGACCTTCATAAACATTATGTAATCCACGGTGGACTAAATAGCTGCTGAATGGTTGTGTAACTTATTATAGATAATTGCATCTGACATAGCATCTGGCTACAGCACTGGTAGATATAAAGTGATGTTTAAACCAAAAAAAAAAGACCATTGGTCTGAAATGGTCATTATGTTTTGTATGCAGCCCTCCTTTCCCAATAAAATGTAGAATTTCTCCTGATTGACCAACAAATTATCAACAGCAATGATGACAAGTGACCATTTTAAAAAAAGTTTTAAACAAAGGTCAGTTTAAAGGTAAAATATATTGTTTTTAATGTATTTCTCATTCATCTATGTATATGATAACATTGCTGTTTTCTTTCTATAATTTGAAGTAAGGCCCAAATATACTTTTCTCTGATCTGTTATACTATTTAAGTTTTATTTTGAGAAGCAATTTGTGGTCTTGTTCATTTTGATAAACACTAACTAATATACAGAGGCAAAATATTTTTATAAATCAATCTCATTATTGCTCACAAATTGATAATGGACTTTGAGAAAATACTTTACTGAGTACTTTGAATTATCATTTATCAACTGTAATTAACTGTCAAAACAAATTATGGTTTCTTAGTTATTTTTGAATGACTGGCCATTTGAGATTCTACTCAAAAGTTGAAAACGGTATTTTTGCAATTAATCAGAATACCATTTGGCCTGTGAGGATAACAGTCGAATGCCAAATGTTCTTATGTCAAAGAATTCTACCACAAATTTAATGGGCTCAGAATTTGCTCTCAGATACAAATGAACCATACTGATAATAGGATTAGTGTTATATAACATTGCATGTGTTGTGTTGTGTGGTCCTGTCCTCTGAGATATAAAAATTTGTGGTGTAAAGAGGCCATTTCCCAGCATCCTCCATGTCACCCACAGAAAGTAGACATGATAGGGTCTCTGTGATAGCTTACTTGATGTTCTGTTTCCTCTCTTATGCCGCTGGTCTCCACAAAATTCACTCGGAAAGAGTGGCAGCATTTGGTGAAAGAATATGCCTAACCCTCAACACTCAAACAAAGGTGTTCCATTGGCTAGACCTCTCTTCAATGTTCTACCCATCTTCATCCCTGTGAATAAAAATTAGTTCACAGGTGAACTTCCTGGTTAAAGGTGACAATAAAGCCTGACTGAATTGAAATGCATTCAGTGGGTATCCAGCATGTTTATGCCTCACAGGCACAAGAAGGGAATTTTAGAAGATGGCTGGAGTCCAGTCTGGTCACAGTCACAGGCAGAAAGCAGACAGAACATCAAGAGCCTGCAGCAGCCTGTGGCTCTCCTGTCCTGGAAATGTGCTTCTCAACGGAGTAAAAGATGCTGACACAGAAAAAGAAGATGATCACATACATTAAGCCTACAGACAAAACATTTTTATCTGTATGTAATTTCACCATATTACCGTGGGTTCCATAGTGTGACAGTGCACCGATATGTTTCAGCATGTTCGTTTTTCAGCGTACCGCAGCTCTAAACAGGGAAATTAATGTTTATGCAAGTGGTCCGTAACAGGCCGAGATGAGAGAACGGATTCAGTGGTTTAGCTCTCTCTGTGTTTTATGCACCTGGACTCAGCCTTCATGTGCGCCGCTTGTGTTTCAGTCAGCTGCTGTACATCTCTTATCACAAGCATATCAAATAAACTACAGCTCAGCCAACTATGAGGAAAAAGCCCATTGGAAAAAAATGCATATTACCATTGTTAATCCAAGAGGGCTTCACATCACATTGTTATGCATTTCTATCCTATGTCATCATGAAAAACTAGAAGCACTGGAAACTAGTCATGATTTTCTTTCACATTTCTTTGTGTTGAAGAAGACATGGGTAAAAAGACTAAATAAGGAGTACATGTTGCTGTCATTTTTTTTTTTTTTTTTTTTTTAGAAAGCTGCCAGTTGGTGTCTATCACACAGTGACTCCTTAGGCAGTATACGGAATACTGAGCCTGGTCGGTTGCCACGGCGGCACAGAAGCAGCTTTTCCTTATGATAAAAGAGAAGAGCTCGTGTCTCTTTGCATTTGCTTTATTCAAATTGTCCTCTGCAGCCAGCATGACAACTTGACAAGCTAACTGGCAGTTTATGAAATCGCCTTCAGAGGGAAGGGACTAATATCTCTGGCATCTTTTATCTGTACAGAGATAACCATGCCTTTGTCATCGTTTTCATTTTCCTTTCTTGTGCAGGAAAACAGGTAAACAGACAGGCTGAAAAAACCATAACAGTGACTCTGGCATAGTATTACACTGCATCATGGATGCTTTGTCTTTTTCAGTGCAATTTTCCACATTTGAACTTGATTTCTCATCGGTTAAAATACATATATTTGGTATCATAAAAAACAATTTATTCACAGAAAGTAAAAGCACATTTGGTAGCTAACTACCAAATAGTAATAACTTTTCAGAAAAATGCCTGCTGTGTAAATTTAGGCTTCAAATAAAACCATCAACATGGTGTCAGCTTACCTTACCAGAATATGAGCCTCTGCTATCTTCAGTTAGGGAAACTGAAAAATATTTTTTTATTGAAAATAAAACTCATGAAAGCCACACACTGAGGATGGCTGGACCACTTTTCATCAGCCAGGAGAATGGCTGTATCATGATGACACTTGATTGAGAGCCCCATAAAAAATGCAAAGCTGGCAATTGCAGTGGTGCCAGCAGTAGGATTATCAATTCTCTTTGTGATCCGCCTGATTTGATTTTTAATATTCATACCCTGTTTTGAATGTGTGTGGGGAAACATAAGCATTAAAGGTTCATGTCCATAGCTGAGCAAGGTACTGTTCCTGGCTTTCTCCAGCAGTAGTAAGCAGAGGGTTAAATCACTAAGGTAACTGGTCAGGGCTTTCATATTGAATATGCCAGAAAAAGTCCAGCATTGATGAGGTAACTAGGCAGCCCTGTTTTGTGTTACCCCAAATTTCTTTAAAAAATCCTTGAAGTTCTTTGTTTACAGCATTTACTTGGTTACTATTTAGTTTTTTTTTTTAAAATGCCTAATTCAAAATTGAAACTGTTGTCTGTAATTTGTTAAAAAATAAACATATGTCATAAAATGCGAATCTCAAAATGATGTGCAGTATGGTTCTATTTTCTAACAGTAGTTTAAAAATATAACAGTGTACTCTTTTCTGTAGCAACCTGTGGAGCTCAGCCGGGGAGATTCAGCTTCTAACAAACTTCAACAGTACAGTCAACACAGACTGTGGAGAAGTGAAAATCACTAAAGAAAAACAATGAATACTGTAAATTACTCCATCAAACACTTGTGATATTTCTGTTTTCTTATGCAAGAGCATATTTCAACAAAAACAAGGCCACCTTGATCAAAACGTTTTTATTTGTACTGCTGCGTTGTAAAAGACAACTGTTAAAGATGAAGTTGTTTATTTCCCCAAAAAAGGTGATTGTTGCCTTTTAATGTGTTAATTTTTCAGGCTGAGAACTACATTTTAATATTTTTATATGAATTTACATTTGCATTACATCACAGGCATTTGGCAGATGCTCTTATCCAGAGCGACTTACAACATAAAGTGCATTTCTTAGGGGACAAGGTTATCAAAGTGCGGGTGAAGGGTACAAGTCTCAAGTGCCAGTAGGGTTAGAAAGGACTGAACCCTATGGATGACCTGTTGAGGGAAAGAATATGCATATTAAACATGCGCCCCATGCTCTCGTCCAGACATTGTGTTGCACTTGTTTTGGAGCCTAATGTCCATTTCCAAGTGCTAGCTGAATGTCATCTGTCCCCCAGCTTCACTTCTTTCCAGAACTTTCTGCACTGAGGAGAACACTGTGACCTCCTTTAACAGCGCTTTACTTCCCACGGAATACAGAGCACTTTTTGTTTTTTTCTTCCTCCTCTAAAATTTGAAACAGTCGTTTTCATTTGCAATCATATTAACAGCAGTGCGTTCTTCAATCGGCATTAGCATCTGAGGTGTTTCTCGGTGGGCCCCATTCTGTCTCACTTGTGAGACAGTCTCCCGTTTTTCCACAGCACACAAAAATCTCTTGAGGACCCATGAAAATGAATCACTTTACGATTCTGGGAAACGAAACATTTCTCTGAGAATAATTACTTTTTTATTAGCAAGGGCCATCATCAGTCTCAGAACAGACACACAGCCATGCCCTCATTACCTCCCCATGAAGAACTGTGAAACATGCTTTTTTAAAAAAAATAAATAAATAAAAATCCATTAATTACCTCACATAACTGACATGAAACAGCATACTTACCTACAAACAGAACTGCTTATTGAAAGGTCAGGGGATATTTTATTTATATCCAATTTATGATGAATGCAACATTACTGGGACCTACCCTAGCTATTGTCAGTCTTCTTTTTTCATTTTTGCACAATGTCTGTTTCTATTAGGTAAGATGCAAAAAAAAAAATCACATTCCAAAATGCTAAGAGAAGCATAGTTGCTTTTGCTTACTTTATTCAAGATACTGTGACTTTACAGAAGCACAACTTTTTGACACCCAGTGGAAAAAAAGTTTAGATACAATACCTTTAGAATGTTAATTTGGCACACTGATATTTTAGCTCAAGGAACTGATGTGTGCACCCAGTATTTTTAATATTTTAAGTCATTTTGCAGATAAAAATGCAATGTCTTATACTGCAGTGGCCTTAACCCAAAAGATATCAGCTCAGTCATTTTGCAATTTTTTATTTCCGGGTGCTCTGTGGTTAGCAGCAACTTTATCTTTGGTTGAACAGTCATGTCCAACGCAATGAATCGACTTCACAGACCAGAACATACAGATTACAGGTAAGGTTCACGTGTGGGCCAAGCAAGTCTCAATTAAAATGGATGCAGCGCTGCTCCATGTCACAACAGATATGTCTTCTTAATCAGCTGGCTTCTGTGATGTCTCAAAGAATTTATGTCTTCCACAGTCTCACAAGGCCCCTTATGAAGCTGCATGATGAAGCCTTGGCTTTGCATGACCCAGAAGAAACGACCCTTTTGTGACCATTGGTTTCACTACTTTGGGCCCAAGACATATTGACTGAACAAGCATGAAATATGAAGAGCCTAGGTTATTCAACACTGTTTTATTAGTAGATTTTTCTAAACTTCTGTCCCAATACATAAATAATTCCTCACCACCTTCATACGAGACCCGAAGGGAAAACACACGATCTGAGACAAACAGCCATGAAGGATTTTGCTGCGTCTTGGAAACTAGAAAAACAGACATGAGGAAATCGGTACATTTTCCTGAGGAGCGCACATTCTATATGCAACCTCCAATATTTAACAATGGCTCCATATGCTTGGGGGTTCCTGTTATTTCATATCCGCTCAGGCAAACATAGTAAATGGAGAGCTAATTGCATTGGCCCGTAGGAATGGAGTAAAGCATGTTTTTTTTTTTTTTTTTTTTTTTTTTTAAACAGCGGAAAGCTGCTGAGGCTGCTCTAGGATCTCCCTTATATGGAGTAAAGCTGTGTGGTCCAGGTGAGAGAGCCTCCTGGCACTGCTATCCACGGGTACGCTATCCTGTGCCGAAGTCAGAGTCTGCCACTGTGAAATCAATGGGCGGTGTGGGGAGAACCTAGTGCACTCCCCTCATCTCCTTAATCTGAGAGAGCAAGACGCAAAACGTGCCTTGAAGATAAAAAAAAAAAAAAAAATGGCAGGAGAAAGATACAAAGGCTTAATGAAACCGGAGGAGCTGAGATTCACACATTGATGCGGTATCCACTCCTGCCACATAAGATAAGAATAAAAAAAATACATGCAGTATATACAGTCTGCCAACTTTCATAGCCTGCATGGAGTTATGTTCAGCAGGAATGTTTTTCATATTTAATCTGCATTTATAGAAGTTGTGAGGTTACAAAAATATGTCCAAATATGTAAAAATATGTTGGCAGTAATGACAGAGAAGTAGACTATACTAAATCACACAGACACAGGGTTATTATTGAATTTGAAAATTCAATAACTAAATCTTGCTCACTGTAATGACAGATTTATTTCAGTTCATTTGGGGTTGCAGACAACTCTCTTCATCTGGCTTGAGTTTCCTACTGCATTGAAACCATCTAAGGAACATCGTTTTAAAAGCAGCGCTGATTGCCAACCTCTTTTCATTAAAAATTTGATTAAATGAAACGAAACCCTACATAAATTAATTATAATCTCCCACACAAAAAGTACAACTAAATACTAAAGTTTCCACTCACCATTCTGACCTCTTGTTCTTGTAAAAACTCCCTAATAGGGTTCCCACAAATTTGATAAGAATAAATTTAGAGATCCAGCGACATTTTTAAATGACAACTTATGAGAAATTGAGCCCCTAAAACAGAGGACCTTGGGGCTTCTGGGTGGATCGTGACTGTCGGATTTATTCAATTCAAAGGGAGCTTTCACAAAATTTTCCAGTAGATGCAAACTTATAAATTTCATTCTCTCATATCTTAATTCATTTCAAATAACTGTTTCTTAGCTGCCAATGAAAATATTCTCACATGAACAGTGTACTTTCAACCATGATTACAATTTCTTCACACTCCAGACAAGACCTGGGTTCATTTTTATAAAACATTCAAATCCACAGATTTAATACTCACTTCAGTATATAAGATCTGAAATCAATGCACAAACAGATTTATAAACATTTAAATCTGGTGTGAAAATGTTAATCCACACTAAGTGTACTGACAGTATACCAGCTCTTCCTTGGGGCTGTGTGGCTGTATTGCGCTCATGAGACAAACATTTTTTATGTCTATAAAAATATGTCATTTTCAGTAGAAATATGTTTGAATAGGATACATATAGATGAGAAAAAAAACTGTAGGGTACTCATGGATAATTTGAAATAGGAGGACAACATGGTAATACTTGAATACCATTTCAGCTGTATTAACATACAAAAACAAAACAGAGCAATAAAAACCCCTTGTCCGACCCAGTCAACACCATCAAACAACCTAATACAGTGGAAAAAATGATATTAGGCTTCACATAAAGTTCATTGGAACCTTATATATTTGCAATGTAAGCAACTGCCCTTCATTTGTATGCACAATTTAGTTTGTAGTCATATGCCCAAACTCAGTATGCAAATTCTACAAAAAAGGGACCAGATATGAGCAGGAATAATTTTGTGTTTTTTACAGGTCAGGATGTTGTTTTCATAAGGCAGATTTATCTGCTGATCACTATGATTTTGCAAATGTCAGTGAAATTTATCATGCATCGTTATCTGATTATTATTGTTAAGTTGAAGACTGGACCATTATCTAGAATATTTGCAAGGGTGATATGGTGCGGCACACTGAAAACATGACCCCTCCCAGATGCCTTGTGTTTGTGTGTGTATGGCCACAATTCTTTGATCAACTTTAAAGGAAACTGCGCCCATGTCATTTCTGTCACATGTTTCTCTCATGAACTGGGAGAGTCAAAAGTCATGGAGCTGCCAGACCTAGTCAAAGTGATGGAGCCTTTGCAGTCTTGTGTTCGTGGTCTTGCGTAAGCTTCAAAAAAGCTTCATGACCGTATTCAAAATGAAGTTTCAAAACTACAGTAATGTCGTGGTAGTGTTTTCACAGGGACTAGACATCCATATGGATATACAATACAAGCAACTTAAAGATCAATGGAAAAAGCTGCCTCCAGACTACTTTCAAGCATCTTTAAGTCTGGCAGGCCTGTATTTATCATTTTGGATTTTAGCATTTAATATTACATTGATTATTACATTTATTGACATAGATTTGATTACACACAACCAAGTGACGCTGGGTGACAGTAAATCTAAAGGGACCAACTACTGAGTAATTTTGCTAACTATTTTTAAGCATTCATTAAAAGAGCTGAAATTGTGTGTAAGAGAGAAACAGACAACTACTGTAGTATTTGATGCAATTAACACAATCATGACGTCCTCCTTTAGGGATGTCCCCTGTAAGGAGAGTTCCTCCCAATTAGTTTTGTCAACATATTAAATCAGACAAAACACTGACTGCAGTCTGCAGTTTTAACTGAAGGAGAACTAGAAAATTACACAATTCCATGTCTTTGACCCTATCTTTACAGTAACTCAGCATAATGAGCCCCTGTAATTTCACAGCAGGTAGCAGGACCCCAAATTAGAAGGTTAGAAGTAAATTTACCTAACACTGTGCAGACCCCTCGCAAAAGTTAATGCAGTATAATTTAGTGTTTTTCACACGGTAGTTGTTGTTGTTACTTTGGGAGGTTGTACATGCGCAGGTAGCAAGAGAATTGTTCAGATATGGCTTAATGAATGACAAAGTACCAATGAGTTAATCTAGATTTGGCTAGACTAGGCTTGGCTAACCAATCTTTACTTAGAGTGCAGTGATAAATGATGAAAACTGTTTATTAAATTAAAGTAAATCTAAATTTTGCCAGGCAGAGTCATAGCTTTTGGAAGGGTGCTAAAGGTGTGACAAACTCAGCCTGTTCTCCATTGTATGTTATCTTAACCAATCAGACCACCTCATCTTTAAGTCAGTGGGGGGTTATTCATAAACGTCACTGCAAGAATTACTGCATTGGAAAGACTAAATAACATGTTGATCAGACAATTTCCCATTCATAAACAGAGTGCTGCTTTACTGCTCTCTCTATTATGCACAAATATCATCTTCTCTTGACTGATGTGCTGCCAAATCACTGCCACTTCCTACATCACAGAGAGAATAGGTTGGCCAAATAGATAAAGAATTCCAAAATATATTTAATAATTTTGAGGGTCGGGAATTTCAGAATATGTGAGAGGTATATATGTAACTCCATATATGTAACAATTTCGAATTCCAGGGAGAAAAGGACCTGAGTTCTGACATGGGGATTCTAACTTGGAAAGTAAGAGCTAACTGAATATGTAGTAATTTGCAGTAATTTGGACAGCTATAGCAAACTAGCTGAAGAATTGCTATAGTAAAATATGTATTATCTACATGGTCGGAAGAGATAATGTATTCACTATAAACGTCCACACTATATTTCACCTTGGGCCACAGGCAGACGTTGCTATTTATTTTCCCCTGGGCATGCTATCCGGATAAGGAATGATACTTGATAGCTAAACTAACTTACCATGTTTTATTAGGGTTTTCATGTCCACACCCAGCTGGAAAAGGTCTGCTAGGAGTTTAAGAGAGTGGCAGTGGACATGTGCATGTGTCATACAATAGCTCACATATGCAGTAGAGTGTGTGCACTACATATTCAGGCCATGAATAATGCATCTGTGGGTATTTCTGTCATCTATATCATCCGTCTACACTGGGTACCTCTGATAAGCCAGCGAGCGGTGTGACACAACATTGCTAGCTCCGATAGTGAATTATTAAAATACATTCAACATCACTGGCTGAATCAGGTGAAAGCTGTCCAAGACACATCCATGATTTATAATTACGTGTCACGTTGCACAAAACAGTTCCTCACCTGTCAACCTGAATAGTCTCTCGTACTAATGTTCTGCTCTTGTTGTTTACTGGATTTCTTCAATTACGTGACATGGTGTAAAAAAAAATTAAAATAAATAAATAAAATAAGGCAATAAGCTGTCCCAGCGTAAGTCCCGTTTGATAAGGGTCGATGCAGATAATCTGTTATACCTGTAGGAGAAGATTCAGTGAGATTCTGAGATATGGGGACTGCCCTGCTCCCAGGTCACAGTGATGTGGTAATCACTGATGCTCCAGCACCACTCAGGATTAAGATGAAGTGCACAGGCAGATGCCTGGGGACAGATGTCACCATGCATGCAAAGCCACATGAGGCCACACCCTCTCTGCTTGCTCAGGGGACAGGGTGTGACGTCTGGAAGGTGGAAACAGAGACAGGCTCCCGGGCTCACCACCACATCAGAGCGATGGGGGAGGCAGCATCCTCCGTCTGGAACAGGTGTGTCTTGAGAAAACCCGCAAACCAACCATCTCTTGAGAGGCGCTGATTGACAGCTTAGTTCAGTCTGATACAAAAACATTGTTATCAAGTTTATTAAAATACTCAGAAAATGTAATTCCAGGAACATTTTAAGATACAAGCAGTCAGACATCCATGTTTCAAGGCTAGAGTAAGTGGCCAATATTTTATTTTCATTTTATTTTCATGTGTTTCAAACAACTCGTATAGCAGGTAACATTTCCAAGAAAACTACATTATAATGAATTTGATTTCTATAGCCTAAGTCACATGAAACAGGATCATCAAGTCCCTTGCAAAACTACTGAGTAATATCATTCAGGAAAATACAATATCTAATTATGGGTAAAGGCTTTTTTTACAAACTTATGGTAATTTTACCTTACTCCAGGCTGGATGAAAGCAAGATTGAAAACTTTAATCTGGATGTTTAGAGATGAAAAAAGGACATAAAGAAAATAAAACTTGATAATCTGTGATCATTTGTGCCTAATAATCTATTTTTGCTTTTTTTTTCTTGTAAGAACAGCTGCAGTCTCCTTTATTCACTCTGTGTTCTACAGTCTGTGCTATTCCTAGAACTTTATGACAGAAGAAGCCTTATAAGGTGATATCTGCAAGCTGTTAAAATATATCAAAAATAATTTCTTATAGAAAGCAGGACAGAAATGCACAAATGCAAAGCTAAAGCTCCTGAAGGACTTCAGAGAACAGACAAAACGCTTTAAAACCCAAAAAAAAAAAAAAACACTCCAGCACGATCACACTCATCACCAGTATATGTCACATTCCATTCCTGTTTGGGCTCATGTGTCACGTTACACCAGCACCTGACTGATGCTGCTCCGGCGCGTCTCCTGTCTCTCCGTCACTCCAGGGCTCAGGCCATGGTCTGGCGGCTGAAGAGGTCGAGGGTCACCGCGCTGAGGAATGCTGGGATGCTGTTCTGGTGGAACAGGTGCAGCTCCACCAGCTCCCGGAGGGTGCGGGAGAAGTCCGTCTCTAGGAGCTGCATGTTTCCCCCGGCGGGGCCGCTGGCCTGGCGAAACAATGCGACAACATTAACTTCACACCCTTCCGCAGCCACACCGCGGCACACCGCAGCAAAGCATTTTCCTTTTAGCGCCGGTCCTGGGGGAGGCCCCGGCGCTGCTGTTTCACAGGACGAGCCACACATAAAACGCAGTAAACTTGATGCTTCCCCTTCGGTGGAACAAGGCCACCGACACACCTTCACCGCTGTGAAAGTTCCTGTCAACTTTCGCCTGCCCTCCCTGAAAACCGCCACGTATGGCCTCACAACAAAAGGAGCACAAGGTTCAGCGGTGCTGCGGTCAGGGGATCTATTGTTTTCTAAAGATTACGCCAAAGAGCCCAAACTAATCCATGGGTTCAAAGCAGCACAGTAAACACTCAATGTAATTGATTTCACCCTTAGAACTACAAAAAGGTATTCCCACATGCTGTGGATAGTACATACCCTTAGTTATACTATATGATAGATGAAACAAAAAACCATGAATTGAAGAGGCATCGGCTGGGATGTGAGGAGTGAACTGTGTGGGGCATGCAAGGTGAAGGGCTGAAACTACGGATGAATAAGAGCAACAAATCTGCCCATATTAAGTACAGGATTAAAGAAGTTCCCCCTGAAGACCTTCGCTCTGTAAAATTTCCTCAGATATATTACACTGCCTCAGCTCTTGGACATCTCTGTAACTAAGGCTTGATGGAAATGCTTTGTGAATTCAAATTTATGTTTCAGTTTTCAAAGTTTGACACGTCTCTACAATTCCCCCAAAACTCCATTAACAGAGTACCCTGCATGCATGGACAAGCCCTGCTTTTCAGTCAACTGACTGCCGAGTAAATATTTGCATTTTGATCGTAGGAGCGGAACATTTGTGAATAATAACAACCTTATTACAGCGTAGAGATGCATCCTGAAGCACAGTGACTGCTTTTACACACTCACTAATGCTGCCAAACCGTGGGATATTAAGTGGTTTGGGACATTAACTCAAGTGCTTTTAATAAGATCTTACAGTAGTCCTTTTAAAAATAATTCCACAGAAACGGTTTCATTTACACTAAAATACATTAATCTGTGCTTCTGTATTGTTGTTTTTAAAAAAAGGAACAGTGTAAAAGCAAGATAAGCTGAAAATGAGTCATTCAGAAAATGAACAAGGAGGAAACATAATAACCCACAGATATACACCTATAGGAGAAGACTCTCTGCTGATTTAAAATGACACAATGATTTAATTCCACCTGCTTTCTTGGACTGGAAAAATATTTTCATTTCATGCCTTGCCTCACTGTCATAAGGTTAAGACTGAACAATAAAACTGGGCTATTTAACTTCATAAAAGAGAATAAAGTGATCATAAAAGTATCACAGGTATGGTATCAGGTACAATCAGGTATCATAGTGTATAAAATCATTAACCCATGTTTTTAACAAACAAATTACAAAATTAAGGTAGGAAAGAAAATACCCTGCAAACGCAGCCTTGTTCTCTCACTACCATTTCATACAAAGCATGGACAAAGCATCTTCAGCTTCCAAGGTGATTTATATTTTTTGCCAGGATGTGCTTCTGCATTATGGAGTTATGGAATCTGACGGGGTAGCTCTCAGAGGATTAATTAAGTTAGCGTGGTACGGCGTGGTGAAGTCGACAATTTCCACGCGGCTATTGAAACGTTGCGGGATGACAAGCGGAGCTGTCAGTCGTTTGCACGACTCTCAGCCTTGATTGGAGATTTAGACATCAGGGTGTTTGGGGGGCTCCGTACAGGCAGGTGGTGATGGGAGCTCAGCTGGAGAGCTGGGAATCGGCGGTACGGTGACTACCTGGCTCTCTCCGCTGCACCACTGAGCCACGCTTGACAGCTTGGGTGGGATTCAGTGCCGTCACAGCGAGCTCTCATCCCGCATTCACAACATGGAGCCCTCCTGGCTGCACAAGGCATGGCGATCCACAGGGGCCCATAATAGCTCTGCTTTACAGCTTTAAAGAATGGCTCTTGTTATATCAATACTTTTGGCAAACTGTTGGAGAGAAATAAACAACCCTAGTCTTTGATTTAAAAAAAAATCTTTTTAAAGGAAAATCATTGAATATAACAGAAATATTGCACGCTGTTGGTAAAAACTATTTCATTTATTTTTGAAAAAGTTTTGGTGAAAGTCTTTGGAAGCAGGGGCTCTTGGTGGTTCATGGAGTAAAGGCCTGTTTTTGGTGCAAAACTGTGCGTGAAACAGCTGGGATTCACACGCAGCTGCACAATTATACAAGCTACAGCCTGAGATCCGCCATGACAAGACAACAAATGATTAAGATGTGCCAGGGAAAACAGGGAGTAAACTGCTCAGAATGTGGCTTAAAAGGAGTTGCATAGTTCACAATTGACCTCTGCTAAGCTGCTGAGTGCCTGCAGGTTCCTACACCTGATCATATGCTGACATCATGTTACTCCATTTAAATGAGTTTTTGTTGATTGGGTTCATATCTGCAATGTTATCAATAACAAAGGCTAGTCACTGCATGGGCCGGAGGAGTCCTGTGTGTGTGAGACCCCTCACTCCTGCCTCTCTAGTGGGTGGGGGCGATTGGCAGTTGGTTGGGCTTATTAGAATTCAAGTGGAGTGGAAAGGAAAAAAAAAAAAACATGTAACATCAAGAATAAAAGGCCTTTCAAGTAAGAAGATTAAGAAGTGAATCTGTCTTCAGGTGCATCCCAGTGAATTAAGGTGTACCTCATGTAGCCAAAACTGCACAGCCCCAAACCTGATGTACTCCTGCTGTCTGAATGAAACAGACATTTTAATTACCAAACAATTCATTAAATCCATAATTACGTATCAGTGATGAGAGCCTACATTTATGCCTTTATCAGAGAGCAGTCTCACAGGTTTCTTCTCTGGCTTTCCCTGTGGGGGCGCCTGGAGGCACACGGGCGCTGAGTGCAATGGGAAAAGGCTCAATCCTCATTAAAAGACTCATTAATGAGCTTTACTTCACTCGCCGTCCAGACCACAATATTAATGCATTCATTCCAACACCTCCAGCCAAAAAAGTACACTTTTTTTTTTTCTTCATATTCACCAAACGGAAATCAGGGATTATTCCTTTCAATACTGTCAGAATGTGCGCTCTGTAAACTGGAAGGTAATGATGGCAACTGATATGAAATTTTACTTAAGCCTCTTGTCGGCACAAACAAAAAATGAAGCCACTAGACAAACTAAGAGCCCGTTCAGATATATCAACATAATTCGGATGCCAACTGGAGCTTTCCGGAGGTATCTGAATTACAGCCAGACAAACTCTGTTGCAAACACGGTTCAGACAAGCCATATTGTAGCGCATGCTCCTTATGATATATAATGACTTGGACTATAATGGCGAGGGAAGATAACTGCCACAGATGTGCAGGAGGGTCTTGGGTCAGCAGGATAGTCTCAGGCCTCTCCACACGATTTCCAGAATCCTGCTCTCGGTCTGGAGCACATCTGTGCTACTCCCTGCCCTCCTACATTAGGATGCTGCCATAATGAGACAGGCCTACACTTATGACTAGACATTCAAAATGGCGGTGGCAGCCTCCAGGGCTCAGCGCTGAATTAGCCTGAAGATGCCATTCCTGCCATTAGAACTGGCTGCGCAGAGGTATAATGTGATCAAGCAGTATCAGTCTGGCCCAGACACACAAAGTAGACCATGCACAAAGCAGGATTTGGCTGCGGCTCCTACATTTGATGGGACTAGGAGGGTTTTTGTGAACACTTATTTATCATTTTAGCGCAATGCCAAGTGCAAGCAAGAACAGCAGCAAATGGGGCGCTGGAAGATTCTGTATTAGGGCACAATGTAACATCTATAACCACACCTAAAGGTGAAGACAGGTGGACAGACCTGACTGGCCTCTCAGACTGGAGGGCCTGCTCTTCAGCACTGCAGTCATGAGAATAACGCTGCTCTGTGCAGTGCATTTAAGTCAATGACTGCAGTTTGATTAAAAAAAAATAACACTGATCATGTGTCCCTTAGATAATATTAAACAAATAGCGTTCCATCAATGTGAATGCAAACAAATTGCTCAAATCCTTCACTTTGGCAGGATAAGATACTGAAAAGAAGAAGAAAAGGAATTCAAATGATATTTGTGAATGGGCTCTAGTTCAATATGAAAAAAAAATACATCAGATATCTTGAGGACAGCAGACAGTGAGCATTTAAATAATCTCAATAAATAAAAAAAAAAGTTAGCGCATCTCTTTTTCACCAAAGTCATGCACATCGATACATCAGGCTAGACGCATAATTCCATTGGGGAAGAGATTCTAAGGGTGTACAGTACTATATGACATTTTCAAATAGTTTTTTTTTCCCTTGAAGGTATTTTGAAATAATATTGGTTTGGTTTTCAGTACAAAGCCATGGTCAACATTTCCTTCAGAGCTATATTTCTAATCATTTACAAATCTAGATTTCGACAGAAGTATATTTATTTTGGTGGGAAAATAAAAGGGAAACAGCTAAGCTATTGCAGCCTACTGAGTAGAACTGATAAGGATGCAAACTCTGAATGCTTTTGGGCTTAAAGGAAAGAGATAAAGCAAACCCCTTTTGAAAATCTCCTGTGCATCAGCTTCATGCTGACTCTAATCTACCCTCGCCCTGCTTTTCTGAGAGAATTTCCATGCTGAAAGGGCCCCTATCATGCGTCTAAGTCAGGGGCCAAACTAGCTTTTTACACAACATGCTCAATATTCAAACAGTTGACATGGGATGGTCTATGACTGGCAAACAGCCATTTACCTCACACCATCCAAACTGTCTTCAGAAATGTGAAACTGCTCACAGGCCCAGACAAGCAAAGACTCTACATTTTTTTTTTATATATGACTGAAGTGCACTGGAAAGAAACTATTGCACTCCCGATTTGGCATGCTTTACAGCCCAGCAAGGTTTTGATGTTTGTGAATCATCAATCACAGAGAAACACTGATTAAAATGGCCACCAGGGGAGTCTGCAGCCGCAGTCCAGGCCCCGGCTCTGCTCCCCTTTTGCTGGTTCGGTTCCCTGAGCAGTCAGAGGCCGCCAACGTGGTCCCAGCAGCCACTTACATCTAACAGTGCCCACTGAACTCCTGCCATTTTAGATACATTATTATTTGCATTTTTATTTCCTCTAATTCCCCGGGGCGGGTGATTCTGTTGTGGCTGCCATTTGACTCCATTGCAGCTGTGATAGGGTTTGATGTGCAGGAGAAGGATGTAACAGGGTCTAAGGGGCCAGGTTAAAGGCCCTCCATGAATAGGGAGAGAATCCCCAGCTACACAGACTCATCTGCTTTCATGGGCTGAAGAGGTCTGCCCTGTTCTGTTACTTTAATAGGACTTTCAGGATTCTCCTGTTATAACATGGTAATAGTCATGATATTACAATACATTTATCACAGACCTTCCATAAACTGCAATGTAAAAAAGTCACCGTTAGCTATCTGAGATATAAAAGAAATGCAATTCAGTATTACAGGACCCTTGATATACTTCTTTATTCAAAACATCACTGGATAAACTGAAGAAAATACAGGTTGTAGCTCCTACTCCACTTCTATCTCCTGCTGTCTCTGCATGGAATGTGTTTTTTTTTTCCTCCTGCTGATTTGAATCCTGTGACGCAGGTCCACAAAAACTGAAAGCCAATTTAATTAAGTGGCCAGTGATAAGAGGAAATGGAGAGCAATGCAGTAAGTCACCGCACAGCTTTGCTTTCAAACAGATTGGAAAGCAAAGCGCACACGCCCCCACACGAAGGGCAGCAAACTGAAAAGTGAAAACACAAAAACCCATTATTACCCATTTCATACTGAGCTTGCCCCTACAAAATTGTTTTATATAGCGGGTGGCCTTATCTAATGAACAGTCATTTACTTTATGGCCAACAGAACCAACGGTAGCCAGAGGACTGCACTCTAAGAGAAACAATTATACAAAACATTACTGACATGGTCAAGTCTTTTGGTCTGTATTTTTTAGGCCTATCAGGGAGCAGCATTTCCCCAGCACATCTGCGCTGCAATATCACAAACACCCTCGGTGGCCATTTGCTGGGCCTGAAGGCTGCTGGTTTGCTGTGGAACACAAATTCCTTACAAATAACTCCTACTTGCATTTGTACTTGCCAGCTCTCACTGGTACAAGGCGGTTCATTAGAACTGAACTACAAAGACTGGGGATTATTTATAAAAAAAAAAAAAAAAAGATTGAATTAATACAGGGAACTTATTTTCAGACTGTACCATATGTAGTATTACCATTCTATAAATATATGCTGAGCCACACATTTATTGTTGATAGATGTGAAATCACTAAAATTTTCCAGTCAGACGTGGCATTTGTGGTGTTGTTTTAATAAAACATAAGTATTATATTTTACTTATTGACATTTTTATGGTTGTAGCATTAAATTATACAGCAAAATTCAACATCAGGATATGGGATGTAATAACAAAGAGCAATCCATTAAATGTAAACTTTGTCATGAACATACACTGCTCTAGATAAATCTTAAAGATGATTATCAATTTTATTTTTCTTATTATTACTAAACACACACCACACCATCATTTTATTAATTACAACTGCTTAACTGGGAATGACTGGAGAGGCTAATCAACCCACATCCACTGAAAGAGAGCACTATGAAAAAGCAATGGCTGTATTGCTGTATTGATGTAATGTGTCAGGCAAAGGACACGGCATAAGGAAGAGCCACAGTGCACGATGTGGCAGCGAAATGCCTGCCTGAAATAGGACAGCGACTGTCCTGGCAATAGCCCTGGACTACTACCATGCGCCCGTCCCCTGCCCTCGCCTGGGGGAAGCTCCAGCCTCATCAACAGTTAGAACGCAAACCATGATGAAACCAACATTGTGTGTGTGTGTGTACAAGACAGGCCTAAATGCTATTACACATTATTTAGGGTACTGAGTTGCCCAAAGTAAGAATTGCTCTTTATGTATGCTGAGCAAACAGTATAAACTCAAACATGCATTCAGTACATTTTGAGAAAATGTCCATTTGAGAGCAAATTTATTTAGTTATGAAGAGTTTGTTTAGAGTTAACTGTAATTCTTAGTAAACTACCCCAGGGTGCACTGCGAATCTTCTGTCAGTGTTATTGACTGTAAGTAAAAAAAAAAATACAGCATATGGTGGCGAGGTCCTTTAGGCTTTGGTTGGCAGTATAAAGAACTGGGATGAAACTTCACATATGCATAGCCAAGGAGCTACAACTACACCTCTAAAAGATTGCTATAGTATATAGGACCTAAATCTATCTTTGGGTAATAGAAATTAGATAAAAAACAATGCATGACAGGCAAAAATGTGTTGAGAGTGTCTGTGTGGATGTGAGACAATAATAAATAAACAGTTAGAAGGCTTCTGTAGGAAAACAGTCTATTAGATGTGCATTACTATATGCATAAATATAGAAAGGCTTTAACTGGGAAACAAAACCATACAAAATATCAATACCATGACACAGTGGTACCCTGGTTTGTTTAGAAAGTATACTTTACTCAAGTTTCCGCCTGAACAAACTATCCTCTTATTCCTCTTTAGCGCCTCCCCATTCTCAAGGCAGGATATTCCATTACTTACTGGCTAGAAGTAAAGCAGTCTGAAAGTTCTCCAATACTCCTAGGGCTCCAGAGAGGGGCATTAATCAGCTATTCTCACTGCTGAAGCCCAGCAGAGGAGAGCAGGGGAACAGACAAGAGGCAAACACTGAAGAATTCCTTGCTTGAAAGCATATATACTTTTTGGAACCACCTCTAAAAAAAACAACATTTGTCAGATGAGTGAAGACACTAGTGAATGAAGCAGGCAGGTTAGTTACATACACTGAACACCATATTTCTCTGAAGCTGACACACTACTGATAAATAGCAAATAATATGATTAAAAACATGTGAAAGATTCTGAGCGACTGCAAATCTATGTAGCTGAGAAGACTGTCTGGTTTATGTAGAATACAAACAGCAACAGAGGCGAAAAGTGATGCTTCACACAGAAGCCACAAGTGAAGTATTTCACAGCATTTGGAGAATGTATCGGTGGGGAATAGGAACAGAGCGCCTTGGAGGAAGCACTGTATCCAGGCAATGTCCTCAAAGCCTCCATTAAATTCCACCAATATGCCAGGGGACGATTAATTACTCCATAGAGGCCATTACCTAAAAACAATGTCCTCGCTTCAGGGCACCGCTGCTTAATTAAACTACTCAATATCCTTTGCTTGCTGTTTATACTACCATGATCACTTCTGAAGAGTTTCTATTAAAATCCCTTCCATGGGGACGGATCAAAGTGTTGAGAGTTATTGCAGATACCAGCCTGTGGGCATCTGATTGTCATAGACGATTGTGCCCAGCTCAAAACTACACCAGGGCAGGACTAGGAAAATTCTTCAACCAAAAAACAATTTTTTTTTTTTTTTGTGTCACAACAACTTGAAGTGCATTAGAGCGTTAGATACAGAAGTGATATAATCTATAATAATGCCAGCATAAATATAAATTCACTAAATAAACTTCTGTTTAGGTTTGATTGTGAAAGGAAAGAAGCTCTAAATACCAGGAACCGAAACTATATGAAGTTAAAAGGATTATATTCGAAGGAGGTCAGCAGTGCCCGTGTTTCTGCATGCAGCTCAGGTACGGTACGGGGAGACACACACTGCAAGGGCAAAAGAATCAAAACTCCGCAACTCAAATGCTTGAGAGAATCAATTCAGTAAAAACAATTGAACTGCCCAGCCCACACTTGATATAGAAACAAAAGCATCAGCATCGCAAAATCAAACGGCCTTTAGGGAGTTTGGTTTCTGGAGCCTTAGAGTTGGAAAGCTGATGTGGGAAATTGTGTTATAAACTTTGTCAAATTACTGATTAACCATTAAGGAAAAAAGTATAGTTTGTGTAATTTTTATTGTTTAAAAGATACACTATTTACGTCTCTCATAGGAACTTACTTTGTACTTCAAGTCAAAATGCATAAAAAGCCGAAATTAACAGTCATGAAAGGTATAGGATCAAACCAAAAGACTTTTTGCGAGATCAGAAAGGTTACATTTGATTAGCATCTGTTCCCCACTCAGAAAGGGAAACACAATCACATTTAAAAAAAAAAAAAAAAAAAAAAAAAAGGTCAACAGAGTTCTTTCAAGAGCCTTTATTCAAAATATGACCTTATCAGAACTTGTATGCATATTTCTGACCAAAAATGTGTTATTAACAACTTCTGACCTTTGGAAAACAACAGGTTTCTTCTACAGTGTAGTAAAAGATCCTCTCTCTGTCAACAGAAAGCAGACGGGGGAGCAGAGGGGTCTGACTGACAGGGCCTGAATGGCCACTGGCTTTACTTTGGCCACTGAGCTGTGAAATTTTTTTTTTCAAACCCACCACTATTGAGGTGCCAGGGCGCTAAGAAGTCACCTGGAACCTTTCACAGATAATGCCTTATGGGAGGGCGAGGCTAGTCAGGGCGCTGGCCTCCTCCACCCGGTGACAGCTCCTACAGGAGCAAGCAAACTCACCACCCACACCCAGCTCTTTGAGTTCTGTACACAATGCACTCCACGGTTATGCAGAACAAAACGGAATACAAAACAAAATTCCGTCATTAATACCCCATGGATGAAAATATATGTATCTGTCAACAATGAATTATTACCACAACATTCTGACGACCGAGGTTCAAACTTCAAAAGGAGCTGCGCAGGCTAAAGACTACAAAACATGAAACACTTGGGAGATACCGCAGTCGCAATCCCATTAATTAACACTAGTTGGCTTCAAGGTGATGCTACCGTTTCTAAGAGCACTCAGTGATCTTGGTGAATTGATATGGAGTCTGAACTTTCCCACAGTGGATATGGGGATATGAAATATAAGATCTCCTTGCGAGGTGACAGAGTTATCAGATGAGTGGAGGTGTAGGATTAAAGGGGGTCAGAGAGCCAGCATCCCACACTAAGCACATCAAATTAATGAAAATCAATCCCACCTCTATTGTATTATACAGGTCCAGGTCACCCCTGACAGAGTAGAGACTGAATACTTGCATTCTGAGTACACACACAGTTTACTTTTTACTCATTAAGGAGCAGGTTAAGGAAAAAAATCAAGGAAGTTGGAAGTTTTTCCATAGCAAAGCTTTATCAGGTGTTAAGGACTACATTGACTGGACCTCCAAGTGCAGCTGCGATGTGTCAAGGAATGTTACTGAACTTCACATAGTCAATGATTACAAGCCAAATTACTTACATACATTTGTTCATTGACTTGCATTGAAGTTGCAACATATACATTAAAACTGGAAGCTTTGGCTGAAAACAGAAATGAAGACAACACATATTTTGTGACTTTTGTTATAGACTGTGACAACTGTAGTCTGTATTGGAATATTGAATCCCACACACAGACTGCCTTCTGATAATGTAAAAAAGACCTGTCTCTCAACAGACAGTTGGGGTCATAACAGATCTCATGACACATGGCAACCCAAAATTATTTGCAAGATCTTTATAAATGAAACTTATTTTTCATGATTACTTTGACAAAGTTGTATGGTATTAGCATGAGTTTTTGTCAATTTAAAATTAAGAACCACATTTCACATTATAATTCAATTTAAATTACCTGCAAGATAAGAAGTTTAACAATATCTTAAAGTTTACTTTTACAAAAGTAAATAAAACGATGACGCATATGTAATAAATGAGGACAAATTCTCCCCTTCTCCTCCTCGGCTGGCATGACCATTTCATTTTGCTACAGAACATTTCAAAATTAAATAAAAATAAAAGGGTGAACATTACGAGGGAATCAATCGATCATGGCAAAGCAGATTAGACATGGAAACGCGCAGATGTTCAATATTATGCCCACAGGGGTGAGATGGACTGTTAATCTGCACTCACTGAAAAAAGGTGTTCTTATTGTATTTCTAAATGTCAGCGTTAAAGTTAGCCCCAAACAATCCCCAGCTCAAACTGTAATTACATGGCATGTTTATTTAAATGTCACTTGTAACTACTAATCTCAATTCCCTTGTCTGCAAAATCAATATTAAAAAGATGTGCCTGTGTGCAAGCAAAAGAACAAGTGTATGTTGAGGCAAAAAAAATTAAGTAAAATAAAATCTGGAGAGAGCTTCATAGACACCTTCAGCTCTAGCCTTGACCAATCAATCCCAGTACTAATGATCAGTATGGAGAGTGAGGCTTACACCGTGTCCAGAGGCAGCGTTACAGAGAAGAAACCAGGCCCGGGGAAGGCAAGCGAGCCTGTCTAATGACTGTGGTTGTCACGGTCCCACACTAGTGAGGGGGAGATGGATGCTGACTGATTGGAAAAGCTGCCGAGACACGCTTAAGAGGTCCCCTCATTAAGACATGGCAGCGGAGGCTGGGCAGGGCCTCGGGAAGGAGCGCAGGGGAGACAGGCCGGTCACATGGTCCGGCAGGCGACACAGGGCGCGGGCGAGAGCACCGGCAGATAGCCGAGCAGGGTTGGACCCCTCTTGCTCGTTAAGACACAAAAGAAGGGGCGAATCAAAGGACCGACGCGCAACAGATAGCGGGGAAATAAGAGGGGGACGCGCCTACGCAGTTCATGGGACTTCTGCTCTGAGAAATTTCTCCTCGGCCGATAATGAGCCCCATTTCTTAGCCTCCTGGTTTCCCGTTCCCCCCTCTATTTCTTTTTTCTCTCCAAACAAAGACTCTTCTGATCACAGCTAAGTACAAAAGTGTGTGTGAAAGGGGGGGAATCAATAGCCCCTTTCTTCTGGAAGATAAAAAGCTGTTAGGCTTTAATTATTTCTTCCTTGTAGCTTTATGAATTTGCTTACCACTCAATACGGAAAGGAGAGCTTCACTGCAAATGCTCTCGACAGATAAACTGCTTTCACTTTCCAGCTCAACAAAATGAAAAACTAAGACCAGCAGTTTTGTTGCACAGTTTGCCTGTGAGTGTGTGCAAACTGTATAAAAACTGCCCGTGTGTTTTTGTGTGTGTTTGTTGTGTGGGCGGGGGTTCATTTATTTTTTTTTAACCCCAAGTTGCACAGTACTATTGCCTGAGAGACAGAGGAGAGCAGACTAACTCACAGAGATGGTGTGATGAAGTGTTACACAAGTTTTGCTCCCCTTTCATTCAGCCATGGCCACGAGATGTTTACATTAGACACTGACTGCCAATCTAAAGCAAAAAAGCAGCATGATGGAAACAGACCTGGTTCTCAGGCAAACTCAACAGCTGTCCCGCTCCTGTAGCACAAACTGATAAATTGTATGAAGCGCTACATCTTCAGAGAGCCAAGCCCTCTATGTGCTAGGCCAGTGCCAGGTTTTAGCAGTAACACTCAGTGTACTGGACTATAGCAGTGTAATTCTTGCCAAACTGTCTGTGTTGTTATTATACCATGACATCCCCCAAGCTCACAGGCCACCATTTTTTTAAAGGAAATAAAATAAAATCCACATGCAACATGAGGCATGATAGTGGCACTGAGGAGGGATTTATCCAACTTCTAGCCTGCAAACATAAGTCAGAGAGACAAAGAAAAATGCAGTTCTGGAGCTAGCACTGCCATCGGCATTTGGTACATTTGAGCGATTTTACCTGCTGCACAGGTGAAGGTTTTTGTCAGCCGTAGCACTAATGGAAGCTAAATAAATTTTTATTTATTTCACCTTTTTTAAAGAAAGGTGTTAGCGGTGTGGACAGGATTTTGTAGGGCATACATATCAGTTTGAGAATTCGAATACTGGCCAAAGCCTGCTACATACCAACACTTATCCCCTTGGTGGAGAGGATTATCTCAACCTCAGGGCAAGAACAAATCAGAATATGGCATCTATAAAAAAATAAATTGGAAATTGCTTCTCTGTAAAAGAAAAATGTGATTTTTGTTTTGGTTCAGCAGCATGAAGCAGTCTTAGCTGAAGAGTAAACAATACAACTGAGTAGGTTACAGACTCCATTCATTTTAATCTGAATCCATTCATTGTAATGAATGAGGAACATAATTCTGAACTTAATCTCTACCACTAATATACTTCTTTGATGGAACTAAACACAGCAACTGCGAAATATTTGTTTCCGGTGGATAATCCCTTTGACGCACCAGAAAAGGCTGTTTTTAAATCAGAGCATCAAAACAAAAAAGGAAAAAGAAAATAATTGATTTTGGAATGTGATCACTGGCTATGCTAAACCTTCGGGTTCACCTGGCTGTCAGCCGGAAATTTCATTAAAAATAGTCATCCCTTGTTTTGATGTGTGTGCTCGCTCAAGATGTAGTAAAAATATGTAAATATATGAATGATTATTCACTGTAGTCCGGCTGTGGACCAAGGCCAGGAAGTCTGAAGGAAATGGCCTCTCCAGTAGGGTACTCAAACATGAGGGAATTCATGACTCAACAGCAGCTAAGCCACCCCACCCCAACGTTTACCCTTGCTCTAACCTTACTGCAGTTTCGCTGATGCAGCCCTGGTAAAATAATGAGAATCTGCTACCAAAACAACTTTCCCAGCAATGTTGTTACAGATTCTGTGATCACTTTTTATTTATTTAGTTATTTTTTCAGTCACTGACAGTTTGAAAAGCATAAGAATATATAAGGGAGGAAAAAAATCCCAATGTGAATGGAAAATGGTATCAGAATGTGACAGACTCACAAATCAAATGGGTGGCTATAATAAAAGGTATATCCCCTAGCAAAGCAACATTAAATGGCACAACCAATCAGAGGACAGTGCGTGACACTGAACTTCAAAGAGGAACATTACGCAGGGCTGTTGGTATTTTCCAGGCCTCTGCACCAGAGCAATCAGGAATGTGTGGCTTTGTTACGGTTCCTCGTCAGGCTGAGATCAATGGTTTTGAACATGCTCTTCCTGTAAAAGGCGTCTTCACCACGTCTGTGTGTTTTGTGATCATCTATCACGCAGTGCCATCCCACCCCTGATCTCTCCCCAGAGGGGTGACTTTCTGATTATGAAAGTGCTTAATCATCGACAAGCCCCCACAGAGCCTCATCCTTCCCTTTCATCAGTGTGCATTTCCTGGACCTGCGTCTGATTCGTGCAGGGGGATCTGGATACGCCAATCTCTACCGCAAGATCAAAACCAAACGAGACACGCCAAAAGGCCAACTCCATAATCCGATCCTAATGGAGCCATTCTATGTTTCCAAATGATGCATCCTGCAAAAATTAAATTGGATGACGACATCCAATACCCTAGATTCCAACATCAAACAAGCTTAATGAAGAGTTATTTAAACAAAAAAAAAAAAAAAACGGCTACCATTGGGTAAGGTGGTGAACATCCTATGTCTAGTACTCTGCTGTCCCAGAGGACAACGATATGAAGATATCTCCGTCAAGCAACAGACATATTGAAAAGCATTTGACTGACAGGAAATGAAACTGCAGCATTCACTGGCCTGAGGAGTATAATCCCATTAAAGAAAGAGGTCTTGAATAATGAGAGGCAGGCTGAGGTCTACAGCTAAAGGATAGAACAGCCCTCTTCAACTGGATCATCATGAAGTGAAGAGGGTGGGGACCCATGATAGACCGTACAAATGCACAGAGACATGGGATCCGCAAAGCAATTCCTTCTGATGACCACCTTTCCAGACAAGACTGGCTTTTTGAAAAGCAAATGCTTCATTTTACCATGACAAATAAGCCACTGTATGGGAACAGACATCTTCACAGAAGAAGAACCATGAGAAAATCAAGTTACTAAAACGAGGCAAAACCTATGAATTTATTGTGAATGTGACTCATTATAAAGACTGGCAGTCCACAGCTCACTGACAGTCAAACCAGAACATCTGAAGAGAAATCCCATCATGCAAGACATGTAAGGTGATGCCAATTTACTTCTATTCAAGACTGATTTTATGTTATTTGTTTCATGCTCTCCGGTTACACTGATATTGAACTAAATTGATTGACTCTATTCTGACAGCTTAGGTGTTGTTTTGAAAGGTGCAATGATTGCTTCATGGTAGTAATCAGCCTTTTAATACAGCCGTCACACAACAAATTCAAGCATGATGGCTGTCGTAAAGAGGAAACCAACTATTTCATGAATCAACATGGTACATGGAAAATTAGACTGAGTATTGAGGTTGAGCAACCCATTCTTTGCTTAAGTTTCAATTACAATACTGATATTAACTTTCAACGATTGCATAGATTTTTGTTTACACCTGTAACTAAGAACTCTTCCATAGATAATCATTTAATGTGTTTAGGTGTTATAAATTATTCTAGTGCTTTATTCTATTTCAACATGTGATACTGCCAAGTGCTGAAATCTTTTTTCCCCAAGATTGCGTAACTACAGTGCTGTTTTTGCTTTCAAAATCTTAAAAGTGTGTTGGAAAATGTAACAATATATTCCTCCAGCCATTCATATTTTCACATGAGCAAATGTGCAACTGAAACTGTGCACTGACAAATTGCTTACATCAACTTGTGGCTTGGGTCCTGGTCAGAGCTCAGCTAACTCATTCACCAGAACCCTTTTCAGGTTCATTTCTGTCAGGTGAGCCCAATCCACGCACTCTACTCAGGTTCATTTCTGTCAGGTGAGCCCAATCCACACACTCTACTCAGGTTCATTTCTGTCAGGTGAGCCCAATCCACGTACTCTACTCAGGTTCATTTCTGTCAGGTGAGCCCAATCCACGCACTCTACTCAGGTTCATTTCTGTCAGGTGAGCCCAATCCACGTATTCTACTCAGGTTCATTTCTGTCAGGTGAGCCCAATCCTGCATTCTATTCAGGTTCATTTCTGTCAGGTGCTGCCCAACCTGCATACCCTACCCAGGTTCATTTCTGTCATGTGCTGCCCAACCCACGCTATCACTGAGAGCCTAGGCCTGGCAGCTCCAGAGGTGAACGGACAGGCAATCCTGCCTCCATCGCTCCTGTAAGTGCTGTTTCTGACCCTTTCACCCTCCGGCTCTTAATCTTCCGCTGGCATGGAAGCTCACACATAAAAGACTCATTTTCAGTCACCCTGATCCTGTGAAACAATCACGCTCATGTCCTGACTCTTGTGGATGATGTCACCTTTAGTGGCAGACTTACATGCTCCTCTGAACTCATTACATTCTCAACAATATAAGCTACTGCAGAAACCCAAAGCCTGTGGATAAAACATTGGCCAACAGTATCTCACTACATGGGAACAACTCTCAAAATCGCAACATGATTATCTTGCTAAGCTAAAGACTCTTGCTAACACATAGGCTTGGAGTACAATGTTAATGTCAATTTATACTTAACTTTTATTTACAATTGAATAAGAGTGTCATGCTTTTTCTCTTTAAAAACTCAGTTTGGGACATTAATTTCCATAATTGCTGAACTTGCCGAAGTATGCCGGTGAAGTGTGCCTGCATGTGAATGTGAGCCATATTTAAGGACAAATGTGGTCAAAATGATGGCCTTTGGCTCATATTACCCTGACTCTAAGGAGTGGTATAGTCCACTTGCATGCTCTACTGGACTCTGCTACAAGGTATATCCCCAAATTTGATTTAATTTCAGTTCTTGCTCCTCACCAAAAATGTTATAAAATACCTTATTTATGGATCATTCTTTATTTGACAAATGTTGTGTTTTTATTCCACTTCTAAGGAAGAAAAATCCATATAAGATGCGGTTTTGGTCTACAACAGCATTTGTCATTTGTCATATCATGAAATGGAAAAATATAAGCGAGCAAATCTCTATTCAGAGATGCACAACTTTGAATTATGTCATATGTAGATGAAAATATATAATTGTACACTATGCTCCATTTAAAATAGTTTCTTTGTGTGTGTATGAAACATAATGAATAATGGATGTACATAGGGTAAGCGTGGGGTATTTGCACATTGTTTGTCTGTAACATAAATTACATGCCCATTATTTAAATTTATTCCATATAATATATTGCATAACTCCACAATTCAAACACTTGTCCCTTAATGTATTCATAGTTAAAGAGATACAGAGGCTACATATGCCAGCACTGCTCAAGTGTTTTGGTAATCTGGGAAGATCACTATGACCTCTCTGCTTTTCCACATAGTGTTAAAGATACAATATGCTCACAGCCAATAAACAGATGCACAGTTTGGCATTAATCTTAAGAAAAATATTATCTGCTAGGGATTCGACATTGCAGGAAAAATACACTTGGGCTTGTTTGCCTGGGAACAGCTTGGTTCTCACAGCCAACCAATTACTTTCCAATCATAATTTGGCACCAAAATTTGAGGATAACTAGGATAAAAAGTTTCACAAAACCCTTTGATATATTCTATGTTTAAATTAATACAATTTAAATTCTTAATGTTTTCAGTGGAGTCTTGCTTGAATTTTGAGTTGCTTTTCTAGGGAGCATGACAGCACTTGTATAACAGCCCTTAAAGAAAAGTGGCTTCATTTGCACAGCCCAGCGAGGGCTTCAGCTCTTCAGGACCTCAGGCTGTCATGATTGGCCTGTCGCTCTCACCCGTTTGTCGTCCAAGCCACTGAGGTTGCCATGCACTTCAGAGCCTGTCCAAATTCTCAGAAGCCATTTAAGGAACAGCAGGGCAATCTCTGCACTCTCCGTGAGCACATGGGCAGTGACACCAGCCTGCCACACAGGGCAGGGATTTCAGCTCCATCCAAGCCCCCACCCCTTAGAGAGACCAGGAAAACAACTCACATCCAGCAAGGAATCTGGAGTAAAATAATGTGCTTCGTCATTTCAATACTGCATGGGGAAACGGAAACTTACTGAACACTTGAGACTTATTTGATTGGGAATAATAAATAAGTAATATATCATGTTTTCCAGAATGTGCTCATATTTTTAGGAGAAAAATATAGCAGGAAATAAAAGCAATGAAATGAGTGAGAAAATACAAATGATAATTTTCTATATTGATGAACCACCTAAGTATGGAAAAGGCAATCAGAGAGAAAATCTCTTCTCCCTGCAACTATTCATTCTGCCAAAGGAAGGCCAAGTACTTACCATGAGCTGGTTCTTCTTGGGCTCTACATTGTTAACTTTGAGCATTTAATTTGTTAAAAAGCAATAAAAAAAAAATCTTAAGACTTTTATTGCTCTTTAGCAAATTAAATACCTTTTTTATTCCTTAATTTGATGATACACAATAAGACTAATTTACACCAATAAGATTTATTTCTCTACAAACACTGTTAGCAGGTCAGATACTACACGTTTCCAACACAATATTATACAGAATTTTCAACTCTATTTCTTCTCTAGAAAACACTGTGTATCATCTAACAAATGTGTCAGGTGCAGCAGGTCTGTCTCCATGTCAGTTGTTAGATACCACTGGCCATTAATTTTTATGGAGCTGATATCATGAGAGGTGACAGCTAACGGCTAACAGTGTAGCCCTAAAACGAAAATAAGGGAGAAGGAGAAATCCTCAACAATAAGATGATCAGTTTTTTTTTGTCTCCTCCTCACCCAGACACACAGGACAGGAAGAAGGCAGGATTCGAGTGATCAAAAGCGCTCCTCATCCTGCCTGTTCGCTCCTCCGAGGGGACACAAAGCCCCCTCCAGTGCAGTTCTGCTGCTGTGAAGCTGCCTTGGTTTCCCAGGCACTCTCTACCTGCAGCACATACAGGCGCTTTCTTTCATACTGCCGCTTCTTCCTTTTCATTCAGACAGTGAAATCCTCCCAGAATTTTAGCAGGGTAATGAAAGCCGGTGCTAGAAACCAGAGCAGGCGAAGAGAAGAAATGCAGCAACTTTAAACAGCTTTTGGACTAAGTCAATCAAAATAATACTTAAGGGATCTCTGTATAATTTTTTCAATTCAAGATACTTTTTTGCATCCACCATTTTTGCCCATTAAAAGTCAATACCGTGTTACACTAGTGGGAATATGAATTACAAGGTCATCCACACATTACCCCTGGACTTGGTGTTGGCAGAGAACCAAATGTCATAAATAAACAAATGTTTGCATCTTTTCTCTTCAGCAAAATGGACTTTCTTTTCATACAAGATATAGCCTTTAAATTGCATATTGCTGTATTATGAGAAATAACTGGTAGGCGGAAAATTGCCATGTAATGGATGTAGCTGCTAAGTGCATTATCAATGTTAATTTCTGTACAACAAAACCATAGAAAACCTTTAAAAAAAAAAAAAACCCTGTAGGCGGTGGCCTTTTATGTTATCCTTTATTTTGGCTTGAAGGGAGAGATGACAGATTTTTTCTCTCTCCGGTAAAAGTCGTACCATTTAGTCCAGCAAAATGCCTAATGTGGCCTGGGAACACAATTGTAAATGCCAGTCTGGGCAATATAGCTTTCAAATCAGAGCTAGGAAAAGTGGACAACTTTACGTACTTCAAAACAATTTGAGCATTTGCAGATATTTTAACCTTTATATTCTTTGTTGGCTTGGCAGGAGTACATAACAATGGATTTCAGCCTAAAGTAATGAAGTCTTAATTATCAAAACCCCTAATTAACTAAGCTCTGACAAACAGAACATTCTAACCTTTAAGGCAATTGGAAAGCATTACGCACCAGCATCTCAAGCCTTCAGTCAAATTATAAATTACCACAAATCGCAACATCCTTTAAACACTAAGAGAACTGATGGGTGACGTGGCAAATAGAAATTCCGTATTTCCACTTTCCTTAACATGGATCTCCCTTATTTTCAGAAAAGCAGGGTCAAAAGTGTTTAAAAACCCCAAGGAATGGTCTGGAAAAGAGCGATGTACCTACAGAAGGGTGGAGAAAGTACTCTGGAATTACTCTAGCTGTTGCTTGAATACTCTTTGAATGTCGTGTGTACATTTGTAGCACAAAGGATAACACATACACTTCTGTCGCTACTGATCTTCTGCAGTATTTGAGGAACAGAGCTCAATAAAAAGTGGGAATGTTGTATGTCACAGACCATGGTTCTGAAGAGATGCACTTAGTGGCCAACTGGGCATTGATTTGACATCCTGTGTGGAGCTGTACACATACACCATGAAAAAGCTATGCTGAACATAATCAACTAACAAGACAGAGGCTAGAAAGAATGTGACCTGGGTTGAAGTAATACAACGCTCTATGGTGAAAAACTGAAAAGATCTGCCTTACCCCACTCTGTCCTTGTCTAATAAGGAGCCAGGTCACAGGAGAGACTCCAGTGTAATATTTCCATACATTTAAAAGACTGTGTCCCATCTCTCGTGGGAGAGCAAAGCGGATAAAAACTCACAGGAGTAATAGCGGAATTTATACACATTTACATAATTTGCAGTTATGCCAGATTTTTTTTGCTAACTTTGCCTTTGCTTACCGTCTGAAAATAAAGCTAAACATTAATACCAAAAGGAAATTCCTTAGTTTTAACAAATCAGCACCTTAATGTTCTGCCACATAAATTATTCTTTCCATAGCTGGGCAGTAATAAGTACTAAACTTCAGTGGAACATCTCCTGCAGCAATAAGTCACAGCAAATGAAAGCTGTTAGCATCCTAAAATGAAAGAATAAATCAGGCCCTATTTAAAGGCCCGACTTACAAGAAACAGGCTTATTTCTCTGCAGACCAACCATTCTCTTTTTTATTTTTTGGTAAATGGAAAGATTCTGGCATCATAAGGGGTAAAATAAAAACTCATTTTCTTATCCTACGCCTGACTGCAAAAAGTTGGTTGTGTGCCAGCTTGTATATTGCGGATTGTGATAGCAATCAAACGTTTAGCACGTCTAATGGAGCCTCAGACAGAAGCTGGCCATTTACATTCATAATAGTGCACTCTGGGATTGGTTTTCACAGGAGGACTGTTCCCATCATACACTGCATCCGATCTGAGATACACGGTAAAGCCTCATTCATTCACTCTTCACACACTGGCAAACTCTATACAACACAAACACACAGGCTCAGCTCCCACTGTATGTGGTTGTGCTTATAGCCAATACAGTTTATCAGTACCTTCTGCTGTGTGCACCGCAACACTGCTGGAGGCCTGGACACTGTGACTTTTTCCAATCAATTCTAGCAAGATTTATTCTTCATGCTTTCCATTATTCAGTACCATGACTCCCAACACCCATCAGTTAAGAGTGCAAAAAAAAAAAAACTAAAGAATGGAGTACAAAAGAGTAATACTTGCTTGAAAATTTAACCTCAAGCTAAGGACAAGGTTCCATTACCGTTAGCTCAAATGCTCCCACTAAATAACGCATTGCGATGATTTCTTACTTAACAATAGCTCTGCAGAGAAGCAGGTCAAGATGAAAATGACTTGCCACAATCGATGACTCCTGAGAGTCTTGCCCAATACAGCACATAGCTCAAGCGGTCCCGAGCAGGGCCCGGCGAACCACATACCAGATCAAACGCCCATCTCACTCAACCGGCAGCACAACAACCCGCTGTGAAAGGGAGACTGTTATTGAGTGAGAGGAGAGTCACAAAAATAAATGAATAATCTGAAAAATGCAAATTAAAAGACTCCAATTTAAATGCAGATTTTGACATTTTGCAAAGGAATAAACTGATGATCCACCAGGGTAAACCAAATCTTAATAATGCTGTCCAAGAAACAAGGCATATCCACTGGAATTTCATTTCACTTTTCAGTTTGTTTTATTTATGTTTCGGGGCCTTCAAAGAGTTGTGATGAGTGAAATGTTTTTTTTTTTCCCATGCTGGAAAAATACCACAGGAAAGAGGACATCTAAATAAACAAAGACACCACAACTATAAAAGTAGTCTTTTGAAATATTTTTGGAACAGATGGCATAATTTATAATGCATCACGACTGTAATGAGACAGAGGGAGAGAGTGTCAAATCACTACCCTTGCACTTATGACTCACAGAAACATATGGCTGAGAGGTGCTCATTTAGTATTCACACAACTACAGCGCATAAAAAAAGTATCACTGATGGAGAATACCCTTCCCCAGCATGGCTGAAACACGTCAGAAATAATCCACCAAATTTAACTAAGTACAATAAGAAAATTTCTTCAATTAAATTGCAGCCCCATAACCTACACTTCACAAGAATAACAATGATTTCTCCAAATGAAGAGTATCAGAACACAGTTACAAAAATGCTTGTGAAGAGCCCAAGCGGTCAATTTGACCCTAACTAACTATTCTATTAAAGAAATTTTAACTACAGTTATTTGATCCTTGGGGATGAAAATTTTATCTGCAATTTTAAAAGTATTTTTAATCATATCTTATATTTTCATATTTTCTATTTGATGAAACACCACCAGAGGAAATGAGCTGCATAGGAAATATATGCATAGTAATTGTTAATGTTGAAAGTATTTTTTTTTTCTTCTATTCATTAAAACTGCAGGAGTTATCAATATTCAGTACAGCTGTGCCAGATCGTACATATCAGCTGCAAGACAAAGGGCAGATTAACAATTCACAGTGACAGACCACTTTCCCCACTGCTGAGGGTGAGATACATACGCTGTCCTTATAAACAGTTTGTCACTTTGGCATTGGCCCCATGACTTATGACTAAAAGCACTCTGCAGCCGAACAAAGTGTGCAATAGCAAGTCAATTATGAAAAATTTAACATGTAAAACATGGCCTGGGAATGAACTCGGCAAGCTAACGGTACAGCTTCAAACATGGGCTTTCTCTCAAGACTCCACTGGCTGCTCCTGACAAATCCAAACTCAATCTTGTACAGGATAAAATTATTGTTTTTGTCATGATGTACACGTGTAGAAAAGTGTTCAAGGAGACAAGAAACATAAAATATATGCATTTTGAGACTTGAATGAGCTCAAAATGGCTGGTGTAGGCTGGTTTATACTCGATTGGGCGACCATTGCTCGACTGAAATCGCAGAATGTTAACGAACGTACTAATGTCTCCAGACATTGACAGCTGTTGTTGTCATTCACAAAAAGTATAAACACACTTCATCAACATCAATAATGGAGGAAGAGGCTACACTAATTAATCCCATTTTGTTGTTAGTATCCATTTTACCAAAGAGCTGCTCTGACTTATAATAGCTAAAGTAAGTTTGCTGAGTATCAAGCTATCGCTATAGAGCTTAACCAGTTATCTGGCTAATATGCTAGAAGTTCACATAACTACCAAGCTAACAGGCATCCTCTTTTTTTGCCGGCATCTTTATCGCCTGCCCGATCATAACAACAAATACATGAGTATCCAACCACAGTACTTTTAACATGATTCTACCATTGGCAGTTTTACTGGAGATAATTAAATGCTAGTAAGCGAAGTATGGATTTGAAGACTTGGTGTGAGACAAGCATTACCATAACAACAGAGCCGGCGACCGGGTCAAAGTTCAATGTATTTTAACTCAAGGCGACATTGTCAGCCTTGCAGGTTGCAGTGACCACTGAACGGCCGTCGCCCAAAGCATTAAGCGAATGTCGTCGCGACCGGCGATGTCGCTGGTCTCAGCGGCAGTCGCCCAGCGGAGTATAAGCCAGCCTTATGACAGATGCTTCTGAAAACAGGGAAAAAAGAAAAAGATGATTAAAGAACAGAGCACTGTCTCACTGGCGTTCACAGGATATGCTCTGTCCGATTGGATGTAGTAAATGTGCTGTTTACATGAAAACATTTTCTGAATTTTTTTTTGTTGTAGGAAAACTTCTGCTTGATGTGGATAATGGAGAAGCTGCCTTACAGGTAACACCTGTAATCAGGAGGATGGTCCAGTCCTGGGTTAAGTGCATGATGGGATAATGGCCTCCAGGTGGCTCATGCAGTTAAGACACCTGTTCGCGGTGCAGCTGTGAGTCATGTGACTGGGTGTCCCAATCCCAGCCACATCGATACCTGCCATTGGCCGGAAGTGTGCACTGATGAGCCAACAAATGGCTCAACATGGGGGGCAAGCCCGTTAAGGTTTGTAAGTCTCATTCTCTCCCATTCCTGGCTGACAAATCAAATAATAATACTCACTCAAGGTAATGTTTTACGAATATTATGTAACTCATTTAAAAGCATCAACTATGGACTCAACTATTTAAATATTGCAAAGGTCATCTTTCTATGGTAAAAATAACATCTGCCTCCAGTTATCAGTTACCCTTGGAAACCACAGCCACATTGGTGATGCATTATCACAGACCTTAAATTGGCTGTTTAAAAGATGTGCTTGTTCTCTTTTTGAAAATAGCTCATGAATACAAGAGAATGAGGGCATTGAGGACACAGGTGATACTTTGACTTACAGTGACAGTTTTCTTTTTTTTTTTCCAGAGACTACATTAGAACTCCTATCAACCGACACGACAAGACACTCTAAAGCTCCCGTCTTTTTAGAGTGAGAGACTTAAAAAAAAAAAAAAAAATGGTGGATTGACAGCTAATGCTACGTAAGACCAGTTAATTAAGACAAAATGTCTGTAGGGTGACTGACATTCAGAAACAGCTAGTGGCTAATCAATTCAATAAACCTGTTACACAGCATTAGGAATGTCAACGACAAGTTACAGGACACAAGACAGGGCTGTTTTAAATGCCATTCCATCACCATCTCTGAACACACACATCAATGGCTGTATAATGGCTTTGCAATGCAACATATCCTTCGTAATCCCAAAAAAAAAAAAAAAAACTGATTACAACATTTTCTTCAATCCGTCCTTGTAGAGTATGAACTGGGCATTCTGCAACAACTGAAAAGGCACTTATGTGCTAAACGGGAAAATTGCATCATCAAAAGACTAAGGACTGACAGCTCACGCTGTGTTCACAGTCCTTGCAAAAAGCGGCTGTGATTCTGTACTTTGAGCTTCAAAACATGACAAAAGAATGTTCAGTTGCCATGTGACACTTAAATTGGGGGTTGTGTACTACATGGGGATGAATGGGAAGAGCAGGTTCTGCAGTGATTGGTCAACTTCCCCTCCGAGCAGTGTTTGTGTGGGCCTCATCACTGCCGGTGCTTGTCCTTGTGCAAAAACGCGTGAGGCCAGAGGGAAGAAAACTGAGACTGAAAAAAGGCTACAATGAGCAGAATGCCAGGAAGCTGTACTAAGAATACAACTGCATTCATGGGGAAACTGGTTGTCGTTTTCGTTGCCTCTCTGCTAAACACAACCAGAAAATTCAACAAAGTCTGCTGTGTCGTGCGATGCTGACAACTTCTGCAGCTCATCGACTCCCACATGCTGAGGTGAACCCATCGACAATCGTGATGTAAAGCCTAACATTATTAATCACGGAGACAAACACAAAAACAGAAAGAAGAAGGAAAAAAAAACATACCGAGAGACTCGCGCTTGCCACTTAGTACTTATGATCAATATGGAGCGCAACATTTCACTCAGTGTTCAATAACTATGAGCTATTCAATTCATTTTTTATGCTTCTGACAAACATCCTATTAAGACCTGACATCCAGGATTAAAATAAGGGACGTTATTGATTTCAGACATTGACAAAAAGCAAATCTACCCATTGAAGGGGAAAACATACTGGCAAAAATGGTATGGTTTTCTTGCATTTTTAAAACAAAACAAAAAATAAATAAAAAAAAACTGTGAGCCTCTGAACATATTAATCAATTAATAACAAGGTGGATAACTACATGCCCCGCTCCCCAGAGACACCCCCACAGCAGAGGATCAAACCCCAGATTCAATCTCTCAATGCAGAGTGGAGAGCTTGCTGATCCATTTGGCTGCAATCCGGCAGGCGGTCTCTGGAGAAACTGCGGGCGTATTTCGGTGGTAGCTGCAAGGTCGTGTGCAAACGCATTACCATACTGTAATGTACAATAATGTCAAGGCCCATTAGCTGGCCTGAGAGCTGGATGCGACACCATATGCCTGGCTGCGGTGGAACGAACAGTGAGGAAAGAGGAGGAGATGAATGGAATAATGGATCTCATTCTTTCAAATACACAACGCCTGGAACAAAGAAACATGGTCTCCAGTCTCTCACCTCAGTTACTAAAAAAAAAAAAAAAAAAGGATCGGTACAAAACTATCAATGAAAATAGACAAACCGGAGGTGGCATTTGCCACCTTCAGGACTCAAATTCTGTGCTTCATTTATGCCCCGTCCCTTCCCTTGCCATGCAGACAAGGTGACACAAAGTAGTGGGTGTGACTTGTGGACATGAAGATCTTAGCATTCGCGTTCTACATTTCCCTGGTGTGTGCGTCTGTGCTGGGGAGTCGCCAGTGTCAAAGACTTTCACTCAGCGAATCCGTGCTCATGGCAACGTCCCAGCTGATCTGACATCGGTAATTTTCAGGGATTAATAACAGTGTTTGAGAGTCTGAACGGATTTTCAAAGCTGTGCTTTTCACAAGGATATTACAGCAATCCACAATCCAATTGCCAGGGCTTGTGTCTCCTGCGCTGTTATTAGGGAAGTGTTGTCTGCTCTCTGTGTCTGAAGGGTGCATTGTTGGGAAGTCAGGGGCGAAGGAATAAAAACAACTTTCGGAGTTGGTATTTTTACTTGGAGGTGGCTGAATGTCGAGTTCGCAGCGTTTGGACACTTTCTCCCACCCACCACTGTGGCATGTGCGTGAAGAGAGTCAACCCTTGTAGATATTAATGCACTGTCAGAAGGCTTCACAGTGCCTGCACCCAGCACAGACTATCATCAGTCTTACCAACCATGGTTTGCAAATTCCTCATTGACCTCCTTCTCAATGAGACAACCTGCAACTTCTCCCCACCCCCTGTGGCTAATCTAACTTGCTCACCCAACCTTACTGTCTCTTACACTCCCCAGCTTTATTTATTTACGTATTCTCACAATAGCATCCCCTGTGAGCTTCGCCTTATATTTTGTGTGCGAGGGAAGACAAACACCTAATGACAGCCCAGTGGCTCAGCCTGACAAATGGTTTCCAAAGCGCAACGTGTTGAACATATAGATCGGGAGGTAAAGCAACTGTTCGTTAAATGCCGGGCTGCCATGATTGACAATGCCCTGGCCCCGCGGTTTGGGAGCAAGGCTGATGGATCACGGCCAGGCTCCGGTTCATACGTCTCGCACATACAGAGGAGAAACGAAGCCGGTGCCTTCAGAGGCTGCGGGAGCAGCTGCTACCACACTGCCTCTGACTCACACGCTCCAAGGCTGCACGCTCTCTCCCTCTCCCCTCTCAGAGCTCCACATGACAGCTGCAGTCACCATGTCGCTAGTGTTTTACTACAAATACATGGCGCAGAAAAAAAAGACTGAGAGCCAAAGACTAGTGCATTACAACTGATCCCCTATGGACAGAATCAACAGAATTCCAACACTATTTGGAAATGAGTAATATTCATGTTTAATGCATTTTTATTTTTTGACAAACTGACAACATCAAGAGGCAAGTACTGCAGTCAGTTACTGGCAATGGCCTGATAGAGAACTGATATGTTATGTGACAAAGTTTGGCACAAACTTTGTGTCAGGCATATCTGTCGATTAGCTATTACTGTGAAGTGCTAATTGCATTGGATTATATTGTAGAGCTGGGCATCAGCAAGTCATACATATTTGACATTCATTGTTTCTATCAGAATATAAACCATGAATCATCTCCACCCACACCCATATGTAACATATCCATAGTGAAATAACCTCCTCAGTCTCTGTGCCCATGTGAAACAGAACAGCAAATTACTGCATACTTAAAACTGTGAAAGGAAGCACATGACCAATATTACAGGCATTTATACTTAAACAAATTCCCTTGCTTTTTACAGCAAGTTCAAAACAAGGAAAACCTAACCACTTACATCACCGTAACTTTTTTTAAATTTATATGTTAAGTTCTTTAAAGACAAAACAAATGGTTCTTATGAAAACAGTCTCTTACATAAAATGTGGCAGTACAGTCAATATTATTCTTTTATATTAAATAAAGGTAGCACCATTTTTCTGAAGCTGTAATACACCTGTAGATCCTAAGTAATGAACAAGTCATTAAACAGGGAGCTAACAGTTCTCATCACAGAAATGTTTTCATTTGGCGGATGATTAAATTCTTGTTCTGTACATTATGCTTGAATTGTTTTTTTAATAACTACCCTTGCTTACATGGCTGAGTTGTGAAGAACATGAAATGGTAAATGTAATTGTTGCTGCGTTTACACAAACAAACTTCCTGAAACATTCCTGAGGCCGCTATCCAAATTAGCAAATACAAGTCAAGTATACAATCAGAAATCAGTATGAAATCACCTCCAAAATCAGAGTACCCCTAAACTGCAATATATTTGGGGTGATGTCCATTGACCATTCAGCACAGATTATGGGTAACTGAACAAATTAAGCAATCAAAAGGTAGGTCTGAAGGCAGGTAAAATCTCACAGTGGAAGGCTGTAAATCACTCAGAAAAACTGCAGGCAATGGCAGCAAATAGGACCTCTATTTATTTTATTAAAGAAAAACACTGCTGTGATCTACGGTGATCCCAATCTTTGCCTATTTTTTGTTAGTATGGAAAGTGCTTTTCTTTCTAATTTACAATACTTCAGAATCATGACACCCATAAATATACTGTAGCCCCTCACAGTGCATAAGTCAGTTTCACGGCTCTGATTAAGACACTGTCTGGATGCCTTGTGAACCTTGGGGTCCTCTCAAAAGTGTTCCCCCATTAATATTTACTGGTACAAAAAGACGACGGCCCACACAAGGCTTTTGACTGGTCCTCCAATGGGACGTCTGACATATGCTCAACAGTGAGGCAAATGAAGAGTGGTATAAAAATTGTCACAAAGCATTAGACTCAAAGCCACTCTGCCTACTCCTGACAGTTCCACATGACAGTTTGTTAGACATCGCGTAAGATACTGACACTTATGGGGCTACTCCTTTTTCATTTTTTTTTTGAGTGGTAAAAGCTCGATTTTCAGCAGTGGGATATCACTGAGTTATTGTGTATACAAGCTCTACTGCAGAATAACTCACAGCAGCGGCGACGGCAGCTGTTTACATAGGGTCTATGGGCTGCTAGCTTACTCTGTCTAATCAATTATTGGAGCCCAACATGAGTGATTTAGCAGGTGAACCTCCACAGCCAAATGCAGAAAAGGAAAGCAATTTCTCCTCACAGTCACATGGATTCAGCAGGACCATTCATACTGCATGGAGGTCTGCTACGGAGGAAAAACAAATAAGACGATCTAAGACGCCTCGGCAATAAGATAAGACATTCATATTTAATGATGCCTTTATCAATCAGGTATATCTGCCACCAAAACAACCCCAAACCTGTTTTATTGTGCTCCTGCCACATAATGGTTCAGCAAGTGTACAAATTGGACGAACTACGAGGCCCTTGTAGGACATTATTAGAGCACTTATCTACTGCTACAGAACTTTTATTCCAACTGAAGGTGAAATAGAGGGATAACACATCGCAAATGCAACCTAATAAATTCTTTAAGCAAACAGACTTCAAACTGACTTTGGGTTGCTCTCGCATCAGCAAGAACATTTTCAAAACAATGTCATGCTTTGAATTTACGAAACAGACAGAAATCCAGCCACATAAAATGTCAATTACTGTGTTCAGAGGGAGATACTGTGTCCTGTGAAGCTCTTAGAACTTGCTCACAGTCACAAATTAATGTCTACATCCTCACATTTTACTGTCACTCATTGGTGTGTTGTTCCTTGAGTATGAACCCGGGCAGCTTTTCTTCTGTACAACCTGCACTGAATCCCCAAAAGGAACATTTCATCCCTCTTAGCAGTTTTCTGAGTTTAGCAACACACACAATCCCCATTATTCAACAGTCTAGAAATACACCCCTCTTTCTCACATCGCCCTTTGAAAAATGCCTTAAAATGTGGCATATTTTCATGAAAGGGAAAGAAAGTATGTCAGCTGTGAACAATTTACTCTTTTCCAAAAATGTGGTCCTTTTCATACGGGGTGACAGCAGCCTGGGCCTAGTGGGCTCCAGCTGCCCTCACACTCTGCCCCCAGACAAACACCTGGGGAGCAGGTAGACCTCTGCCCAACAGCAATCACTCCAACACCCCCAACCCACCCATCCACCCATCTTGACACACACACAATCGCACGCACACATGCAAAACACACACATGCCCGCACGCACACACACACAGAGACAAGACTCACATCGGCACAGACAGGGAGGCTGCCACCCCTGCTGAGTCAAATCTAGTGCTTGCAAGAATCCACAGAGTCACATCTTTCCTTCCAGGAGGGTGATATGCAGCTCAGTTCAGACTACCCCTGGAAAACTCAAGCACCTGTGACACTAATTAGCTATCAGCATATCAGCATGGTTCTTCAGCAAATGAGAGGCCTTGACATCCATTAAAACTCAACAATAAGACAAAGATGGCGATGAAGATGATGATGAAGATGACAAAGATGAATTGAAGTTGGTCTTGGAAAAATGTATTTGTATTGTGTTTGCATTTGTGAAAGTACTATTGCTATAATACTTGACAAGAGCATACAAAAACATGATGAGCATTTGAAAACTGGCAGAAGGTGACATGCTTATTATTACGGTTTAATGAGTATAATTTCAACAGTGACAGATGAATCATACAGTTTGTCAGATGCTTTAGGCTTGTAATCATAAATGTGGTAACAGTTATGATGCATTATGTTCCAAGTAAGGTAAAATGAATGCTAATTATAAAATAATAAACAAAATAAAAAACAATAATAATGGCATGGCTAGATTTTCGAAAACTTCTACATATTTCAATTCAATCTGGTGAATAAGGAGTGCAGTTGGGTATGATCAATATTTCTCTAAAGTTATGAAAGGAACTGAGATTCAAAGTAATCATGCAGGAAACAAAAAAAAAAAAAAAAAAAGAAAAAACAGTTTAGCTGGAAGCCAATCTGGCAGATCACATGGTGAAAACGGAGTTGGCTTAATAGAGCAAGATGCAAAAGGCAAACGAGACGTGGGCGCAGCTAACTGGCGATGCACTGAACCGCGTAACCTTACGTGCAAGCCGACGGCTGCTCCTGATTTTAGAGAGAGGAGGAGGAAGGTCCTCCCGATCTTCCTCCAAGCCCTGAGTGGGATATAACAGAGCTCCCAAACAAAGCCTTTTATTCATGTCATATGAGCAGAGATACACATACTGACAGGAAAAGGATGGTTTCTATCCTGCACCTGCCATTTGTGTGCTCCTCCTGCTCGCAGGGGGCTCAGCACTACCGTAACTCAAATGCAGTGGGAGAAGGAGCTGAATGTAGCTGGATCACTTTTGTTTGCTGCAATTACCTGCAATCAACAGACCTGCAAACCCTGCACAGAGAATAAAAACTTGCAAGAAACGATTTCCTTTCAATAACACAGCCCAAGGGAGTATAAATGTTTGCTGATCGTATCGCTTTTTGAGTTTATACTGACTGAAAAAAGGAAGATAAACTGACAAACAGGATATCTGACCATCCTGTGCAAGAAATTATTTATGATGATGTTACATGTTTGTTCATATTGTTGTGTATGAAAATAATATGCTTGAAAGAAATCCATGACACCCTCTGTCATCTGAAGCATCTCTTTTGTGTCTGTGCGCATCTTTGCAGCAAACACCAAAGGTGTATACCCTTCACCTTCACGATATGCAACAGATACACTGCTGGAGTGAATCCTGGATCTTCTGTCCATCTGCAATAAAACAATGTTTCAGCAACATTTACAACAAAAGATTTTGTGTGTCTGCAAATGCTTTCATAGATGGTATGTGGAGGTTTACATCAAGCTGTAGTTCAAATGAATTAGAAATATTAACCAGGTTAATTTACCATAGAATCCTGTAGGAGGTGGGGTTTTTATACTCAGGTCAGTGCATGGGATTTATATCCTGCTGTATTTACTTTCAATCTTTTTATGCTTTGTGAAGAATGATTTAATGAATCCTTCAGGAGCTATGCTAAATTAAAGACAGACTTGGGTCCATGCCCTGACACAGGGGCTGTGCTCCCGGGCCCAGGTGGGCTGCAGTGTACGCTGGATGTCAGTGTGACTCACAGATTAATTGATCAATTTAGGCCGTTGACAACACAACGGAGTCACCTCTGGATCTCGGATCTAAATTAGTTGATGATTTCAGTGTGGAAAACCTCCTCCCCTATAACCCATTTCATTTAAGTTCTGAAAGTGAAAAGCTGTGACAACAATGTTAATTACTACTGTTGACAGCCAACGGTCTCCATAAAAACCCTCCAGGGCTGTCTTGCCTCAGCCTGAACCTCAGAGGTCTCTAATACTGATTAGTGCTTTAATGTTCTGCTGACTATAGAAGGGCAAAATTTAATAGGCTTCAGACTTTAACCTTCTTTTGTGATCATTTGATACCGCCATGTGCAAACACCACACAAGAACACAGGTAAGTGGTGATTTTTCCCAGAGGGTCAACATGCGTATGGTTTAGAGGCGGTGTCCACTTTTTTAAGACCCCTTTATTTGTGCCTTTCTAGCCTTTTGTGAGGGACACTGCTGGCCGAGCAGCTGCTTACTTGCAGCCAAAGCGAATTCACAGTGAGATGGTACTTAGAAAATCTCCCCCAATGCTGTATGGGGCCAAATGACCCTCACGGTGACAGATTAGTCCACGTAACAAGGGCAATATTTTATGGCTAACACTAATCTGTCTTCAAGGCTGAGCTTGTACCCACGGTGGTTCAGGGTCAGTTCAAGATGACGTTGTCAGATATTTATGGCTTTGTGTGTCACATCCATATTTTCTATTTAACTTAGCGGCAGATTCCACACAATTAATATGAAAAAGAAATATTTAAATGTCGATGCCAGCTATGCGACTGGTGGATTGTGAGTGTCTGGTGGTCAGCTGGTTGTCAGATTTCTGAAAGGGAAGTGAGCACTTCCTCCTCTGTGGATAAATGTCAGGGGGAAGGCTGTCTCTTTAGTTGAAATTGTCACATGTAAATGTCACACTGGGAGCGGAAATCATCAACAGGAGTTTGATTTATGCAGCAGGATAATGCGTGCTGTAACTCGCCAGTTTGAATAACGGAATAATTTTGAAATGTGTGCACTGAAGAATGCAAAGCGAAATCAAGCACTGCAGACACAGAAATGGACAGGGCTCACTGTTTGACTTACTTGGCACACCCTCTTATTAAGTGCAATCACTAACCCAGAGACTTGCACTTCAGCTTCCATAAAGACACATGCAGAAACATGCATACGTCTGGTGCCGTAATTGCTGGTCAGAGAATACTACATTTGCATACTGTCTTGCCTGGAATTTGAAATTACACTTCCAGACTCACCACATTGGCATGTATGTCCATGTCTGGATTAATACATGAGTCTCATCAGTTAACTGCATTTTAATCATGAGAGACTTATTAATCCAAATATTTAAGATACTTGAATGTTTTAGTCTTCCTTTAAAGAGAAGCATTACATATTTAGAGTCTCAAAATTACCGCTGAGAATATAAAACATTTCCTGTGCCTTTACTTAAAATTACTTAGAATTTTGTGTTGAGTTTGGTTCTTAGGCACATTATTTGTGTTTGTGTGAGTGTGTGTGTGTGTGTGTGTGTGTGTATTTGAGTGTGAGGTGAGAGAGAAAGCGAGAGAGCACGCACTCACATGCATTTGATCATGTTTGCACACATATATTCTTATTAGGACTGTCAGCATTACTGTGTTATCTAATTAATTTAATTGCAGTGTGCAGTCAGCATAAACTAGCATAATATCAGCTAGAGATCTTGCAAATGGGCAACTAGCACAAGATAACGGCTACCTATAGGAAAACATATTTATTAACATACAAATTTATTATGTACTGAAAACCCTCACAGACAAAACAGAAAAACGTTGGAAAGCATCAAAAAAACATACCCTCCTCCAATTTAAGTGTTAGCAATTCTTTTGCCAACTTGGATCCATTTCAGGTCATTTACCATCATTGTGACCCCAGCTCTGCATATTCAGGTGACAGACTTCCACCCGAAATAACTTCAGCGAGTAGTCCAAAGCAAGGCTCTAAATGTGCCATAAACAAGCTCTGTAATGGCTGGTATAATAAACTATCCCCCATTTGTCTGGTGCAAGAAATTAAAGCTAAAAAGATTTGCTGGAAAACACAGCAATCCAAAAGAACTCATAAATTCTGCGGTGCTACTTCCATGAGTCTAGTGTGAAATTAAGCCTGTAAATCTCTCTCGCCAAAAGCAGTTCACTTCAAATAAATGACCATTCCGTCAACAAAATATTTTTTTATTGAGAACCCTGACAAGGTAGAGGTCTCTTTCATAAAGAATCCATGTCTCACATTCATACCATTCAGATGAGGATTAACCATGTATCTGGTATCCTGTTTCCAAAACAGGAAAATTATTTCATTAATATATATTATTATTATTACCACTGCTCTGAATATAAAGTTAATATTGCCTGGAAACCTCAAATGGTGGCGTTGGTGAGGCAGATCTTAATCAACTTAAACATGGTGCTTTTAAACGAAAAGCTTGTGTGGAAATATGTGGCTGGAGTGTGAGGCTTCATGATGCTAAAAATGGGCAGGCTACGAAACATGATGAGTGAATCTTTTAGCTGCATTTGGTTCAGATAGTTCGGTGGCTGAAAAGTTCCCGCAGTCTCATTTCTTAGACAGCTCAAAATTTTCCACTTTCCAATCACTAGTGGAAAACCAGTGGTGAATGAAGGAGTAAACCTTAGACCCAATTTGGTATTTTACTTACATTTTGTGGCAGTTTCAGATATTTCTCCTCAAACAATCTGCTGAATAAAATATCCTCATCCTGCTCAAAAATTTTGATGGAGGCCCAAGGGTACATGCTAGTTAGACTATTTTTTTATTTCATGCTTTTGTGATTCCTTAACTATTGCAATATATTTATACTGTGAGGTACTCTACAACAAAAGATTTTATGACGGTTTAGAATATTAACAATTTTGACAAACGACTAAATATTAACAATGGAGAATTTTTGACAAATTTCTCCTCTAAACATGAGTCCCTCGTTGCTTTGCATAGTGCTAATTGACGGCTTTTCTGGAGCTGGTGACAGACAGCGTTAGCGCCGGTGACAGATAGCGTTAGCACTGTCGCACCTTGCAACGGCTTGCCCCTGTTTGTTATGCTTTTCCTGATCCTTGACTATGAGTCGCGAGGGACAGCTGTGTGTCTAAATCTGTCAAGGCTCATCAGGCAGTGGGGAAACGGGAGAAGAATGGATTTATCATGTAATCATTGTTTCTAAGGAGTTTAAACATCTGAACCAGCTATAGCGCTTAATCAGTGTACAGATGATTGCCCCCATTAGCAATTATTAAATTTGTCTGCAATTTCTAGGGTTGGATTCACAAAATAGTATTAATAAATGTAATTTATGTAATCAATTTACACAGGAGCTTATTTATTAATTTCACTCCATACCCTGATGCTCAGTTTTGTGGAGTATCTTACACAAACATATTCTTAAACTTTATTTAACTAGTAAATCCAGAAGTCCAGCTCAAGTATAAACACTGAAAATTATATGAATGATGCTGGTATGCTTGCGAGTTTCTCCATGCAAAATTATCCAAAATAAGAGAAATTATGGCAAATTATTACTTATGCCCTATTAAAAACCTATATTATTTATTTTGAAAGACTGTACAGTACCCTATTAGAGTTCAGTTAAGCAGAGCACTCCTTTAGCAGTGTTCCACTTCCTGTCGTTATAACGCAGGTTATAAATGCGTGGGTGGTTTCGTCTTCCTTGAGGGTTGGCAGGATCACCTGCCTAACTTTAGCTGTATTTAAGAATCCTGGCTGCCACATTTTATATATCCCCTGTGAAAAGCATTTGCATGTCGCGGCAAATTCCGGCACATTGCCAGGCGCAAATTCACCACCTGCGATGTCAGCTTTGGTTCTCCACTGTATCTCCTGTTGCCTGACTGGCTCATCACACACCAGTTTTGTGCTACAGCAGGTAATGTGCTTGTGTGGCTGTAAACAAAGCAATTCCATGAGGACTGTCATGCATCCTATTTTCTCTTAAGGAAAAGTTTCATTAAAAGTGCTCGATGTGCTATCAGAATCAGCTGGTAGGCCACCATTCACACCACATCTCTTTCCCACTAGTATGTGATTTTCAAAAGGAACTCATAATGAAAAACCCTACAAGGAGATCACCTGGATACGCTAAAACAGGATTAATTAAACTAAATGGATCGACTGCACTTTTCTTACACAATATACACCATGTGATACAGTTTGCCTATAAAAGTGGCATAAATCACTTTGTACCTGAAAACGGGAAAGACAAAAACAGCACATAGTGCTTAGAAGTATCAAGAATGCCCATTTACAGTTGCCTTACAAAGCCCTGTGATTTATTTTGGGATCGTATTATGACAGATATGGAGATCATAACACTATAATTCATTACAGACATTAATTGCTGAATAAATATGTAATTTTCTTTGTAAATAACAGGAAACAGGTTTCTAATTTAAAACAAGACTTCAGGCAAGAATCAACAATTTCCATGAACTCCCTGAATATGAAATTAAGAGTCAAGATATGTTTCAACTTACATAACAGTATCTGTGGAGTATGGACTATAACATAGTTTGCAAATCAATCGTGTCAATTTGAAAGCCTATGTGTTCCACTTAAATGACTGCATTAATAGAGCCTAATAGAGCATGACACAGTTCGCTGCTCAACACCTGAATGCACCTGGTATCTTCACTCAGGTCTCCGAGTGAGGCCCTTAAACCGGCACCTCCATTTACCACAAATGGAGACGGTTACTAACGATTCTCCAATGGCCATGCCAGGATGGTTTACTCCAGGGTGTGCAAATGAAAACCCAGTCAGGAAGACCATTAAAAACATGCCTAAAACTAAGCAAGCGTTTCACTGCACAGAACTCCACATCAGATGAGTCAGGATCACTGGCACTCCTCGAGGTATAACCGGAGGTACAGCAATGCAAACACACCATACAACCCTACCACACTGAGCTGAGCTAAAATGAACACAATACAACTGAAACAGAGTGGACATCTTGTGAAGTTTTTCCAGTCTTGTAGGAGCCATTTTGACCACTGCCAAATTCAAAGTTTACAATTCTTCTTTTTCATACAGTTGTCTACTTTTGCCATTTAAATACCTCACACAATAAAAAAGGCTGTACTTTATGTGTTAATTAGACCTCACTAATTGGTAGCTAGTCTATTAAAATGTTTTTCTTAGCCATGCCATGAAGAGATGACTTTCCCAGGAACCTTCACACAACATGTACAAAAGAAAGGACAGCCCACTGTTCCACTCAGACTGATCATCACATAGAATCATCATAGTGCCTGAAGCTCCAATTGCTTCAGTGCTTTGCAAACATTTTCCAATTTTTTTCTCTGGCCATGCTACCATGGACTGTACCAGAACAAGACCGTGAGAGTTCCCTACAGTTGTTATATCCCTGGCCTTGCGAACAATTTGTGCCAGTCAGGGAATACCGGATTTCAATTTTCCTATGTCTATAACTGTCATCCTTCCCTTGACGAGCAATTAAAAAGATAAAACTAAAAGATCAAAAGTCAGCAAGCCAAAGCTGCACATTAATTCACCCAGCTAACAAGTCCCAGTGGGAATTCATATCACATCTGTGTTAAGTGGACATGTGGTCTTGTCTGGCTGACACAGTGGGGGAAAAAAAGGAAATGTTCATATAATGTAATTACAAGTGCAGTGAGGAAGTATTTCTTCTCACAGTTTACTCTTGGATAACGGCAGCAAAACAAACCTCCCAGTTAGTGAATCATGCATATGCCGAGCTCACAATTCCCTCTGTCATTCCTGCAGTGAAGACTGTGAGCTAAACTTATGTATCTGTCAGCAGACAGACGTTTGGTCTGAAGCTATCGATGCATGGCTCATTCTATCTTTATTTACTTCTTGAATGCAAAAAAAAAAACAAAAAACAACCACATGGTCAGATGAAGACATGTAGTTGTCAGAGCATTTTTCCAGACACACCTCTGTAGAATGGATTAATTGCAATTCTTATTTTTGCAGAGAAGCAGGCTTACACAGAGATCAATCTGCAGCCTTAAACATCTTCAAGCTACTCCAATCTGCAAATCGATTTTCAAGATAGGGAGATTGTCTGGTGTTCCTGTACAGAGCAAGGGGTGGCATATCGCATTCTCATGACAAATACTCAAGTTTCTCACTGAAGAGAGAAGACAATGCACAAAATGATTGCAGGTGCTTTTTGTGGCAGATAAGTGATTGTGGAGTTGGAGCCGGTTATCTCCACAGAACGGTGGGGTCTGTGCGCGTGTGGCAGCTCGGCAGCCATTCATCTGCGTTCCCCAGTCAACACGATTGCTCCAGTTGTGATGAAACAGACACTCATTGCTACATTTACAATAAAACTTTGTCTTGCTGAAAAAGGACCATCATTTCTATTTCCGTATGCTACTATTCACCGCTGCGCAAAAATATATACGTCCTTGTCAAGAACACTGGAGACTTTTAATTTTTTTCAAAGCAGCTGACCTTCGGGAGGAGACGAAACATACTTGAGCTTGACAACTGAAAAGACGGCCTGTTGTCAAATTGATCTCTTCTTTGCAATATGACATATACCTGAACTGGGTGTCAGCGCAAACAAATGCCTCATATTTATGAGTCCATCCCCGTGTCCCAAAAGCACACTACGTACTCCACACTACTGTGTATATACTGTGTACTACTCTAGAAAGTGCATGCTTTCACTAGTTAGTATAAGAGAGAGAACACAATTGATAGTATTTTACTATCTGGAAACACGTCACCTGTGTTGATGGTGATGCCTCAGCATCCGCTATTTTGTTTGAAATTTTCTGTTGCAGGAGGCGCCTCCCTTCCTGTTTTGCGTTGCATTCTGATACAATTGTGTTCATTCAAACCACACTTCAAATGGCCACCATTGTTAGTGTGTATACTTGTGCTATCCAATGCATAGTGCTTAACAAAAATTAACCACTATGTACTACACACCGAGAAAATGGCTAGAAATAGGGCATAGTGCGCTTTTGGGACACAGCACATCATTGCTGGATCATTCGGTAGCACATCCTGTTAGGGATCACTTCTACGGTGTCTGCTGTTTGATACATCTCTTTCTCTCTCTTCGTCTCGCGAGTGCACTCTAAATTCTGGCCATCCATCGTTTAAGAAAGCACCCATGATCATTTACCAAAATAGGTCTGTCCAAAGGTCACAGAGGGTTAACGGCTTGCTTCTTAACTGATCAGGACTGAAGGATGTGCAGGCTTCTTTTAATGAAGGGCTGGCATCTACTCTTTGTCTCAGTGGAGAAGACAGGAAAGCTACTCCACAGTGCTGCCCTGACAGGTTCCCTCTATGGGACCTGGGAGCTGTCAGGTTGTGAACAAGATTAAAACATAAAATAGTTTGACAATTAGTGCTTTCTGTTCTGAAATGAAGGAGGAGGTCAAGCCAAGATATAAGCCTTAACCAAGATGTGCTTCCACAATATTCATTTTTAGTTTCCTCCTCATTGTAAGTGACGCCTTATTGAGGGGAGAGAGTAATAATTATGGATATATTTTATAGAGAGCTGCAGTCAGCATTAAAGCATTAAAAAATAAACTTGGGAGTCTGCCTATCTGTTTTCACTTTAATCCCAGAAGTCTGCAATTTCAAAGAGCTTCACTGTGACGGCAAATACAGTGAAGGCAAATCTGAAGTTCCTTTCAATGGAAAAACAAACCCAGTGTAGGGAAATCTGAAGTTTCCTTCAACAGAAACCTTTCAATTTGTTTCCTTAAAAAAAGGACCAGAGACAGCTCTGAATATCTAAACAAAGGCTGTAATGGGTCCTCTTGTTGATTGGGGTATTGCTGCTCAGACAGCTTCACATCTCTGGAGGTCCAAAATCAAACCAAACATGGACAAGTTGGTTGATTCCACGTAGCTCATTCTCAGCTCTTTGTTACAAGCAAAACAAGTGTCTTTAATGAAAAAAAAAAAAAAAATCCTTACTTTGACAGTCATACCTAAGAAAAAAAAACAAACAACTACACACTCAAGCATGGAGGTGATGTACCTGACTCTAGACAGCATGCAGAGTTGCGCCCTGAAAAATAATAATGGCAGAGACTCTAAACCAACAAATGGTGTAATATGTTTAAATGAAATTACATTTTTGAATCTATTCTACTTTTCATCATGTCAAACAATTAACCAATTAAACCGTTAATTCATAATATCTCAACATTAGACAAAAGGCAATCTAAAAAGAAAATTCAGTGTCTAAATAAACTTGTTCTTTAAACTATTTAAAATAAACTCTCCACTCAGTAAGGCTGATGGATGATGCTTCATGGCTTGAAACTTTCAAAAAGACCCGTAATGTCAAATTAAGGATCAAAGAAATCAGTGTAGAGAGATTAAGACATCAACAGCTGATCAGCAATCCAGACATCCACTGGCAACAAGTTTGCTTTCTCTGAACAGCAGAGAAAAGCAGCCACAGGCTCTACTCACAGCAAATCAGTCCTTATCCTACAAGGCCCAACCCCGCCACTCCTTCTGTAAATTATTTCTTCAAGAGTTGCAAACCCTGGCTCTGTGCGGTGACCTTCCGCACAGCCATAAAGCCCACGCTGTGCTATAAACCTACCAGCGTGCTGCTTTTAATTCACATCAGATCTCAGTAGTAAACCCCTGCGTTGAGCTCTCAAGCTCAGCAGCGGTCAGTGGACAGCTGTAAGGCCCAGCTCATAAACCCTACCACAGCACAGTACCCTTTAAAGCTTACACAAACTCCCTGACGGAGCCCTCCTAGCCAAGCCCAGAGAGGCTATGGAACAGCCAGGAGAATATTCTGCTCATACCTACGAGTCGATTTGTTAAATATGGGCTGTAGCCTGCTTGTAAACAAGACGTGTGCGGTTCATTGCCATCTCCTCCAGAACTGAGAGGTCTGTGGGCTGAAAAGTGGTTTGTGAATTAGCGGTCCCCTCTCCCAAAACTTTACCCTGCTGCTGAAGAAGTGCTGACCGCCCACGTTCACCTCCAGCTCTGCACCTACTTTATGCGGGGCCCCATTTTCAGAACCTCGGAAATGATAAAGAACCGTGAACTTTCAGGTAAGGCGTCCTCTAATGATTTGCACATCAAACAAGGTACACTGAGTGGAGGAGTGGGGCTGTGAGCAAACTTGACAGTGACTATTAACATTCACAGGAAGATTAATGGGCAACTGGCTGAGAAATGCTCAACTGCACTCAAAACCACGGAGGCAATATAGAAATATACAGAAATAAAATGGGGAAAAACATAAAAAAGTATCCAGAAGTTTTCACTGTTGTTGTATTTGTTTTAACATTTTTAAAAAATGGCATGAATTTGAGAAAACCTTTATTCCAAGCAATACCTGTATTATATATATATGAACAATATATATATATATATATATATATGAAATTGATAAAAACTTGCAACAAGATTAGGAGTCATGGGAGATGGACTACGCTCAACAATGTTTTGTCCATAATGGTAGATAAGAAAGGGTTACAGAGTTTGCCATGTTTAAAACCTTATAAAAATGCAATTTATCATTTTCATAATGTCTCATATAATTTGGTAATACACTATGACAGAGGTTTTACGCTACACAGACTTTGTTGAACAACACTTCCAACGCAACAAGAGAAACAGGGGAGGCCATCATTGAAGCGTGACATGACGACAGCTAATAAAGAAAAGCTTGCGGAGACGCTGCACTTGCGTAATGAGCTACACTGAAATCCCCCTCTTAATTGCCAAAAACAAGGAGACGTGTTTGGCACATTAATTAAAGCTATGGAGACTGAGAGCTGGACGCCCCAGTGCTTCGCCAGCGTGATGGCGGACACACCACGTCCGGAGACGGAACAGGAACGAGAGCGGGATCAGCCAACTGCTGATGAGTGACGTACAAATAAGCCTTCATCCACCATCCCCACCCCCACCCCCACCCGCCGCAGCCGTCTGGGCTTTGATTTCACTCAAACGCACCCTTGGTGAACAGTTGGCAGGCCATTTCACATGGTGAACGTAAGTGGCTTTTGAGGTGACTGAGGGACCAGGATGAAACCGCAGTGCTTGAGATGACCGAGGGGATGGGGCCTGTCTGCAGAGCTGGATGAATCTGCTGGTACTGCAGCTCCATGGGGGGGGGGGCGGGGTCTCTGCCAAACTGCCACCCAAAAGCCCTTCATATAGGTATCATACACTGCAGAGGGGTTGTCATCCTCAAACCAATAACTGCAGATGACATTACATTCCACACTGTCAATGTACATCTCATGCATGACGTGTAGCATGTCAGAGCCCAGGTTCTGTGCATTGCTTACGGAAGACCACTGTGCTCTGTTTTGTTCCCATGGTCTTTTGAAAAGATAATTGACCTGTTCGGTTTAAAAACATGCTATACAGATGTATAAACAAAAATATGCTGTTGAGGAAGGAAGTGACTATGATTCGACTGCAGTTTTTCAAGCTTCTAAAACATGTGCATGGACTCAAACAAAATGGCATCAGAGCACTGTAGGTTTCCTGGAAGACATTGGTGATCATTCAAGTACGCAGACCCAAACGGACAACAGATCTAATTATGAGCAGTGCCGGTGACCAGCAGAAATGAGCCGTGTTGCTAAAAATAAAGGGTCCACCACAACATTACACAAGGGAGGCTGGCAATGCTCATATCCAATTAATACCGATACTGTGCCGTTTTTGCCGTCAGTGTGTATTGATTGTGCACTAGGCTTCTACTATGATCAAAAAATCTCAGCGCTGTCTCCATTCTCGTGCACAGTCTATGCAATCCTACCATTAAAACACAGCCCACACTGGCCGAAACTCTGATACTAGTTGCCCACTATCTATATCGATTGCCTCTCACAGATATTCCCTCCAGCAGTCTATTCACAGCTCTTCAAGCTGTCAACCCGGGCCTGTCTCATTGTTCACTACTACTGTCGATTAGGCAGCCCAAATGGGCACTTTTCAATACTCCAGTGTTCCAATGAAAATTGGAAGAGCAAGGAAATGATATTCTAACAGCTTGTTTAGACCACAGAGGAATCATCATAAGTGTAATGCTAATTAGCACAATAATCATCATAAAAAAGACATACAAAAACAGTTGCAAGAACGAGAGGGTAAACTAGACAAAAGAGGAATTCTCTTATGCAACTGTATTTTACTAATAATAATGCCTGGAACATGTGTGAGAAAAATAGTTTCTTTTAAGATAGTTTATGAAATTCTAAGCATGGGAAAAATGTACATTGTCAGAAAAGGTTTTTCCCTTGACACCATTGTAGAGCCAGACTCTGAAGCAATCCCTGTTGTTTGGCCGTAGGAAGCATTTTACTTCAGTGAAATCATTAATACTACATCCAGTGCATATAATACAGCGAGCAGCATTCATAAATTTCCCTCTGTCTGCACGGCCTCAGAGGTAGCATTCTATATCTCAATTCAATGTAATATTTTGTGAGACAGATATGAAACAATGGCTCTTCACTTATTCAGATTCATGCAGCAATAAACGCTTACATTTTTCACCATGGGATTTTTCTTCAAAGACCAAAAACAAAGCCGACTAGTACTAGTGCACTGCTTGACAGATGGCATGTTTGGTTAAAATCAATGAAAGTTATGCAAAATATTTCTGCGTATTTGAAAAGTGCATAACTTAAAAATGACATCAGTTTGAACAGATTATAACATAGATTTCTTAACATAAATACTGGTATTGATGTAATGTTGAATATGCTGTGATATTCTTGCACTGCTATGTGGACTGTGTCAGCATACAATGAGATGATTTTAATGTCTCACCTCTGAAACAGGGCTGACAGAATAATAACACAATTGCAAGCACATTAAATGCATGTTCATTTTGCATAGTTTGCATTTTTGTCTTGTTTTTGTCTTGCCAATAATGGCAGAGAAGCCAGGTTAAAGGGCTTTGGTGAGGTTCTCAACTTCATGAGATGGTTCTGCTAAGACAAAGTTATTCGGTCTACTTCACAGGCACAAAATAACATATTCAACCACAATCTTGTGGCACATCCTATCAGCAACAAAGGCCAGTTAAACAGGAAAAATGAACTCCATTAGCATTTAATTATTTTACCACTTTCCCCCACTGGTAATTGAGGAGCTTGTCTGTCTACCAAAGAAATTGATTTATAATTGATCTAAGACTAAATTATATCCCTCCTTTCAAATATAATGTGGTTTCCTTTTTAAATGCATAGCCTTAAGAAATGAACATGGGTCACAGACCCCATTGTGAAATGCAATTACAGCCCATGTGACAGAGGGAGGATAGCGTTCGTATTGTAGATGAACCTGTCTGCTAAACACTAAATCTGACATCACAGCAGAGGGCTGCTTGCCCCAGGACACTTCCTGTCTCGTGTGTCTTGTGGCTTTTCTTTGCAGAAAAGCACAAGGATTACAGTCTGGATGCAAAGTTGCCAATTCTGGGTCTATTCTAGACCAGTAAATTAGGGGGACGGTGGTCACTGGCAAATATTCTGTAGCCACCAGAGAAAATGAATCAGCAGGGAACTATTAGGAAACACAGGGAAACAGTAAACAATGACCCAAGCTACTTCAGAGAGAGCTCAATAAATTTTCAAAACTCCCCCTCCACCCAGAGATGGCTGCTGTCTTTAATTTGGCTTTTCTACAGCGCATTACGATGGCAGCCTTTGAGGATAAATCGCATTTTATTAACCCACAGATCAATAGTCTTCACTTTGCCAGCCCCCTCTGTGTTGGTACGGCCAATCGTAACTGCAGTCCTTTTTTTTCCTCAATACTGCAGCAAAAAAAAAAAAAAAAAAAGCACTGAAATAGAGTAGGAAGCAGACACTATGTGCACTTCATTTTTTGCATATTCAGACGCAACCCGCTGGATCAGGAGGCGCATCTATTACACAGCAAACGGATGCAGGCTAATGAAATTACTGCGCATCCTGGGCATATGGCTTTGCTCTGCTGCCAAATTTTTGGCGAGACGCTCTCTGCGATCATTAATGCGTTCCAAACCCAAATGAAAATGAGTCACCCTGGTTAGGGTTATAAGAACGTCCATGATGTTCATCACGGCTGCTTTTGCAGATCACGCGACTCCGGTACAGCGAGCTGGTGAAACTGAATCTGCCTCAGTCCCCAGTCCTGTGCGTATCCATCCCACTTCATCTGCCCCGACTCTGCCCTGCCTCCATCTACACCGCAAGCACAACCTTGGCTCAAGCCTTCACTGCTAAGAATTTGGGCCGATCAAGATCTTCTCGGACAGCATTTCTATCTGTACCTGGGCTTTGCAATTATGTTTTTGTAGCTTTACAATGGCTCTGGCAGCTGAGAAATTAACCTGGGGTCAGATCACACACAATCACTTCCACAGACAGAATAACAGTAATCAAGGGATGTCTGGCCGAGTGGACACATCACTATCTACTTGGTAATGAGAGAAAGTTTCTCACCCCCCTGAGTACAAATAACCTTTCTTCACCTGTCACAGAGCTCCAGCATATCCCTCCATCTCAGGAAGCATGGCAGTCAATGGGTCTGCACAGTAAAGTGACACGCCATTCTAACAGGCACGGACACATTAACAAGCTCATTAGGTCCACTTTGTCACCAGACTAAAACGGCTAGCAGCCTGCTTTTCCACTCAGTGGGAAAATTCATACTCTAAGACTAATTTTAACATCCCAAATATTGTATTAATCATATTATTTCCACTGAATAAATGCTGTAACACCAGAATGAAAAAGGTCATACATTGTTACACTGTGTTAATTATTGTATTTTGTGATATAATACATAAGAAGTTCCAATATAATTGCTCAAGATACAATGGTGCAGTGAGGACTATGTGCATATTATTCAACTGACATTTACTCATTCAAATTTAAAAATACATTTTAGTGCACGTCAAAGTAGGTAGCAGGAACTCAGGAACCCTTCTGACATGGCTTATTTTGGCAAAATTACAGATACTGCAAGAGTGATTAAATCTATTCATTTTTTTTCTCACTATTCACTTGCGCAGATGGAGGAAAAAAATGTGACAAAGTGTGAAATTAAAGCCAATAAGATTAACTCCACAGATTAAAGCCAAGAGCCCTTGATATAAAGGGTGAATTCTGCAGGTTATGAAAGTTCAACAGTTCAGTCTGATGCTGTAGCATGTACAACCCGCTGATAAAGCTGACTCGCCTCTTGAAAATGTTTCCACTGCCTGTGTGAGAATGTGCTAAATGCTTGTGCTAGTCACTAATTTCATGGCTCACTATACCGCACAGCCTTTACAAAAAGTGGATCTGGGCCACGGCAATTACTTCTATCGGTTAACCTCTAGCTTCCCAGCTGACCGCTGGACTAATTAGAATGCATTAGATACAAGAAAACGGCCTGTTGTCCTTTTAAATCTAAATGCCACCCTCAGTGATGCAATGAAAAGGAACAAGATGTTCATCTGGCAAAGAAGTCACTTTGCAGCAACCCAATTTCCTTGGTGCGTCTTCTGGAACACAGAGGTAACCAGTACACACAGCTAGTATACAAAGTGTTCAAAGCTCTATTAACTTCAAATGGTAGACAGGAATAATGGTTGGATATACAATTCCTTTAAGAGGCAAGGCACACATTATAACCTCTTTTGACTACCACAAACATAGTCTCAGCTTTTAAATATCACAAATGATACTTTTTTCATTTTATTTTTGTAAAAGAACAGAATCTCAACTACAGTTAAAAAAAGATGCAGAGATGTACAGAGAAACAGATGAATTGTGACTGGCTTTCAGAAGATGTCACTGCTGTGATCAACTACGAAAAGGAAAAATAAATATTGAGAAACAAAAGAACAAAAAAAAGAGCAGGCAACCACATGCATTTTAATACAAATAAAGATGAGGTTCAAAATTTATACACACAGAGTTTTGGTACTCACAGGAAAGAATATATTTCTGAGGTAATAAAAGTTGCTGCCCTGAACGTCATGACAGTATCCAGACATGCACATAAGGACAGTGCACTCATTTCAGACAGATAGGATGTCTCACAGAGGCTCCTCAAACAGCGGCTACTTTATTGTGTGGAGAAATAAAAGATGAATGAATGCAAAATGTTTGTTACTACACATGTCACATGGAAACAGTAACTCAATGAGGCCATGTGCAATCAAAAGAACAAGTATTAAATGGAAGTCATTGCTCTTTCAAGACCAAGACTCAGCCCACTGCAAGAAAGACAGACAATTCCCACATCACTTTCACTTTTTCAGATTGCCTTTTCTTTTATTCCAGTGAGTTATAAAGAGAATTTAATGCTAATCCCTGAATTATTTAAAAGATAGCTTGATTAAAATTAATACTGGGAAGTTGGAAGACTTTTTATTTTTTTGTTTTTTTTTTTACATTTTCACAATCCAATATTATTCATTTTAACAATTACATTTCAAAAATGGCATTGGTGATGGTTAACTTAAGACATTCAGCAGGGCAGACATAGAAAAAAATGTTTATTTATTTATTTGAGAGAGGGAGGGAGAGAGAGAGAGAAAGAGAGAGACAGAGACAGAGAGAGAGAGAGATCTTGCCTTCTAATTGCATATGATCTGAAATGCAGTCACTAGAGGTGCTGAAAGTGAGCAAAGCTGTCTCCATATGATGCTGAAGCAATTGTTTATCAGCTCATCTGCTCCACACCAATGTGGGAGAATATTCACACAGCTCTGAAAGATACATAATTCATGACCATCAAACAGATGATCCAAACTGGGGAGGATATGATGTAGCAAAAGAAATTGCACAAATTATCATACCTGGCAAATTAAGAAGTTGAAAATGTACTTTGAGATCTGTGTTTGAAATTTAAGAGTCTGTATTGAAAAAGAATTGGGTGCGCTGTACTGATCAAGTTGGAGGATGAAGATGATTCACATGTAAATCAGACTAAGACTGTGCAGGGAACACAGGCCCTATGCATAAATGAAGTGAATATGTCTTACATGCATTAATCATTACATACAGTGCCATAATACAGCACAGTGACATTTTAATAATTTTTTGTGACATAAATTTCCATGGTGTCACAAGCAATCACATACTAGCAGGAGGGCAGCTTCCAAATTCACATACTGGAGGGACTTGCAAATTTGTTTCAAAATCAAAAAGTCATTTCCTTAAGACAGGAGAAACGCCTTGTAATTTCACTTTTTTAAATTATTAATTCATCATCACTGGAGTTTACCATTACTCCACATTCTATTGACATGTAATTTCCACGCTGATTGGTGATTAAATGCAAAATGAGATCATTACTCCAGTTAGCAGGATGCACACCTCACCACCACCTGCAGCTGCAATGATTGCAATTTGACTGGATTCCAAAATATCATTTCAGAGCAGCTTGCTGTTCCTTTCCATAAAATGTCTCACCTTCTGTGTCTGGTCCACATCAAAAGTCACAGTGTCTCACACTGCCCCTGATTTTCCAACCACACATTTCATATTTTTTCTTATTTTTCTTCAGGTAATGCAGGTTCTGATCTGAACTGAAGTAATAGCTGGTCTCAATGAATCACTTACATTACTGTAAACTAAAGGATTATGTCCCAGTGTTTTTGACCTCAGACAGTCAGGCTAGTCCAGGATATAAAATATTAAATGTAAAATTTGAGTTTCCATAAAGTGATCTAAGTGTACATAAACCACACTATGTATGCAATGCGACAACTGTGTTGAAGGAATGTTTGAGAGGGCACTGCTTTTGATCTGCTCAATAATGTACTTTACCTTATGCTCATTCAAACTGACTTCACAAGCTCTAACCAAACCAATAACAACATGTTTATAGTCTCTAAGGATTTCCGGTTTGTATTATTCTTTATATTTACTGTCCGTTGTAGCTTAACACTGGACATCTCTATGACAAACTGGAATGATGGCTGAAATGTCATGTTGCATACACTAAAGGTACTGAGCACAGTGTGCATGCCTGGTTGAATTAGCCTGCTCCTGTTTACTGTACGACAGATCTGTGCTGTTGCTATGGAAACCCCCTTGATCTGCACATTCTAACTCTTTGCAACAATTTACTGAACCTTCTCAGAGTGTGTGCACACAAGCATGCACACACACACACACACAGACAGACAGACAGGCAGGCTGGCAGACAGACAGACAGGCAGACAGAGGTACGATGCATGTGAGAGGACACAAGAGAAAAACTACATAAGCAAGACAATCTGCTGGCCATTTTGTTATCCCAGGATTACAATATTGGTATGAAATGGATTTCATTGGGAAATGGGTAGTTCAGCATTACAGATGCTCACTGTTGATGCATTTATTGATCCACATGGGGTGGACAGATAAGGCCCTGGAAACAGATGGGACTTAATAACTGCCCTTCAGTAACGTGAGAATTACCAAGGGCTGTTCATCAAATGAATAAAGAACGAAACAAATGCACAGTTTGTCTCCATTTTCTACCCCCCCACCCTACCCCCACCCCCAAAAAGAAACTCAAACCGCTGAAAGGTGTATTCTGTGTGTTGACAGAAGTCTTCAGGGCTCATGGCAGCTGAGTAAAGCACTTCCTTCACCTATGAACTTTGTGCCGTCTGTTCACTCGTTTCTGTAGAAACACTGACCTCTGAGCCCACAGAACTTATCTGGGGGTCAGATGTGAGCAGAGGGAGAGGCTGTTTTTGGCAGAGGGGGGGATGCAGTACTTCCCCACACCCCAGCATGCACAGTGCCACTCTGCTGCTCTGCCTCCCACACACAGGCCTGCATTTTTGGCACCACAGCACCTGAAGGGAAGCGAGGGGAAAGCCAAAACAACGGTTCACTGCAGGTCTCAGAGCCTGCTTCACTTTCACTGGCCAGTCATACAACCCCCCACACAAATTAGCTGCGAAATGCCGAAAAGTCAAAGTATATCCATTATGGATATAATCTGCCTACATGCTCTTCATATTAAAGGTAAGATAAGAAAAACTAGATGTTTTTTGCTAATTCTTCCGACTATGAAAAAAATTAAAGCATTTGTGATTAATTTTTGATTTTACTAAGAAGTTTTTTTATTTTTCAAATGAGAAATATTTCTGATGGTTTCTAACATTCTTGATGCGTGTAAATATTCACTGAATAATCTGTGGCGATGTACCAGAATCAAACAACTAAATGATTTATTTATTTTGCATGATTTAGCTGGCAACAGAATTCAAACTATTTCAAATGAAGCAGGTCTGAGGAAGAAGTGGACTATGACAAGAGTAACACTAATAAGTCTTACAGACATTAATCAAAGCCTTTAAGCTCATGAATTACTCTGATTCAAACCAGGCATGTAACATATTTATGTCACAGTCAGGAGGGGGGAAAAAAGCTGTTTTTTCCTTAGTAACCACCTAAAAGGTCTACGTCAACAGCTGGCATTTTGAAGGGACACAAAGGTATGTTTGTGTACGTCATACAGAGCCATGATTTGCAGGGTAAGTTTACAGAGAAGATGGCAGCTGTGACAGAGACCATCACATGCTGTAAACTAGGTAAATGCAGATTCACACGGAGACAATAAGAAGACCACAGGCTAAATGAAGTGCATCATGGGAGATGCAAAACACCGAGCTGTGCTGCATATACTGTATAAACACACACTATCATACACAAGCAAAGCATCTTGTATTTAACTGCACCACAGCTACCCTCACCCATTAACTCTGTCACTCACATGACAACTGGTCCTCACGACAACCTACACTGCAGATGCCTCACCAATTGTATACGTGGAGAATGGCTGACCTCAACCATGGGGACTGAGCCCATTTCCTCCTCGCCCACATGAACATTCAGACATACAGCAAAGGTGCAACTGGAGCTCAGAAACAGCACCCAGTGCTGCATCGTGGTCAGGCACTTTTACTGTGTGCGCCACCTGAAGGCCTGCAAGCAGGTCGTCTCCCAAATAGAGCTAGGTTTCCCTGCTGCTGATCAACTGAAGAACACTGAATTTAAAATATGGGGGCAATGATAAGCAAAAAGGGTACAGACATATATATACATACACACACACACACAATATATTTAACATTACAAAATACAGTACTCAGGATAGAGATACATGTCATGAGAGTGAAAGGAGGTTTGATCTAATCTATAAAGACAAATTGAATCACTTCATTTCAATACTCAGTCAATCAAGCCAGACTTGCTGACATAAGTACACGTCAAGGACTAAAATAATGATAACCAATTTATTGGAAAAAATAATAAATTAATTCAACATGAATAAATTACAGAAAACAACTGCTGGAAGGATAATTAGGGCAAATGATGAGAAATAATGCATGAATCATTTATCACAGTCAATGATGATTCGATAATGGACTAACATAAAGGTTAGTATCATACATTACCCTGAACAGGGTAACTTCTGTTTAGGTGAGTGACAGCTAATCCTATGCTATGCGGTCAGCCTTTCTAATTGTTTATCTGCCTAATAAAATCGAAAACACACATGAAACGATGACAAGACAAAATCCCTATACAACACAGTCAAAGCAAAGACAGCAATAATCACTGAATATATCAAGGCAATACTAATCAGAATACAGCAAGAATAACTAGGTTGCACTGTTATCCACAATAAGAGCCAATGTTGTGTCTCAGTTCAAAGAGGACTAAATAATAGAGGCCAGCCCCGTTTTCTCTCAAGTCGATTGGTAGTAGCTGGTCTGATGTCCAGGTTTTGACTATGAAGACAACTCCTGGGGGACCTCTGGGCTCCAGGTACACGAAAGACGTCATAAATGTCCAGTTGGTGGTGATGTGGATGTACAAGCAGGGTGCAGTGCACCCTGGGACAGATACAGTCACCTTGAAGCTTCATTTCAGATTCTTTGGGCTTTGTGTGGTTTATCATTGTGGGCTGCCTTTTGTACGGTCGGAAGGCAAATTGTCTCATAATGGGGCTTATCTCTGGGCTGAAATGACTGTAATTATGATGGTGTCTACCTCTGAACGTGTCTGCTCTGATTGCAGCTGCTGTAAGGCCCGGTGTCAGGAGCAGAGTTGACTGATGAAAGCAAAGCGGTACACAATCGCCACGCCACAGAACGGCCACTAATATATGAAGACATGGAACTTCTGCGCCAGTGCAATTACAATTAAACCTCCATTACCAGATATCTTCCTGAAGATGAAAAGGACTCGGATGACAACTAAAATGGCCCCGAGGTCACATGAACCGTGGAGAAAAAAAAAAAAAAAAAAATACATCTGGCAAGTTACCTCTGGCTCGTTTGTCTGGGTACATTATATTTAACATGTGCAGTGCCAAGTACAAACAAAATGTAATGAGATTAATTCTGGACTCTGTTCAAAAATAAAAGTTAAAATAAGTATAAGATTCCCAATGAGGCCTTACATTGTAAAATAACACCATGTGCTGAAGACCACTGTAGCACACAGTCATCAGCAGACAGTAGAGGGGCGTTAGTTTTATAACCTTCCTGGATTGTGACAGGATATAAAAACATTAAAAAAGGGGGAACCCAACCTCTGGTTTGCTGGAAAGATCTTTACCTGTTGTGTAAGATGCCAGAGCAGGGAACCAGGTCAGATCCCAGGCCCAGGGTTTATTTCCTGTTCATTCTGCACTGCTTAGGCGCATAGTTTCTCTCTTGTGTCTGTCTTCTCCCCGTGCTCTTGTCTGCATCACTTCTTTTCCTAAGAAGTTCCTGACCAGCTGGTTTCCTGGATGAAGCCAGACCTTGCCCTTGTGAGGAGACTTGCATTACAATGAACAGTATTCAAGTCGGCTGGGGATCTCTGGAAATGAGGCAAAGCTCTAAGCGCGAAGATTCAGAGAAGCCCTGCGCTCGATATATTGTATTCTAGGAAAACGCTAAACCTGCAGGCATTTGCAAAAGCCTAACCACAAGAACACAACATGCATCACTGTCAGAGCACATCCTGAAGGACACCATGCAGGAACACAACCAGCCACTCCACACTGGACAAAGCACAAGACCCCGCAAGCGGACAAGCTGGAACATCCATCCTCAGCAATCAGCCTGACACAGTATAGCACCTCAAATCATTCAAGACACCAAACAGAAGCATAACTATTGTGTAACTGTCGAAACAATTATATTACAATTTCTATTATATCTTGGGCAGCTTACATCAACAACTGTAAATAATTTTATGTAAAAGTAAAACGTAAAATGACCACTAAATAAAGGTAATGGGTGAGTCTTCCTAAATCATTATTAATTCTTAATACTAAAATGTCACTTGGGGACCCTTTATTTTTTTCCATAATCCACCTCAAAGATAGATAACTCATGAGAGATGTTTTTTTATTCCATTTGCAAAGACTACTGCACTATATTACAATAACCAGCACTGAGCCCATCATTCTGTTTCTCATACTACATACAGAACGATTCCTATAAATCCTACAGCCACTTCAGGCCCTTCCATACTGTGCTCTGATGTATGAGGGGGCGGGAAAAGTGGCTGACTGATTATAAATTCAAATGAGTTTGTTTAAAATAGCTTTCCTACAGGCCAACATCCCCAAGAGTCACTGGGAAAAAAAAACAAAAACATCTGCAACGCATACTACACAACAAACCCACACTAACTAACATATCAAAGTGTCTTGTACTGTTTGTGTGTACATTGTACATACAGACAAGTTTAATTTATCTCATGTTGTTGTTTTTCAGTCATGGTCGATGTACGTCTACATTACATAAAAAGCAAACACTGTCTGTTTGCTTGCTGTTGATGTATGTAGTCTGCGCATGTTTGCGGCGGCGTTGTCTGAGCGGGAGGCGCGCAGCAGCGTGGGGAGCAGGGTGATGTCATCACCCCGCTGAGCTTCCTCCAGCTCAGACAGCTTACCACATCTCCCCGGGAACCCTGCCGTGGGAGGGCTGAGGCCAAGCCATCTGATTCCCGCTTGACCCACACAGTTCATGAGGGAAAATATATACTGTACCTAAATGCTCCTGGGCCCCTGTAGCTTTAGTCAGCCATTTTAAAATGGACTATTATTGTGCAATAAAAAAAGAGTGCATCAACTCAAAATGTGACTATCTGTATGCCATTTCTAAATTACAATGTTACATTTTCCAGTTTTCAGGAGAAAAACAGCATTGTACCTTTGTCACTTGACAGTATATGTCACCTTAAATTAATTGGTTTTGGTGTCAACTATAATCTCTAGAAATTCTCAATGTTCTCCTTGCAAATGCATTAACAACACCAAAGGCAACATAACAATGAATTTAGAATATGGTTATCATAGATACAGTACATGTTGCTGCTAGTTAGTCAGTTTTCCATATACTACACACAAATGTTCACAGAGCAAATCCATGGCTAGTAAAGCTACTGCCTCCAAAGTAGATGGACTCCAGTGCTGGGCAGCGCTCAGTATTTTTAACTTGCTATTGTAGAACAATAAAAACAAAGAGCGAATCAAAACTTGACAAGATCTCTTGACATCAACAGATCAGAAATATCTCTCTCATCATTAACAGACTAACATGTAGCATTCAAATAAACCTTACGCTCTCTGTAATGAAATACAGACCCACCTAGCTTCTACTCTGATACCCACAGCCTTGTGCACAGAAAGCAACAAAGAGCAAAGTGTGCTCATAACAGACCACAGAGCCACAGAGTCAGGCTCAGGAATGCAGAGGAAAAGACAACCATGTCAGCACCATAAAGCATTCAGACATGTAAACCTCTTCATGACTATCAATAAACTCTGAAAAGTGCCTAAAAACTCTTTCATAAATTGGCTTGATTTTCAGGGAAAATGTAACCAGCCATCAACTGTGTAATTCTAATACATGTGGATGGTCAAAGGAGTGCGAACGGTACCAAAAATCATACCCGATATCCATTTCTGTTAAAACCGATCAGAGTGACGTCAGAAAGATGCTGCCCATTGACGGGTCTGAAGTTTCTCACAGCTGAAAGCTTCAAGAACAGCAGGATACAACATTAAAATCCTCTCACGTACAGCAAATCCGTCAAATGCAACAGAGTCTATTGTTTTTTTTCCCCCTTTTTTAACATGGCAGAGACAAACATAAATAAAGCAGGGTTATAATAACACATTTAATTACCAGTATTGATTGCTAATCTTGAGCGGCTCCCGAATTCCTGCAGAGATGTACACACTAGGAGGGCGGTTTGATTTGATATGCATGGAAAGTGAAATCACGAAACTCAGAAATTAGAAGAAAAAAGACAAACTAAAACACAAAACAATGAATACATCATGTAGATTATTTCATTACTACTTCATGGGAGGCTACATCAGGACAGCTGACTCCCTCATTCTGAGATTTAAAAACAACTGTTTCCATTTTGAATCTCAAATTATTAGAATTAAATGCTCAAATGTGCTTGCCGTCAGAAGAATTTCAGCTTTTCAGCTCAATTAAATTTATTTTTTCCCCTGTGTTAAAGAGAAACAATATACCGCATAGCAGGTTACATCCACAGGTGGGTGTCTGCTAGGAAGCAGGGCCAATTAACCATGTGCAGCCCAGCTAGGTATAATGGCACCGCTAATGATGTGGGCATAATGCATAAGCAGCAGCATTACATAAGCTTGGCTCACAAAGTTCCATGAATACTAACGCCACTCTCCGTTCCAGTGGCAAGAGGAATGTTCGGCCTCAACCTCCCAAGGCCCTGGGCTTTCAGAGCTCGACTGACGGATAAGAGAGCAACTTAACATCTGGCATTCTGCGGTCATCCTCATTTGGGCCGCAATGAGTTTATGCAAAAATCCATATGCATTAGCTGTATTACCAATCTTCTGGCTTACAATCAAATGCTCCGGCATTCAATTTAACAAGATTTCTAAGACACATTAAAGTGGCTAATGGTTAATTCAGCTCATCTAATTAAAGCTCTATGGCGGGCTTTGAAAGAGACTAAACAAAAATAAGGACTTAAAACCACTGTCTTGATATCTAATCATTTGTGAAGTCAAGGGAAGAATAAAAATGGAAAGGAAAAAAGAAAAGAAAAGCCTCTGAAATATAAAGTAGAACCAACACATAAGTTCAAAACTGCAGTGGAACAACATTAAATAGCTATATTTCAAGGGGCTGGCAATGACAGACAGGTTCCATAACATTACTCAACACATGTGAATGGTTCAGGATGGAGAGGTGGACAGCTGGGACATCAATCCAGCACATTAATTCCAGCGTGTCACGGTTCATCGGAGGAATGGACAACCTGTCCCCGCGTTTAGGGTTTAGAGTTCCTTCAGCACCTCAGCCTTCGTCTCCTCGCCTCTCTGTCGCTTTGTGGCGGGGGGGGAGGGGGGGCACTGAAATCAGGTTTCACTTTTGTGCTGATGGTAACAAACAACCTCCCGACGACGGGCTTCCTCCAATATCTGCACTGACTACGGACATGGCACCTGCAGGCCGAACCTGTCCCGGGCAGGTGGTGAACGGCCGTCCTCCATAATTAACCTCAGGAAAGAAGCCATCTGCTGCGAAGGGGGACAGGCATGAGGGAACGTGACGGCAGCCATCAGGGGAAGACGCCTCCTCCACCGTGAGCCAGTGATACGATGGGAGCTCTTCTAAGACGCGTCCAGTCAACATTCAGCCCACTGTCACAGGGTAGCTTTCATTACCCAGACTGGCTGGCGGCTCACCCCAGCTGCTGGCTAATTAATCCCTTTCAACACTTAACCTTTTATGGACCAGCCGTTAATTCCAGTGGGATGATCGCCGGGGTCATGCCCCATGTTGTTCTAGCTTTGACAGTTCTCATTATCTGTTATATGAAAATCAATTAACATAATCAAATGTGCTATAATAATAATACTACATTTCTAAATTGCGAAAAATTCAAGAGAATCACAAGGCTACTTTCATCAGACAGACATTACTTATTAGAATATAAAAATCAAAGCCATTTCAGCTGCATTAATGAACTCTCATCTTAAACTGCACGGTCTGCACCTGTTCCTCTTATAACAGCAGAATTTTTTGCACTATGGGTTTTCATAATCCTTGATCCAACAGTACTGTACTCTTTAAGTGTGCTGCAGTCCATTATTCTCATTCATTTGCTGGATCAGCATGTGCAGAGCTTCCGCTTCAGGCAAAGTTACATTTTAAAATGAAAGCACACCTCCGGTCACCCTGTGAACATATTTAGAGGGTGGCGCACTTTAAATAGCTTCCAGTGCGCCGTAAATTAATTACCAAGAAGAACCAGAACCGCCATCCCAGGCTAATGCTCAGAATGCATTACACATGCCAGAGTCAGCCCTGCTCCTCAGTTTGCCTCAATATGTAACTTTATATGAATAAAGTCTTTCACCCCTGAGGTACCTGCTCCTGCAATCCCTTTGGCAAAATGGGGGGGGTTGGCGGCAGGGTGAAATGGAAATTGGCTCTTAAACACCGGCAACTTCTTGAAAATTCACCACTTACTGTTTGCTGCACTCACCATAAGTCGATGCACCTACAACTGTGCTGAGAGCATTCAATGATTAGTAAATAACCAGTTTCATTGTTTCAATCTTAAAATTACTATAATTAAACTTGTGTGAAGATAAGGATCAATCAAAACTGAAAGTGGATACATTGTTTCACTTCTCAGCCCTGCACAAAAAAAAAAAACAAAAAAAAAAAAAACACTGTTTTCCTTGACAGTTTAATTTATTCAAGTCCCAAGAAGCATTAACTCAAGTAAAATATGTATTTTTCTTGATGTGCCCTGCCAGCCCCAGTTCTCACACAAAACAGTGACGAACACAGTCTCCATGAGACTGAGAGATGTTCCTGCGGTCTGCCAGTCACAGCTGAGAGGAGATGACAACAGAAAACATTTTCTGGCTCACTGCATCCTCTTCTAACACTCAACTTTTTAAGAAAGCTCACAAACATACGAGCAAACATAGTGTGGTTTACAGCATGCTTTTGCTTTTTGAAGGCACAGAAGTAGGGAAAACACACTATTAGAGGAGATGAACATGCCACAAGAAAATCAGAGTTCACATAAAATCTGAACTGAACAAAAGTTCTGAAACAAACATTTCCACTCTGCTTGGCAGGGAATCAAAACTATTGCAGGTTTGAGAATTCTACCAGTGTGTAACGTTACATTTTACCCATAGCGTTTTTTTCCAATGAATCCAGTATATCTGCGTGTACAGCTGGCAACATCCTTGCGAATTACTATTTTTGAAACTTCCTGTTGCTGAAAGAGAAGGCTTTGTTGTATATTATTAATAAAGAAACTTCACGGTCACTGTTCCACTGGCCATAACCAACACACAGTGAAAAAGTACAAAGCCAAAGCTAACCAAAAGCTCTTAGTCTCCCTGCAATTAGTATAATATATGCAAGCTATACTGTATGGTTGCCCTGGGATGAAAAATGGGTAGGGTAATATCAGACTTCAAAACCATTTCTCATTTAGTACTAACGAGGAAAATTACCTTCTGAAATCTTTTCCAAAGATCACAATAATCACATCAAGTTTAATTACCCATAATTATGAGCCATAGGGACATGACTATCCCTCAAATCATCCTCTTTCAGAGTCACACTGGACTTACAATCCTTGAATTGTAAACTAGCCTGCTTTCTTCCCAAGTTAAGGGGAGGGCATGAGATCAACTGCTACTCAACTGCTATTCCCCTGCTGCTCACCCGATATATTCAATATACTGTAATGAGCTGGAATACGCTTCTGAAGTATGAACTCATCCTTTAATTGTCAACTAGTAACCTGTTACCTTACAAAAAAAGTTCAGTAAAGAGAACAAGAGGACCTAATGCTATTAAAAAACATTAGTAATACTGAATAAGCCGACCAACCGACTGCTCACTGTAATCTAACAGAGACTGCACATTCTTGAAACAAGGAGAGGGAGCTGTGAATCTATGCACAGGCAACCAAGACTGCCTCCGTCTGAATTTGCATTTGAAAGGTGCCTTTTTTTTTTAATGATCATGAAATGGGCTTTCACTGCAGTTGAAACGCCTCCACTCCACAGAAGACACAAAAGGCAAGTCGATCCCCCACGGTGACTGACTGTCTAAATGCAGCAGCCCGCAGGTTCCCGCGGCCCATACTGAGTGGATTGGCAGCTTGAGCAGGGGATGATAATCATTAAAGTGGATCTGTCCCTGGTTCTCTGGATCTTCCTCTCTTGATAGTCTTAATCCCATAATCGGGATGATCATCCTTTTCGGTGACGTTACCGCAAACTGCGGGATTATTTGCATCTGCTCTGCGCAGATACGCGCGCCTCACAATGCTCGCCGTCGCCATGCGGGCCATCTGTATCTCGACTCAGGCGACAGCAGCTTCAGATGAAAGCTCTGTCAATTACCATAATAGCGGCTGATAAACACAGACTAACTACGACCTCACAGGATCACCCTTAACTCCCCAGCCTGGATGACAACTTCACATCTTTTTCATGAAGATGTGAAACCAGGTTGCACTTCGGTAACATACAAATCAGTCTGCTCTCTCTACACATGAGATTCACACCTACATTCAGAATGAGATATTGAAAAAAGAAAATCACTGAAAACAATGACATAATTGAAATCAATAACACATTCTTTAGAAACAGAGCAGAATACCAGAAGATTGCAGTGAATCTCTTAGTAAGTGCACTTGTCGAGGCTTGTTAGGGACATCATTATGAGACAAGACTGATGAACCGCTACAGAAATCCCATCAAGTCTCGAGATGAATGTAATGATGCAAGAAGAAAGGTGTTGATAAGTCCAGGTGAGCTAAGATACAAGTCAGCATTGTGCAGGGAAAAAAAAAAAACAGCAAATATTCTGATTGACAGCAGCGTGGGCTCTTGGGTTTTTAACCACTTTCCTCCTGACAAAAGGATCTGATTCAGTCCCCAGTCAATCGTAGGCAAGAGCATCGTCTACCCTGCCTGAGGCCACAGAAACGAAAGTACAAAACCTACACGACATCATGTAAAAGTCCAGCTTTTCTGAGTGACAGGCCATGGAGGACCTGTCCCAATAAAAAGAGGAAATATGCATCTCTGGAGGCTCAGAAGGTCTCGCGAGGGCAGGGATTAGATGATGGAGATCAGAGGGCTAAGTCCCTTGCCACCGGGCCTACCTGCACAGCACACACTGGGCCGAGGGCAGGCTTATTGAAACACCTGACGCAGCGCGTGCCCTTTAATGCATACGCCGCATCTGAGCCGCAGGAACGGCTGCTGGGAAAACAGCCAGATAAATGGTAGGTTTTAGCAAAGGCGCTTGCTTTTCCACATGTTTGTGTGTCTGTCTGTGTGTGTGTGTGTGTGTGTGTGTGTGTGTGTGTGTGCGTGCGTGCGTGTGTGTGTGTGTGTGTGCACGCTACCTCTCGCCCTGACATACAGTGTGTGGGTCCGAGGTTGTCCCATTTCAAACCGCATTACTGCTTGTTTGTCTTCTATCAGAGATGAGTCAAGGCCGAAAGCAAGCCAGGCCGGCTGGCCGTTACTTGTTGCCGTTCGGTTCAGTTAGCAGGGTGTCCCTGGGCACACCAGGACGGGGGAGAGGAATCAGGAAAAAGCGTTGCGTGCTTCTCTTTCATTCTCGCTCCTGCTCTCCCTCTCCATCGATATGCCTTAGGGATCTACCGTACCTCTCAACCTTTAGAATTACGTCCTTACCACAGCTGGGCACAGGCTTACATAGATATTAAACGATCACCTTCAAACAACCACTGTTTTATCACATTCTCGTCAAAACAACCAGACCCAGGCTGACCCCAGGGACTTCTCGGGGAGCAGCACAGTCTCTGACACTCTCCTTTTATTTTCCTTATAGATAACACTCCTCTGCTAACTCTGTCAGCATACTCTTCTGGAGTAAAAGCAAAGCAGCTATTCAAATATTTATAATAACTTAATAAAGGTATAAATCCCATTGGATCTGGAAGTTTACTGCACCAATAAAGTTTATGTTTCACTGTGCAACTACTCTTATAAGGCCATAAAAACAGATGGCAGGTATATGCAGCTAGCAGTAAAAACTGGTTAACAATTGTGCAGAAATTAAGGTTTTAAAAGTAATAAACAGAACAAATTGTGCACACTTTTTTCCTCATAAATGGATTCATGGGCCTTGTTGTGGCTCGTAGGATAAATTGCTGCCAACGGGTCCTGAGGTCGGGGGTTTGATTCCCGGCTTCACCATTCCCGGCCATGGCCAGAGGTCCCATTGGCGAGGCAACCATTGGCCAGCCTTGCCGGGGTTGGATACGGGGTAGGTCGGCCTAACTCCCATTGGCCTCATCACAATAGCACTCTCCTTGTTGTGCTTGGGCATCTGTGGCGGCACGAACTGGCTATGTAATAGGCAGCGTGGCCACAATGTAAAAGAAGCGAGAGCGTCGTCACGTGAATCGGAGGAGTCACATGCTCGACCTCTCCTCCCAAAGCTGTCAGGGCGAGTGCTGCGGTGAAGCCAACATGTTTGGTTGAACATTCAGGTTGGGGAACAAAAAGGGGGAAAAAAAATCAGGGTAAATTTAAAAATTCATAAGGATTCAATGTCTTCTGTATTTTCATTGATGTTATATTTCTCAGAATTGCACAAAAACAGCACAACATTCTGTGCAAATTACATGCTGCCAAATCAGCAGACCACAAGACAACACCAATGTGATGTCACACCAATTTCTACCCAAACATCCAACATCATAACTGAATCTATCTCAGGTACCTCAGAAAACAAGCGTTGCTAACTTCACATCAATATTTTTTCTGTCTGAAAAATATTGTGCTCTTTAATCTCCAAAACGATATCAAACAATACGCTTCCTATCAACATCACAGGTGTCAAAGAGTTTTGGGGAGCTTAAGATATCTTTTGAGCCTGAATATAATCTTCCTTGTCAATAAACAGTCAATACTCAAACTGCAAAATGTACAGTGAAACACCCACCGGAAGCATTTTTCTCAAGGCCAATAACGTTGCAATAACATTTAATGCATGAGCAGCGCTTACTATGGAGTCTCCTGTGGCCACAACCTGGCATTATGTTGATGATTGATCCCCAGCTAAAATACCCAAAAAACAATTACAGCAAACCACACCTGACAATCGGGAAATAGCTGGCAAAAGAAGAGCCGGTGTGGATGACAATGCATCGACATTCTCCTGACAGATTCTTGCTATCTGCAAAGAAAACTGAAGTGCTTTTTACCCACAATCCAACATGCAATCAATGGATGCCATAATTCACATTGCCGGAGGGAGAATGGCTCATCTCTCTAATTTTCAGCACAACGCTGCGGCATCTCCAGCTCTGAACATGGAGAACGAAGCGGCAAAATCTGCCTGAAACTTTTGCTTTGTTCAAATGGGGAAGCATACAAAGATTCTGTATCATACATGTTGCACACCAATTCAATTTATTTTTTTACTTTATTTTTTTGATCTGCCACTACAATTACGTAGCATTATGTATGTAGTTACTTTTAGTTTGGAAAAGAAAATGGAAAAATGTATATTGTTATGCACGCTCTGAAGACTAGACTGAAGACTAGACTATACATATTTTACACAGAAAGCCCTGTTCTGTGGATGAACTTTTTTTTTTTGATTACTTGGTGTTTTGTGGATATAAAAACACATTGGCTTACATTAAACTCCACAGTGTGCAAGAAGGCATGAAAAAACAGTTTGGGGAAAAAACCCTGTAGCATGTAAGGTTCATTTATTTTGTGTATTTCACCACCTTTATATCTTATGATCAGCATTAACTAAAGTGATGACTGGCATATTTTTATTATATCCCAAAAGGTGAAAATGAAGTTACGGTTAATTACTATATTTCCTCCTTATATAACAATGATTAATTGATAATCTCCATCCTCAAGCCAGCAGATAGTCCATGCACATAAATGTCTGTCTTTCACATTGAGTGTTTTATGTCAATTTCGGACTTCTCTCTTATTAAGTTTTGGGGAACACTGATCTCTACAAATTGTGCCGAAAAACAACTGGATAAGCATACTGAAGCATTTTTATAAACTTGATTTTCTTTTTTGTGGTTGGGTTGCCTTAAACTTGTACACGTTCAGAAGAAGTTTTTTTTTTAATTTCACACGACGGTCCAGTTTAAACTGTGGTAAAAAGAGCAAATATCCCTACAGCAGAAGTTTAGCACTGGAGGATTCTGCTATCAGTGAACCAGTGATGCACGATTATTGTGATCTTCATATTAGTATTGGCAGATGCTTAAATAGTATTACTGAACTCTGACTCCTGCTCAGCTTGCTTTTCATACGACAGGGCTACATGCAGGAGTCTTTTACAGAGCCAGATAAGTTAGACATGTGCCTTGTCTTGATTGGCTGCTGAAGCCTACATGTGCAAGCCCATTGGTCAACTGCACCACAGCACCGTTCCCTGAGCCACAGCATTGCTCTTGTGCATTTTTGTGCATCGGCCCCTGGCAGAATTTCAATACTTCAATATACAGACATGCAGACATGGCCAGGTTCAACTCTTAATAACAAGACTTTGACTTCATACAATATTCTACTTAAGTAGAGCAGTTCTGTCTTGAAGAGTTGTACTATGACAAGTATGAAGGTGACAGCTTGAAAGATAGGGACAGACTTCAACAGGTGCTGTAGAAATATGACCACAATTTGTATTGGCAACAAAATGCAAAATCAAGAAAAAAGTAAATAAAGCCAAAAAACACATTCGTATCGACTGAAATGGCCACGGGTAGTTTTTATTGCATCAACGCAGAACCTCGGCATCAGTGTGTTCCTATTGTTACATTTTTACAGCCGTTCAGTGCGTATCACTTCAACGCTGCTGAGCTGGAACTGATGCGCTGACCACAGAAGGCATGTGGCAGTGTTGTCATATTCTGAATGACAGATGGTGTCATTTACCTCTCAACAGGAGGGTTTTAGCGATGATACTAATCCGCACTGAACGCATGGGACTCGATATAAAGCCCTACACTTCCATATACAAAATAGCACTGCAGAGTAGACACAACAAAAGCTATAGTTAACCAACCTGTCTCTGAGATGTGTCAACTTATGACACATCTTCACAAGTAGGGCTAGAAGGATAGACCTACTTTGAGGAAAAGAAAAAGGTCCATTTAGAGAGGCAGTCATACAGTATGTGAGAGGCTGAGAAAGACACGCAGAGGATGGAGAGAATGAACGCTGAAGCACACCGTATTTTGCATCTTGTCGAAAAAGGCAAAGAGCTGATCTTCAAAAACACTGAAATAAGCGGTGTCCGTCAGGGCTCTAGGTGGGAAAACACAACTTCACGGTTTCTGCAGTGAGAGAAACTGAGGCAGAGCGCAACACAAGTGGTAAGGGCACGCGGAACGCTCGCACGCGTCAGATACAGACCAGGCGAGGGAATGAACGGCGATGAGCTGGAGCGTGAATCAAGCGGCCTGCACAGAGCACGGTCACACATGACCGCAGTCTCGTTCAGTGAAAATGGGACAATGAACGAGACGATCGTGCAATCACTTCAAGAGAGAAACCAATTCACAGAGCTCACCACAGATCCGCAGCACTATCTCACATGAGTACCGCAGCACTCCGGTGAGGGTTTCACTGCTACAATAATACATCGACAACATACTCGTTCACAATTAAAACTGCAGTTGATCCAGCTGATAATTTAAAAAAACTAAAACCGTGCATTTAGCTTGAGAGCCGTACATTTATTTAGTATTGTGTTACATTTAGTCACACTTAACGAAAAGAAATGATAAACCATTTTCAGAACATTCCTACAACTTCACAGAATTGACAGATAAAATAACCATGAGAAAATCCCTATGACACAACTACGAAGCAGAAGAAAGTTGTTAACAACTTCTTCTGAACGTGTACAAGTTTAAGGCTACCCAACCACAAAACAGAAAATCATGTTAAGTATGCTTAGCCAATTTGATTCCTAGGATCCAGAGACATGATTGATTGACTTTGATTTTCTGATTCCAGCATGCATTAGGGAAGCAGGTGGCAGGAACCCATTTGTGTGATGATTCAGCTGAATCCATTACCCAGAAGCCCCTGCGTGGCGGAATACCGTATTCTGCAGAAGGAGTCGAAAATGAGGCTGCCATGCCCTGCCATGAGCCGCTGCTCCTCAGCAGAACATGTGTGAGTCAGGCTCAGTACGGTGTGCCGAGGCACATCCCTGACGGAAGGCGATGAGGGTAATGGATAATGGAGTTTATTTTCACACTGAGCCACGTCCCTGCTTTGTGCCAATATGTAGAGAGCTCCGCCGGACCAGTGTGAAGGACAGATCAGGCTGTTTTAATGTTCACGCTCTGGGTAAACATGCACCTTGTGACCGAGAGAGCAGATTTGGAGAAAGAGAATGGTGGGGGGGGCGGGCGTATTTAAAGAGCCACAATAAGACTAACAACAACGCAGCAGAGACGCTGAAGGATTTTTTCCTTCACCAGTTTAATTTTCAATTTCATCTTATTCATCGCACTGCTCTTCCACATCATCAGTACACTGTGTTCGAGTGGCTTAAGCACCCATTGACCAGGATCACTGTGCGCCCATTCATTCTTATTTCCTTTTGCTGAGACACTGATTCAGTTGGTCGGCCTTCCAGCCTTTATTACATTCCTTTATAAATACAGCTATTTGCTTTCATTATTCCAACACACAATGCCAAGGGTCTTCTCGAAACTCATTGCATCCAAAGGGCATCGTACCAATTGGATTCTGAAGCACCAAAACGCTAAATTAAGCGCTGTCCTTTCATGTGATGTGAAAGTGCAACTTCCAAAATAAAAGGAAATATTACTGAAAGCCTGTATGACATTGGAAACAGTACTGGTACTATCTATTTTGAACTTCAGTAATATATCAGGAAAAAGATACCCAAGAAAAAGATAACATGGGTCAAAATTGGCATTTAATGACTGGGGCAAAAGCTATTAATATTAAAAAAGTAACACATTATTATTTGTTGCCAAAACAGGTTTAAGGCTTCCTTGGCTTTATCCAAAAATAAAAACATGTCGGCAAAAGATGTAGGTGAAAGAGTGAAAGATCCTTGAACATACTGAATCCCTTTCTTTCACTTCTTCAGTCCAGGTTTTGTGCCCCTTCCACAAATGCATTGCCGCGCACTGACAATGGTTACGAGCAGTTTCTGAAGGGCAGCCTTACCATGAATATCACCACTGCGAAGCTCACATTATACAGTTTGTCCAGACTGAATCACAGAGCTGTAGATTCAGTTCTGTGGGAAGTACCACTGGACATCAGCCATTTGTTTTTTTTAAAACTTGCAGTGGCTTATGGCAGCCTTGCTTTTAGCGTGAAATATGCTTTTAACTTACCCCAAACAGCAAGTCAAAACACAATGATATTAATCAGGTCTACAGCCGGGGCATGAGCATAATTGAACACGGGACACCCACTTAATTGACAACCTGATAGCTGCCTAACGGTGATCAGTACATGAACAACACAAAGGCTTTAATGTATCCAATTAAGCCAAATTAATGGGAAAATAATTATGGCTAATTCATGACTACACTCTTTGCTGTTTAAAAATATTTAGCCAACTCCACTTAACCTTCAATTTCACATTTAATTAAATCTCAATAAAATGACAAATACATTTGCACCACATTATGAAGCCATGTACTGATGCCAGAAGTGTGTGCTTTTATTTTCAAATATACATTTGAAATTGTTTAAGATATACAAAAACAATATCATCACAAAACTTTGGTGGAGACTACATCAGAGGAATGAGTCATATATTCTATTCTCAGCCATATGAAGCTGACTTCCAGGATTTGCACTTCACTACAAACCATGACTACAAACCATGTTTTTCAGGTATGACAAATGCTGATTTGGTTAAAGTTGATAAACATAACCTGTAGCTCTACTGATTGAAAAAGCAATATATTTTTTTTTCTACCAAACATACATTTTAACAGCACTGTTCTGCAATAATTAAGATAGTAAACCATTCAAACATTAAATTACCAGAAATAATATCAGAAAAAGATAACTAAATGCTCTCATGGATTTTATTGAAATAGAATCTAACAACATTTCCTTTCCAGGGATGGACCTGTTTGACTCATGTTAGGATTATCTGAAGTAGATGATGCAATCCCAAAAGGGTCATGTGATCTCACTGTACTATGCATCTGTTTAAGCAGCTGCCCTTAACCAGGGACACCTGTACAGCCAGCATGCAGCCCTTCAACAAAGATGGATACTTAGAGGAAAAACACTTTAAATAAGTTTGCCCAATACACTTACGCAAGATGGGTCTTAACCAGTTACATTCTGGTTGAAAAACCAGCTCTCTAACCGCTACACTGCACTGTTGCACATACAGTATCTTCTTACACTGACTCACATGGCCCTCATACCTATTCTGTCATTACGCAAGACTGGAGCTTTCCAGGGCTTAATCATGCAGTCAGGCTTGCTTAATTACAGCACTTGATTAAACAGGGACTGTTTAGGTAGATAAGGACCGTATGGACACAGGATTGTTGGCATTCATCTTTTTTTTTTTTTTTTTTTGTTTTTCCTTACCTGGGTTTGAGGAGACAAACAATGGAAACAGTGGCGATGGCAGCGGAAACATGTAAAGGAAACAGAGAATGTAATTAGGCTTGAGCATGAGTAAAAATGGCACACCGTACACAAGACATCAACAGCAGAGTGCAGCATGCATCCAGTAAATTACATTGGTAAATTTAATCAAAGATACATTCTCTCTGGACATCCCCAATTCAGTTAGTGTCTTGATTTCTTTTTAATCAGTTTATTTGCATACTGTGCGCTGTAAATACATAGCATGCTTTGAATGACATACAATGCATTACTTGGGGGGGGAGTTGTTAACAGGTACTTAAAATTTGACAGCTGCTTTGAGGCATGAGACAAACCTAATGATTTAATCCCACTATGCAGGAAATGAAGCAGCATCACTTGTTTGGATGAATAAGAATGTGCACTGTTACAAAACATGTTAAAAACCATGTTTTTAAAAAAAGAAGAAACTGCTATACAATAACCAGCAATGCTTTAAGTAAACCAGTGTTATATATTTATGTACTCTTTTCTAATCTAAAAATTAATTGCAAATGGGAAAATGCTAAACCAAATTCCACACTTTTTATTTCTCAAAATGTTTAAAGCAGTCCTTTCATGTATGTCACATTTATGGCCACAAAGAAGAAAGTTCTGACAGACAGGAAGATATTACTGTAGTATTTAAAGGTCAAGGCGTTCGAGAAAGACAGAGCACAGAATATCAAGTAAAGTGTGGTTTCCAAAGAGGAAAATCTTCCAAAGAACTTTATTTTAACACCTGATAGATTTAACATCGACCTACCCAAACATACCTTACAGCATGATGGAAAATGGTTTGCGAGACAGTGCGGACACAAGCATGCACGAAACTAAACATAGCAGGACCAGCACAGTCCGAACCTACTGAGGTCTCAAACAATGTTTAACAGAGGACAGCCTTCAGATGTTTAATCTTTATTAAAGGCAAAGTTAATTCCAAAAACAAGGCCAATTATCCGAAGACTGGACACACACTTTATACTGTGGTATATAGTGAAGAAATGATTTGAAGAGAAAATACATAAGAAGTTGAATGTACCACACTATCACTATTAGGCCAATAACAGAAAAAGAAAACAAAAAACACTAGAACATTGGTCAACAACTGGCCAGGAAGAGATGGCAAGAGAATTCGGTCCCCATCGACAGTCAGACAGATAGGGAGAAGGAAACAAAGAGAGAATCCAAGGGTCACAGTTGGAGAAGAGCAGAGTTAGATGCCACAGCCATTCCAACAGGCTATTTGGAAGAACTGCCAGAAGAAAACCCTTACTGGGCACAACAAACAAACTGAAGCGCCTGGAGTTTGCCAAACGCCATTGGCAATTTTACTGGAACCAGATCCTGTGGTTGGATGAGACCAGAGTTGAACTATTTGGCCATGCACACCATTGGCTAAGCGCCATTCTGCTGAGCAGCAATAACTGCACAATGAACTGAAAACAGTGGTGCCAATCATTTTGACATGTTTTTGAGGAAAAATAGTAACACACATTTAAGAAAACCTTTTAAGAGTAACTGCTTTCACAGTTCTCACATAATATGTTTGGTCCTAAAATATAGTTTGTTGTCAGTCTTGTTTATGTTACATGGACTTTTCTGTTCATAGTCATCTAGAGTGCCAATAATTCTGGAATAGGCTCCATGATTTAACATTATGAAAAAGTGAAAAAAAGAAACATTCCCATCTGTCCCATGGTTTAAAAATTGTGGGATGATGAAGCACACTGGTCTAATAAATTCAAATTTAATGAACACTGAGACCGCGGAAGCTACAGCAAACCTCTTCTATAGCTATACGAGCATTTCAAATCTGAAGACATGGATAATTGAGAAACGTTAGGAGTCGGTCAGGTTGTCAGGTTTAAAAGCGCATCAGTTTAAACAGCACCCCTGGGGATCGTGCTGCCAGCCCAGCCCTTCCCACTGTCCATCATTAGGAGCGGGAACATGACATCTTCTGCCGCTCTGGCAGGAGAGAGGCTACGCAGGCCCTCATTAGAAACCGTGCTAGTCATATGGGTTCTCTCATGAAATACACTGGCCTAAACGCATCTGACTCACAGTCTTCCTGGAGCTGTTGACCTTGTCACAGTCTGTGCATGAAACACAGAGCAGCCATTACAGCGTATTAACACCATACCACTGCTTCCCCCCCCCCCCCGCCCCCCCCCCAACCCGATAAACCTGCACGATTTCAAGGCATAGGAAGCTGCAGTGCTCCACCGACAGCCTCCTTTACTGGGGAGCTCGATACCCTCTCCTCCCCCCCCATCCCTAACGGCAAATATTCATGCTTCCTCAGCTCAGGAGGAAAGAGAGTCCGAATGAGACGGAGAGGTAAAGCCGCACGTTCACACTCCATCCGGAGGATCAGCTGTGGCCGATTGTCTAATATCACATTTGAAATGAAAACGTGAGAAAAGCCTGGGGTCAGGCCCAATCCCTCACGGAGGGACACTCGCATAAATCCAGGGGAACGTGTTTGTGGGAAGGGCCCTGGGTTAATAAATATTGACAGTGAATTATCTATCCGGCAGGGTCGCAGGTGGGCTCTCCGGGCCAGATTTGACACACTGGAACTGACAAACACGGATGGCAGGCAGGAGAGTGCTATTTACAGAGCCGCATGGAGAGCCCCGTGCCACTCGCACTCCCGAGCAGCGCGAGAAACCGACGGCAAAAACAAGATGACTGATTTCACATCACACACGCTCATCCAGGGGGAAAATGATGCCAACAAATTTATTCAGATTTGTGTTTTTTTATAAAGGAGAAGGAATATTACAAGAAAGAAATAAATTAACAAGTGGAAATGAAATTAAAAAAAAACTTCAATTTCACATAAAAGTAAACAAAGAACAAAACAAACACCAGAAAATTGTTTTGGTGAATCCATGGACCAAAACAACTCTGAACAACTATGCCAGGTAACAGAACTATAAAAATGGGAGAAAAGGTCTCAAGTGTTAAATTACACAAAAATACTATTTTGCCTCAAATGACTAATAATATGAAATTAAAGAATAGGAGGAATTCAAACACACTCAGGTTTAACGGGTTCACCAGAGCGCCAGATCACGCTGAAGTTAATGAAAGTAAAATGCATGATGGATATCATATTGAACGTAAAGCCCCTACTAGGGCCGCTGAAAGATAAATGAAGTTCAAGAGCTCCATCACGGTGAAGTCTGAGCAGGTTGGCGGACTCGTCGCCGGCGTGAGAGGGCAGGATAGAGACTGCAGAATGGACACAGCTCAAGCACTCAATCTAACAGTGGAAGTCATCAGCTCCAGCCAGTTGGCATCAATGTCCCCTCTGTCTCCATCCAAAGCAGCTACGTTGATTTATTCATTAAGTGTATTCAAAGGTCATCTCAATTCACTCCACACTTTACACAGATATGCATGCAGTAATATGAACTGACCTACAAATACACACTTGCACTCTCACATGTACACAACGTACACACACACACGCACTCTCACACACATGCAATCTCACGCACTCACACAAGCACTCACGCACGCACACGCACACTCACTCTCTCTCTCTCTCTCACAGACACACGCACACACATAGAATGGCTAATGAGGTCAGAGGGTAAGAAATTGTACCTGCAGCTCCCTTCAAAAGTTAATTGCATAAGTTATAATGAGCCAAAGATAATTGCATAAGGCATCCAGGTTTAAATATGGCTGCCATTACTTAACAAGTATCGATTCAATACAAGACATCGACCACCATTTAATTGCAAGCTATTGACACAATCTCAACTTCACTGCTCTCATCCTCTAGTCTGACTTAGATCATGTAACAAATGGAAACAAAAGACAGTATTACTTCCTATTCTCCTGCAACACCTCATCAACATCATCCAAAATAAAGTTACGATGGGAATACAGCTCTGGAAATGAGGAAAAAAAAATAGCATGAAAACAGGAAAAACCTGTACTGTTCAGCCTCCAGGAATCAGAGGACTCTTCAGACGCTGCCTATGGCGTTGCTTCAAGCATCTTTCTATTGCATAACTGCTTTTCTTCTTCTGCAGAATTACGGGTAAAAGACTATGGAAACGCATACTGTATGATTACATATCCTCAGAAACCCTTTTACAGAGCAACTTTTCTCTCCTCCAGGATGGGTCTGAGAATTGTAAGCGGGCACCGTAAGATGAGCGGATCTCCCATTTTATAACCTCTGCTGCTTTCCATTACTGTTAACCTTTATCTCACTGCCACTGTATTACCTTTCAGGGGGCATTTAAAACACTACTGTAAAAATGTATTTTGGCAGATATGCTTGTTGTGACAGGGTATTACTGAAATGCAATTTAAATATGAGTGTGAAAGACTAGTGCTATTTATTTCATTTGCTATCAAATTAATGAGCTTCATTATCACATGTGGTTGTTCAGTGAATGTCCACAGTAAATTCATTGAGGGAATTACACTTTATTTTCCTGGAGATAATTGGAAAAAAAAACTGAAAAATGACAGAGCTTTATTCAATTGTGCCCAGTCCTCTGTAATGGCATTAATCCAATCTGTGTTTGATGGATAATTTAATTAATCTACCTCCATAATCAGTTAATATCATCAATTTGTTCAGCCATCAAACAGAGAAAAAGGTGAGGGGAGGCAAAGAAACAGTGGCAGTTATATGGCTGGTGACAAAGCAAAGCTTTAGACTGGACAAAAATGTAGACTGAGCTTTATTGTATTTTCTTGACAGCACTGTCTGAAAATGAATGACCACACTGCCACTGTTTTCTTCCAACCCAGTTGTGCATGCTGGTTGAAAACAAACAGCAGGGGTGAGAGGTATGAGTTCTTGCTTATGGCCTTTTATGGTTCATTTTCCCAGATGAGCATAGGGAAGTGCATTACTGACACTCTGCTTGCACCCCAATATTATGCTGCACAGAAACAATGTTACTTCTGTTTATCTCCTACGATGCAACTTACATTTGTTTTAAAGTCAAAGTGGATCTACGCTGAAAAAGCATTACAAATGACTGCCTGGAGTGCCCCAGATAGGCCTTGCAGCAACAATGATGAGGTACAGACTGCAGCTCAAAAATCCAGCACAGCCAACTCTGCACAAACAGGAAAACACAGCTCGTTGTAAGGAAACCAAAAATAAAAACAGACTGCAGCTCCAGCAGGACAGGAAAACACAGCTCAAAAATCCACAGCCAACTCTGCACAAACATGCGAGGCCGCCATACTTTCAAAGCACAGCCATGACACGTTGTAAGGAAACCACAGCTGGTAAGAGGTAAGAGTAACAATATGCTGGCTGTTGATTCATTTTCGGCTGCGGGTGATCTCTGCTGTGTAAATTAAGAGCAGGGACTGAGTGGGTGGTGGGACAGACGCCGCCTCTGCCTGGCAGGTACCTCAGCCTCAGGCAGAAGGACGTTTTCCGGTCTCTCTCTAATGTTGCCAGTGCTGAGCCCTTACGATGGGCACACAATGGGGATCCACATTCAAACCCCATCATCCTGCCCTCTTGAGCGGTCCTCAATAATAGCAGCCTGCATTAAAATTAGAATCACAATTATAATATGTCCACTGTAGGAGAAAGGACCCACTGTGCTTTTGGGATGCTGTTTGAATCCAGCACAATAAATGACTGTGGCTTTAGCCTGATCAAAGCTCGGACTACTCTAAAAGGCCTACAGCTGAGTGCTCTTACTTTGGAGAGCACAGACTGTACCGCTTTTGTTTGAAAATTATGATCATTTTAATTAATTTACATAATTACACAAACAGTGGGCTGTTGTATGGTGTGCCATAGTCACAAATAAAACAAATATGGAGCACAAATACATAAAGGAAAAAACAAAATGACAACAAAAAAAAAAACAAATGGAAAAACACAAAAACATTAGGAAAGGCATCACCACAAAATAGCAGGGTATAAATATAAAACCAACGGTATAATCATGCAATGATGGTGTTGTGCTCTCCTTTTTGTTTTTTCATGTCCTCAACTTTGTAGCTGTATTTTAAACAATAAGGCCACCACTCTCAGAGGTCATAGCATCATTTTGGAGAATAGAGTTGGTAAGTGCCACTAGAGGGCAGTACTCAGTGAGAGGTTGGTCACTTGATGCTTGAGTGACAGAAGACAATTACATTTAAAGGTGAAGTATAATAAATTATCTAGCTACAGAATACAAGAAAATGACTAAAAGCTGGTCAAAATGAAACTCTTTGAGTCCTCTTATTTATGTTTTTAAAAGATCATTTTCATTACAGATAGCCCAGGAATTACATTTATTTCATTAACTGGCTGTCTTGCCATTATTAGCTCAAACTTGAGGCAAGCTAAGTAACTGGTTGATGGAGAGCTCATCCACCTAGCCTTCATCCTGGACATTGTTTTTTCTTCTCCAGAGGCATTAGGGAGCTCTCACTTCAGTGTCAAAAAAGGAAAAATGCATCATAATCAATGACAAACTAATTATGGATAAGAAAGGTGGTCGCCTGGCAACATTTGTGAGCAAGTAGTTGGCTGGTAAAACAGCTAGCTGGCCAGTTAGCTTGACTAACAGGTGATAAAGTCACACTGTTAGATGAAAAGGAATTATTTGAAAATAACCAACCAGCCAAGAGGCTTTCCTTTATTCCGTTTTTGGAATTCTCTTTGTTATTTTCTTCAGCTATCACCCATACCATTAGCTAGAAAGATGGCAAACTAAAATTAGAGGAAGTCTACACTCTTGAATTTACAGAACATGTTTCAGTATTAGGTTTCAGAACATCCAAATTTGGTGTTTACCATCCAAACATATACACAAGTTTTTCTTACATAGGGATGAAGCTTTTTGTAAAATTAAACCTGATGGTTTAGTTTTGCCTCCAATGTGCCCCTTTAATTTTCCCCTTCTCTTGTCTGATGTTTATAGTAACTGCTTGCACATGACACGGCCTTATGCTGGTAAACAAGAGCTACTCAGAGCTAGGACTAGACAGCTAGTTTGTGAGCCAGCTACTCACCCGACCTCCATTTGTCCAACAGCGAAAAATACTGACTATTATTTGAGAGGGGGAAATGTTAAAGACTTACCAGCCAAGAAGTGTTCTTTCCAGAAACTTCTGTAAGTTTACCTATTACAGATCTTATACAGGTCATTCTTCAGCATAATCTATCTTTGGTCATGATCAACATCAGTGCGGTCACATAGCTTGTGGCTGTGAGCTAACCCTGAGTGTACCCTTGGGAGTGGAGGCCCTAGAGTGGTGAGTACAAATGCAAAGCAGGGCCACAAAACAAAACACCACAACATCATCTTTTTATGAAATCATTAGTTTTATATTTGGGATCTTCTGTGTTGGTCTTAATGTTATTGTGTTTTCCTATTTGTTTTTTGTTGTCCATAATGTGTTTGTTTTTTTCCCCATGTGCTTGTTTTTGTGTCTTTCTTAATGGCACTTAAGGGCCACTGAACCGTTACACTTTACTGTTGCCTTTTCAGAAAAAATGAAAGGTATACCACTGCGAGAGGACTGAAAACATAAATAATACCCATGAATGCATTAAACTCATTTATACAAGTATGCAGAGCGTGTGTTGAAAAATATCATTTTAATCATAATGATTCCTATAGATTTATTATCCACATTAGAATAAAGGTAAAAGGCTTGCTTTGATACACAGAGGAAATTTTAAAGCCTATAAACTGTTGTTTGCATGTCACATAATCAGAATTTTTCGAAATGAAAACAACCCTTTTCTTGAGTGCTCAAATTAAAGCACTATATCACAAGGCAAAACTTTTCTCTCCATTTTCTCTTTCATTTCAAAGGACGCCCATAAATTATGCATGAACATCCCCGGCATTTTATTATACACCACCGGTTTGGAACAGCCTGAATGCCATTATTTCAACCAAATGAAATGTGAAACATGAAGAGAAAGAGGTGAAAACTGAACATATGTACACACCCATACATGTGCATACAAGAACCTCAGAGAAATGAAATGACTGGAACCAGAAATGTTTGCAACTTTGACATTAAATTGCATACATTTAAAGCATATTAGTAATTTGTTGATCAAATTACTCATATGATTGGAATCATTACTCAATTATCAGCAATCTTATTTTTAACTCATTTTGCTGCAGTACACCTTAGTTAATTAATCTACAGTCAAACCAGCAGGGAAATTTTCTGTCAACTAACACATAGTACGTGCAGATGAGTACAGACGGATGAAAGTTTATTCAGTGTGCTAACAAACTATGCTGAAACAGAGAAAAGGAATAACAAATATTTGCATGGATAGCAATTTTCCAAGAGGAGTACAAAAGCTCGCAAGAGATAGTTTCTGAGGCATCATAAGATACTGCATCAGTGAGGGAATCTTAAAGGGGAGCTGCAGTCTCTCAGCAAGCAGGTGGGCTCTGCTAACCCAGCTCAACTTAAACTGCTCCTGCACCATTAATGCATAAATGCACCCAACACTGTATCAAATAATGCAAAAAGAATGTGTTGCACTGTACATGCTTAGGAAGCCGATTCAGTTTTCAACGAGTGGTCATCACATTATCCTCTCCTTGATCCACAATACAACCTGTAACCTGCATAAGCCATGCAAAATATGTTGTTGTCAGTACTCAAAATACAATGATATAAGGTAGCTGATGACTGGACATGGCAATTTCAGTCATTAAGTGCTCTGTCAGAAACAACATGGGATACCAAACTGCTTGATAAGGACCCATCTTGTGGAGGCGAGTTAAAGCGGATACTCAGAATCTCTGCACATCACTGTATGATTGCCACTGCTGAACTGCCATGCTGCAGTCCTCCCTAGGGTCCATTACTGTGGAAGATATTCTGACCTTAGGGCTAAATTACCCACTGACCCTCGTCCTGTTTGTGCACCTATATGTATTATATTGCACAGTATTATTGATTTCACACATGAGAAACCACATAGAAAATTGACCTAAACTACAGTTTATGTGCCAGGGAACCAGTCACATTCTGAATACATCTTTAATCAGGCGCCCAATTAGCGAGACCCGATGAATATCTTCAAAGTATTGCCGGCACTAAATTAATGTGTCACTCCCTTCCATCAGGGATTTCCTCTTTAAACTTTTAATCTCTTTTCAGGCTCCCATTGATTTAGCACAGAAGATTAATTCATGTGGCTCCCTCTCTTTTTCTTCAAACTTTTGTGTCAATGTTTTACACCTCATGGGGACAGGACATTCAACCCTCCACCAAATACTGCCAAATGTTTCTCTCAATATTTAGAACAATCTCTAACCTCCAATACTGCAAAATGCAAGTTTATTCATTCAGTAAGCATTTTTATTCAAGTTAAACTTTTATTCATTTTTCTCTGCGTAGGTAAATTACATTCGCTATCAATTTGTAAATAAAGTTTCTGTCACCATGACCAGCGTCAATTTTAACTTAAAACATTAACACTTAGCTGAAAACACGTTTCCAGCCTTCAAAACTTGAAACACTTTTTAATTATTTCTGGAGTGAATACGGTGAACTATGGAATAACTTACAGGTCTGCTTTTTCCAAACTTTTCTCTTAAAGTTTCATTAAATAACTACCATAGACCTGGATCCTTGCCTTTATTCTGTAACAGGAATTTGTTCCACTGTGTCGGGTGCCCTCAGTTAATTTTTCCCATTCGTCAATGTGCAATTTCCAAAACTGACCAATTGAAAAATTCATTGAACATATCATCACACTTCATGTTATGAAATCCTCATTTTCAGCTAATAAAAAAGTAATCCACTATCTTGACAAGATTAAAAAAATTAATAAGACATAATAACAAATGATCTAAAAATGAATAAGGAAATTGAGTACATCAAACATGATTTAACTTGCAAGAAGTTACTATTTAAAACTAGTCACTATGTGCAACACTTCTTGGTTCTTACACTGTAGTTGGAACGCAAACCAAAAAGTTGCCTTAGAGTAGTTCAGAAATCTAAGTTCTTTACAAAAAGTACCGTAACTGTCAGTTGGATCAGATTGAATCAATTAAAACACCATCTTACATCACTGGACATCTATACACACCAGTGCTGGTGTTTTAAATACATAAGTATCCAAACTGGTTTGTGAATGTGGTGTACCGGTAACAAGGAAAGACTAATATGATCTAAGATGAATGCGATGAAACTCAGTGAACCTTTTTGGGCAATATCCCCTCCACAGTTTTGTGTGTAAACCAATAGTAATAAGATGGACACAGCTATAATAGTGTTGAAGGCATTACCTCCATGTGTGCTGGAACGCATTGTCAGCGAACATGACAAGTTCACAGCCGCTGTGTTTCTTCAAAGGTCCTGTCTTCTATGGCGTTTACTAACTCATGACTTTCACTTAAAACATAGATATTACAGCAATAACTGTAAGTGTTAACATGTAATAAAGGGTGCCTGATTTACACCATTTTCAGGTATTACACCACACCTGTTGGAGAGAGAGATCTTAAATATTATTTAGGACAGAAATTCAGAGATTATTTATTTGCGGTCTGATGAAGAAGGCCACAATGTGGATGAAGAAAAACATGTTTCCGCCACTGAACCTGCAATAGTTATGCCAAATCAAATGCATCACGGAGGAAGTTGGAAGATGGAAACAATGGCTTGGATGTTGCATCAATATAATTATTCTGTAATTACAGCCATTGCTTCATTAACTTCTCTGTAAAGCTTGTATCTATAAAGCTCAGGCATTTCAACTCAGACCTAATCGGACAAACAGAACATCACTCAGCGAAGGCCAAGGAGAAGATGCCTGTTTAATTGAGCCGTGAAACAGAGCTGAAGCCTCCTTTTGTTCCCAGCCATACTATGAACAAATGTCCTTGTTAAGCATTTACATTCGTCTCTGCTGAGACAAACCGCATGCAAGAGTCTGCGCTACATCATAAAAATGACAAAATATTCTTTTGAAACTCTTCATCATCGTACAAATTGTAATTTGACAAAAAGAACACCCAAACCCTAGAGAGAGTAGGAAATATAGACATGCGTAGACAGAACATCTTAATGCACCCATATGGCTCCAGATTTTGACAAATTCTAGTATTTTCCTCTGATAAGTATAAACATAAAGAAGTCAAAACATTACATGAAGCTAATGACATCCATTGGTAACATTTATTATAAATTCACATGATTAGCCTCATGAACTACGCAGAAATGGAGGTGCATAGCACTGATCACACCTAGGTCTGTGACATTTACATCCCTCCGTTCTGTTACGAGTCTCTGTGGTACTGACCGCCTTTAAAGAGTGTTAACTAAAGATGTGATAGCTGTGATGATGACCAGGAGAAGGTTCAAAGGTTCATTGAAGATCCTTGTAGAGCCTTCAAACGAAGGGAATTTGTTCTTCCTGGCAGACTTGCTGTTTGAACTCTGTGAGCTGCTCATCACAGGGAGCAGCTTAGGGCTTAAGATGTTACCTTTTTTAAATGGTTCACTGCAACAGGACACTTAAATAAAAGTTTCATTTTGAGCATAAATCACAAAAGTTATGCTCACACCATCAGCATAAGAGACTGAGAATGATTAAAAGTGTACGTGTAAAGAAAACGTAGGCACCTCTCCATCAACGGCATGACCAATGTCTTGTTCAGCAGTATCTTGCTTGTGAATAGATACTGTGTTCCACTGTCAAAGACACTCTCCCTGTAGAACCAACTGAATGTCTTGCAATAAATCACTATGGTCCTCTCTTATGCACCAATCTCCTCGGACTAGCCATGGGATGCTAAGTTATGTCTTTACACTGACTCATTACATGACTACATTTCCCAGTGTGCAAAACTGAAACACATGTTTATATGTGCAGCACTGGGCAGTACTGAACAGGAAGTAAGCATAAATGTCCAATAATTAAGTTTAATTAATCAAATTAGGATTTCACAGCTGCTGGAAATCCCTTCAACAGCCTGAGAATATATAATGTGACAGGTAAGGACAACATTAAACACATTTCATGGTGTTGTTGAGGAAACTCTTATGCTCCCTCTAAAAATACCACAGACAGAACATCAACAATTCTCAGACGCTTGTATAAAAACAAATTCATTCAAATAATAATTTAAAAAAACTAGTTACACAAAGTCTGAATTTTATCCACAACATAAATGTCCACTTTATATTTTTCCTAAAGCCCAAGCCAAACCCCAGCAACAGTGATACACGCAAAGCTGACAATCTGTCCATCAAATCCTACAACCAAGAAAGAATTTCTAAGCTTCTGACATATTATTGGATTTAAAGATTTCTCAGCCAAACAGAGTTTAGTTTCATCTTCTACTAACAATAAAAATGTACTTCCAAATACAACTGATCTATTAAAAGGGGACAGCCATAACAATCTTTACAAGCCTGAATGAACAAGATAGCAATTCCTCACTAAAGCCCACCTTAATCCACCACCCTGATCTGTCCTGTACAAACAACCATACCTGTCCATCGCGCTCCATTCTTCCTCTGGCAACTTTCTACATGTGCTATTTATTTGCACCTTTATTTCGTTACCGACAAGTATTCACTTTTCCAGGAAGAGACTTCACTTGAAAATCAGTAAAATCACACTTCATAACAAGGAATGAGGAGCACCTGTGATTCTACAAAGTGTCAGCGTTTATTGATCTCTTTATGTCACATTTTACTTATAGGCTGAAATTTTGCATTATGTGATTCTTGATTAGTCGCCTTGCAGCTTTAATGGTTACCTCTACCACATCAAAGGGAAAACACCTGTAATTAATAACATTTTCAATTGAAATGTCATCCATTTCCATTATGTGTTTGGGGCTTAATGTTAGTCCAGGATGTCCAAGGGTATACTCTGTAGTTCGATATTTGTTTAAACTTAACTGGGCTACAGAGAGCCATGTAAATGTCTCTATCATCATAAAAACATACTATAATATACCTTACAAGCGATTCTAAGGAGTACATTTCATCAAATAACCATGGTAACAGAACAATAAATGTGGTAAAAGAACAATAAAAAGCGGCCTTTTAAACATAAAACGTTCTTAAGGTATCACCATGTCATGTGTGTGGAAATTTATTTTTAAATATAGCTGCAAGCAGCATTGAAGGATGCAAGCAGTCTAGCAGGGCAGAGTCGACATGGCAACTTGATCTGATCATGTTAAAAGCGTGGCTGTAGGCACTGGTGGTTTTACATCAGTTGACCAAAGATCGGGTGTAACTGAGATATGAGCTAACGTCCTGTTTGGGTCGTTTGCCTTTGATTTGGTTGTCCTGTCAACCTAATTAAAGGCAGGCCTTGGGATCTCTGAAGGCATCACCACAGATAAGAATCACTTTTATATGGCAAACACATCAACAGTTATGAATATGTTTTTGCTTATTGCAGCAATTACTGTAAGGCAAACAAGCATTTTTGCTTATTGAAGCACTCCCCAGTGGTGGAGTGACTGCAGGGCGGCACCCTCACAGCTCCATCAGCTGGGAGAGCACACACACAGCTCAAAATCCACTGGTGTCCGGGCTATAAACACAGGACACCAACAAAATGCCTTGCAGAAAATTTTCAAATCACAAACTACTATTTGCCTTCACAATCTCCTAAAATTACTATATTCACAATATTTATTCAGAATTTACTTATTCACAGTCATTGATAGTTAAACGCTTTGAGTGTGTTAGTGAAATTTCTCAGGCTTCATCCTGCTGGCACCTTAGTTCAAAGAGTCAATGCAGAACTTTGAAGTTGTCCTCAAGGCTACATCCTTCCAGAATTAGGCCACCCATGCAAATAAGAAAGAAAGGTCATTGAAGATAATTATCCATAAAGGTACTGGAACTGTAAAAGAACAATACAGTTATAAAAAGAGTGAGGTATGAATGAAAATAACATCCTATTCACACTAAAACCAATCCAGTCTGGTTGTATCATAGCTGGGAAAATGCGAAGAACACGGCTTCATCTCTCTAGCCATGAATGTGCATAGTGATGGCACAGAAGACCTTGCTCCCTGCCTGAACAAGCAAATATTTGTCTTAATATGACAAAATGGACAGTGCCAACTGAGTCCCAGGGAACCACATGCCTGGCTATATGACAAGTCACTGTGCTGGTTGTAAATAACCTCCCCATTCCCCAGCTCAAAAATTCTGCCACCCTAGGCAAAATATTAAGTTGGACCAAACCCATGAGTAAAAGAGATAATTGACCATAATACTTGCCTGTTGGCAAAATTAGGCTTTAATATCCCTATTACATAGGCCAATGCCTTTCACAAATTAGTAATACAAACTAGCTGATGTAGCCTAATACCAAGCCTATTTAGTCAATGAATTAGAGACCAGGGGAAATACATGTTTAAAAGGAAACAACTCAGCATTCAAGAAAAATACGAAGTTACAATTCCTTAATCAAATGTTCCAATGGACCACTTAATGGCTCGGTCTAGGCTACAACTACCAAAATCAGCATGCCATGATAGTTTCAAAAAGAGTAAGATTTATTTGCGAAGGAGCAGCCAGTAAAAGTACAATGAGTAGAGAAAGATAAGCCAAAAAGAAGAAGAGAGGTCTGATTAATCCTCATTAGCTGATTCTGGAACACTGATGTATTAGCTTTGATTATTAAACCAGTTTTCAAATTAAGAGTGGAAAGGTTCTTAAGAGGTACAATGTGAAAGAAACAATGCTTAAAACAAAGTCATTATGTACCACAGAAAAGAACTAATTTATTTTCCAGCAATTGATAACAATGCCCAGGATCTGCCCAAAACGCCACCAAGTCAGTTCAGAAGGCCAAAAGTCCCTTTGGGATGGGGGGGTTGGGTTGTAGTGAATCCCATATATTTAGTTATGCTTTAGCAGAGATTTCAAGCATTAACTTAGAACCCTAATGAACTTAAAAAGAGCTAGTGAAGCCCAGCCCTTTTGTAGCTGTAGCCTGTAACAACAAGCTAAATGAGTTTAGAAAATGAAACAAGACCTTAATTCTGGTTCGACCCCTGAAACAACCCCTGAATTCTGGCTCGTTGTAACCTTGGGACCATGGATTTTGATTAATCTCTATTACATCTGATTGTTTATGCATATTTGTCATGAAAGTTCCCTTTTTCATTTGGAGGCAGCATGATTACATGTAGTAGCCTATAGCCAGGAAAGTCAATGCAAGGTCACCAGAGAAGCACTTAAAGAACTAGCATAGGCATCCTGGAATCCGTTAGCTCTAAATTACCGGCAGGGTGTGCAACATAATCATCAACTGGCCACAATGATTGTATGCTGTAGAGAGGTGTTTTTGTCTGTTAGTGTATTGAGTGGCTGTGTTCTGTTGATAAGTCACACAATTAGGAGTGAACCGAACACTGTTAGAACAAAGCGAATCACGTCAGGTGGGAGAGGACCACAGTTAAACTGAGCCTCAGGGAGCTAAACCAATTTCTGTTCCTCCAAAGAGAGGAAAAGAAACATACAACTACCTCAAAATATGTTAACTTTTTTCATTAAATCCTCAGTTCTGAAGTGAAACCCTCAGTTGTATTGTGTGTAGTTTTGCACAGTGTGGGTCCTTCATTCTTGAATAAAATGACCTCCTGATTTGTAGCTAAAATTAGCAGAGAGAAATTCTGGAAAGATCAGTAAAATATGCAGAATGCTTGTTTAAAAAAAAAAAAATGAAATGTTTATTCTCAGTTTTGCTTACCCAGGGTACACCAGGAGTCATCACAAAGGAATTAAGCAAGAAAAAAAAGTACCTACTTCATCTTAAATATGTTTTGGGACAGATAAAAGGTTTAACATGACGTGAGGACTGTAATACGAATGGATGAAAAGATAAGATGCAGTTATTTACGTCATCCGGGTCGGCACTTCCTTTGATTAACAGTCTGTTTATGGAGGTCATGGTTTTATCTGAACAAGTGGGCATTCTTCTGACATCAGATGCTCAGCAAACCTGGGGCTCTGAAGGATGCACCTGGCTAATTATACAATCAGGGGGTCTGAGGTAAATATGCACCCTACAGAAAGTCCACATCAAGCAGTTCTAATAAACTGTCAGCAGCATTACAGTCAAGCCACATAATTTTCTACATTTGTGTTAAATGGATACCAATTATTTTTATTTAGTTGTTGTGTGCACCATAAACAACAGCAGGCAATCACTACTTTCTTTTTATTTTTAATTTTTTTGCCAAAGTAGTGCTTGATTTCAAGTGTCAGTTATTTATAATCTAAGGCCTTATTTATGCTTATGAATAAGGCCTTATTAAGTATTCTTTTACATCAACTCAAATTTGGATATTTTCTGAGCAGTGTACCATACTGGGTTGGTAAAAAGCGACTCCTTTAAAAAAATGTGTATACAATATAAGTAGAGTAATGGATATGGAGTTATGGGATATTCGTGTAACAGTCAAAACAGCAGCTGAGAAGATGAGTTTTCAGAACAGAAACAATATCAAATAAACGCACATCTCTGTGAGAACTTCAAGGACAAAATGGAATATTAACACATACTTGCTGTAGGTACTTCTACAAACAAATCAAGTAATTCAAAAATAAAGCCAGCACTAGCTCAAGGGCATGATAATAAAAATTGATTGGGCCTTCCCACTCAATCAAAAAGAGATTTTGATGAGAACTGTAAAGGAAAGCTGAAGCCATTAGGCCAGACTTCCTATTCTCTAGAATCACTGTGTTAATGAATACACAACGTTAATATATTAATACATAATAAATACCTGAGGGAGGAAATAAATGAATGGCATTTAAACTATTGCTGCACTTAACACATTGAAATACTTAAGGCACTGGGTTAAGAGTGTACTATTAAAAATGATAACAGTGTGAAACCAACCCTATGTTTTTTTTTTTCTTTAACTCAACATATTTGTCATTGTTATCATTACACCAAAACAGACAAAGCGGATAATTTCACAGTCCATATGGATTAGCTTGTTTATTTTGTGAAGGACAAACATTTACGTTTCAGAAGAGCTGAGGTATTCCGAGGGAGGGAAGAGGGATTTCGCCCAAATCAAGTCTCATTTCAGAGATAATTAAATCATTCACTCCTCGCCAGTAATAAAAAAAAAAAAAAAAAAAAAAAAAAAAAGACTATCCCCTCAACCCACAGTAATAGTTGATGGCACTTCAGCTGCCACAGATATGGCCGTTTATGAGGATATTAAATTTACACCCAGGCCACGGAAGTGGGTCATTGAGATTCGATAAGCATTCATGAAGGTCATTCGTCAGAGTCTCCCCTCCTCTGAATCAGTCATCTCAGACTCGTTTGAACAATCTGAAAATCATGACTCATGAGAACGGCCGACCGCACTGCTTAATCCTTGCTTTGCCACTTGAATTTCTTAATGGCATCACTGGCAAAAAAAAAAACAACCATAATTAATGGCAAGTACAAGCACAAGTGTATGAAAATATACTGCTGTTTACATCAAGGGTAATTAAGAATGATTACTATCATACTATGTCTTACATGCACAGCATGTTTAAACTATGCAATAGCGATACGTTTTAATTCATTCGTTCATTTAAAAAATTAAAAATCATCCTGAAAATTCAACAAAAGTTATTGCTGATGTGTAGCATACACCAGCCATTCTGATGTATAGAAAAAGCAAAGAGAGGTGGGCATGAGGAGAAGCTAGGAAGAATACTCTCTTGATTCTGGCCCATAAACTATTAACTGGTCAACAGAGCATTTTAATGAAGGCAGAGAGGAGACATATTTAAGATTCCATGCATAATAAATAAGAAATGATTAGGTGATAGTTCAGAGACTGAGCCACAATCAATAACGTGCCTTAAAAGCGCCCCGGGCATTCTAACCTGGGAGACTGCAAGAAGCAATATCTATAAACATGACAAAAGTGCAAAGGATGAATTAGGGATGAACTCAGCTGTTGGTTTGCCCAGGTTGAGTGAGTCGATTGCTCAGTCTAATGGCACTGCTGTTTGCATTTAGAGGAGATGCACCTATGATTGGGCCATAGAAGAGCTGTGAGAGAAGATGCTATTCGACAAGAGCAATGATGACTGCGAGACCACAATCTCAAAGGCACATTTTTCACAGCTTCACATGATATTGGGTTAATAAGGTTTCATTCATATCTCTTTGAGAAATTTAGGACTGTATAGAATGTATATGGATATACTATAATTGAAAACCACCAGTGCATGTAAAAAATGCAATCATGTAATGTAAAACTGAGGCATTGGAGTATTGTCCAAAGCTGTATTGTAAGCACAAAGAGTATTGTCATATGTACCGGTGGCAAGGCCAATAGACCACAGGCATTTTGCATTAGAATGCTCATCATATAGCAAGTTCTGGTGCCGAGGAAAGAGTTTAATAATGAAGACTAACTGGGGAACAACTGGGTGGCTGGATTGAGAAAACCAGACTTGGACAGGGCATCAGAGAACACCCCGAGTCTTTGCGATAAGTGCCGAGGAACCTTTAGTGCCCACCACTGGTCATAGCATTGGCTGAACGTGATATTTATAGTTAAAAACAATGTGCGGCCATCCGCTAAATTACACAGCAGCTGAGAGACTCTCCGTCACAAACACATTGTAAAGTCTGTCAATATTCTTACAACCTGTATTCTCTTAACTAGAAACATAATCACAATTACTTTGAGAGGGGAAAGTATAATCCAACATTTGGGTGTTTTCTGAAAGAACTTTTTTTTTCCCCATCAGCAGAGAATAAATAGTTTTGAGGGTTCTTAGCTTGATTTATGGATTTAGAACCAAAGTTTCCAATAACACCTTCCAAATGAATGAGCAGTTTCATAATCATAATTGATTAGTTCCTGTTTTATAGCAAACCTCTGTACGCATCCCTCATAAAAATCCTAAACCATCTTTCATCTAACAGATAAAAACCCAGACAGTCTTGCCGTCTCTTCTCTCTTGATAGTAAATGTTTTAGGTGGCAAAGCCCTTACAATGACTCCACTTATCTTTGGGCTCATATGCTTGATGACAATGCCCAATATACAATTAAAATGGCATCAATACAGATGGAAATATAATTTATGGACCTGCTCTTTTTGCCTTGTCAAGAGGAATGCTCTGGTCTGAAAATGTAGAGTGAAACAAAAGGGTGGGTGGGACTCATCCATTGTAGCCTGGGCATTGTTATAGATCTGAAAGCCAGCCATTGCTGGGGAAAAAAATGATTCTTTCATTTGATACACAGTTTAAAGAAGTCTGGTAAAATCCTAATGAGGGGCTACAGAGGCTAAGCCGAGTCTGGCGCTTCCTCTCACTGCAGACATTCAAATCACAACATGAGAGAGAGAGAGAGAGAGAGAGAGAGAGAGAGAGAGAGAGAGAGAGTCCTAATTAGTGCCAATGACTGTTCAAGCGTTCTAACCCGGTATATCTTGTTAAAATGACAGCTCCAGTTTTTCGGTGGGTTATAATAAGCCTCGGTAGCCAGGCTCAGATTGCAAACACTATGCAAGCCTAATTTCAGACGGAACTTAATTTCCCATAAGCGTGCTTTAGTTCCGTATTACAGTTCCAAGCCGTACACTGCGCCTCCCTTATCTGCGGCGGCCATGAAATAAAGCTGTATTAGTTACAAGTGATTGTCCTTGGCAAGGTATGCTCCTCTGCCTGTTAAATCAAACTGGAATGCAATTACTGAGAATTCAGGAATTAACACATGACACGAAAAGGCCAGACATACAACACATGAACATATACAGTAGTGTTGACTGCTGAGCTGACATTAACTGGGTACTTTATACAGGAATAGGTAACAGCAGAATATGTGCATCATACTTTCATTGATTTGAACTTGATTCTAGGCAACATACAGGTAATTCCAGACATAAAGCTAAGTTATTAGGGTACATTCACAATGCAAGTAACAGTAAATAAACACACTAAATATAAACAATGTTTCCACAGCAAGAAGGATATGCTTTAAAAGTGTCTGACAAAAAAAGAAAAAAAAATAACTACAAGTATAGTAGGGGATTTTCTACTTATTGTTAGAAGCTGTGACATTCACTTCAGGTGTGGGACTATTTTATTTTAGCATAAATGACAGTAACCTAATGAAATTAAGGAAAACTTTACATTTCTGTGTGGTGTCATTAAACATACAGTCAAATGGGGAAATGGGATACATGGAGAATTTGGCTGGTGCAAGGAATAGCCTGAAGTGTGTGACTGGACAAAAGTATATAAATATAGTAGTGATATCAAAGGGTTATCAGGTACTGATACAGTAATACATTCACATTCTATATTCAGCTATTTTAATTTTTGTTATTATGCATGTTGGGATGCACACATGACGAATATGATACAATACATTTGTTGTCATTCAAATAAATGTATCAAAACATACTATAGCCATTTATAACCAGAATTCATACCAACATTTTTAACACGAATTCAGAGGAAGCTCAGGCTTCAAAACAGAAAGAGCTGATTTCAGAAACACCCTGTAGGAGTGAAATGAGCCCAAGTAGCAGGTGAATGCCATAAGAAAAATGGATAGAGCATAATTTTTCACCCACTATTATATGGAAACCAGCTGTTTAACTTTGGGTCACGGAACAGTTAAGGTGCAGAGCAGGGTCAGCACTTCCATCTCAGAGCAAATTAGCTCTGAGCTCTCCATTACTCTGCCACTGCGGAGGCTATATGTGGATACTCAAGGAAACATACAAGCTATGGCTTCCTGCGCTACTTTTAGCTCTATATATGGAGATTTGAGTTCATAATATGGACACATTTATAGTATTTCCATCATCTGTACCATGGAATAGAACTAAACATGAATAAATAGTTGGATACAAATGTTTGGGCACCCCTGTGCATGTTACAATTACAATGCACCTCAAAGAGGTGAATATGCTACATTGTAAAACATTAAGAATGTTGCAATAAAGTAATAAACAAATCCAATTTTTGAAATTGGATTACCAATTTCATTTAAGGGCTTCTTCACACTAAACTCATTAAAATATACTCAAACAAAATTAGGCTTTTAAAGTCAAAAACTCTTAACATGCTCATCATAAGCCAATGTCAAAATTAAAATTGGCATGGAGGATCAAAAAAAAAAAAAAAAAAAAAAAAAGAAGAAAGAAAAACCTACCTACTGAGGCTCCAAGTCCATAAAATGAAGGAGGAAGATGAAGAGAAAGAAAACTACCTCAAGCAATCGAGAAAAATTCAAAACAGACAGCAGAATACCGCACATGTGACCTTGGAATGATGAAAGAGTCAGTCTCTGGAGGGGGGATAAGGGCCCCTTCTCCAAATATACTTTCATCCGTCAGCGACAGCTTGAGGGACCGATATGCTTGTATAGAAATGTATCATTATGATTATAATGGGGAAAAATGTGCATGTCAAGATTGTTAAACATGTATTCAGATGGCCTGCGCCTGGAAAAAAAAGTGGTTTGATTAAACTGCTGGGAAAGAATTGTCTGTGTGGGGAAAAAATAAAGTATCTTCAGACAGCAACAGCCAACCGAACCCACGTCTCAATGGAAGTTTGTTTTAATCTTTTCATTCATCTTTAATCTTTACTCAAATATGTATTCAATAACCTTCAAAAGAAGCATAACATATACAATATTAATTCATTTATAAAACTAAACCTGACCACAATGCTTAGCTTGAGCTGTTAATCACAGGGAAATGAAAAGCTTTTTTATAGGTCCCTAATTTAAATAACGTATGAAAAGCAGCACATTGGGAATCAAATTGACGATACAGTTCTAATTTAACTTACTTCAACTTTGCAGCCTACTTCTAAAGTGTTTAATATACCCATGGCATTGCTGATAATAACTGGAATATTTCTTCAACTTAAAAGTAAAAGAGTAAATTGGCCTACATGAAGCAAATGTACAATGATGCAATCGTTCAGATTACATTTTTTTTCTTCTAACAGACTGAAGTTTGTTAAAATGATACAGGCCTATCTTTCTAGGGGTACGCTTAAGGCAATCACAGGCAAAGTAGAGACATGCACCCAGCTCTTCAGGCGCACAAACCCTGCCGTAGCCTTTATTTGTTCCATCCCCACAAACCGCAAACTTCCCACACAGACTCCGGTGGAGTTATACAAAGAACCAGAAACTTCTCATGCTAAACATGTTGAACCATACTCAGATATTTAACTTTTTAAGTGAAAAAAGTATTGGAAAAAAAAAATATTTAATATGCTTCTCCTTAGAAAATGTCATTATTAAAATAGGTCTTCTAAATTACAGAGATCAGATATTGGAGTGGAAGACTAAGAAAGTTAAAACTAAACTGCAAAAGCTCAGGAGAAGGCTGCAAATATGACTCTGTTTTACCTGCCGACTCGCCCAGGCTGTTTTTCACACTACCTGTGTGTACCTGGAAGAATTCAGCATGTTCAGCTCAAGAAGCTGCAAGTAACCGACCTGCCAGGACAGTTTCCCAGAAAGCAATGAGACTTTGCTCTATGTGTGACCAACAGGTCCCAGTGGGTATGATTTTAAAATTACTTTTCTTATTTTGACCATACAACCATTGATATACATTCATATTCATGTCTGAGACTGCTTCATAAGCAAACAAAACAATTTTTTTTTTTCTAGACATAGATAAAGTATTTGTTTTGCTGCGAGTGGTGCAGTTTCAGTTTTTAATGCTCAGTCACAGTTACAACAGTAATAATAATAACAGTAATTTCATACTTGCATTATAAGAGCCTTAAAACAAGGAGGGTCTGGCTGTGATTCCTGTTTTTTTTTTTTGTTCCCTGGCTTTCCACAAGGTTTTCACTTTCGCTGCGACCTGTTTTAACACCTGCTGCAAGACTAGGCCGATCTGCCTCAATGTTGGGTTTGCCTACCGTAGCATTTAAAACAAACGCAGATAATTTGCTTTCGCTCCTTTCAAAAACAGCAAGCCATTATTTCACACATGAATTTCAGCAAACCGTCTCGAGCCCCTCCATCTCCTAATCCTCCAAGCATTAATAAATTACTCTGTGCTGTGAAGTCACTCAAATTAATGTTTTAAATCACATGATCAATCTTTGCCTCTCATTCCACCAGCATCCACACAACCTGCTGACTCATCAAAAAAAAAAAAAAAAAAAAACCCACTTTCATGCACTCCCCCAGCAAGAGCTACACATACATTCATTTTTCGCATGTCAATCTACTCTCGCATCAAACTGATTGTTTTTCAGACACTGTCTTAGTATGCCACAGAAAGGAACAGCCATAGATTGCACTCTGATTAGATCCCAAACATATGCAAGGGAAAAACACACACTGCTTCAGAGAGGTTTCCCACCCTGTTTTCCAGGGCCCTGTTTTCCACCCAGCATCAGGTAGCAGTCACTATAACTCAAGCTGATTTGCTAGTTCCAGACCGACACAGTTGCTATTTTTCCCTTCAGCACTTATGTTCTGAAAATAGCAAATAAAGTAATGTCAATTTGGTCATGCTTGACTTAATATGTGTGGTTATGGCTGTGGTACAAATAATGGCCAAGGAGCCACTATTGAATGTTTACATTTTTCAAAATAAATGACAAAAACTTTATTTTCTACGTTTGTTTTCCCTGATGTACCGTAAACATACTGCACAGTGACACCAAAACTGAGGCACATACCCAACCGTGAATTTCGTACACGGTAAAACCCCTGCCATTTGGTCAGGCTAGACTTAATGTTATTATATGGCTAATCTGATTAAGCACAAAGTTACTGATTAAGACAGAAAGTTACTGCCAAACAAAACCACATCTTAAATCATTTAAAATGATTTAAAATGATTTAATGAAGAATGTGTGCCTCCTTAGTAAGAGTGTGGCATTTTCAACAGTTTTTTCCCACTAGAATTGAGTATGTCAGAGTAGATGAAAATAACAGCATGCTGAAGCTGAGTTTCATAAGCAGAGGGGCCTGCTCCTCCCATTTAGCTATTGCCAGTCTGATCCACCTGAAGAGGATACCAGGCAGACTCACCTGAAGAGGATCAGCCAGCCCTGGTGTGAGCCATTGGCTTTATCTAGGCCATCTATAAAACACAGGCTGAGAGTGGGGTTGGAATTTTTTTGGGTTTGTGCAGCTGTAATGTTTTATTGTACTGTGGAAACTGCTTATAGTAATCATGTATGTCCAGGTGAAATTGATCACTATAAGAGGATGATCATTACAACCGATTTTTTTTCTTTTTCTTTATTTCTTATGCAGATTACCATTTAATTGACATTTGTATATTTATTGCATGAAAATAAAGCAATGAAACAGACAGCATCTATTTACTGAATTTTACTGAATTTTACTGACTCTTTCAAAATACAGTACAGATGAACGCTTCTCAAATTATAGTACTGTAAAAATTAAAGTACTGAACTGTGTATAATTCAAAAACACTATAATACAGTGCAGTACTGTATATAGAATATAGCTTATTGTAGTTAAAATTATAATTAGGCCATAGTCTAAAACGTAAAACTATTTTGTGGTTTACAAAATACAGTAATGTCAGTAGTGTGCATTTGTTTTCTGTCTCCATCATTAGCAGCCAGGACTGTTTCTCGTTGTTTGAGTAGACTAAACAAAATAGCCTGAGGAACACCTAGTTTCGCTGCTGCATCTCATTGCTCCTTTTCAGCAGTTTGTCATAAGCTTTGAGTCCACGTCTGTCATTCTGTGCATGCAGCATTAGTCTCAGGTAGAATTACCGTAGTTGTATTTATTTTCTCTTCCATATGTTGTCATGTATAAAAAGACCCAAAATGAACACTGTAAGAAGACTACTTGATTACTATGAGCAAATAATTTAAACGGTACTTGTACAGGAATGATTCTGCCCCAGGCGTTTTGATCCATATAAGCGGTTGATCACTATAAACATGATCACTATAAGCGTTTCCCACTGTATTTCGGAGAATACATTTAACAGCCTTTCAATACAGGGGTACCAGCAATACATTTATGTTCATCAAGACACCAAAGGTCTTAAAAATGTTCAAGACTGTGAACCATGAGAGAAATATATAAATGTTTTACAGGGGAAAAAACATGTCACTTAGGTGATCTATAGCAGAGTTCATTCAAATAGTTCTAATACTTAGTGTGATAAAAGGAAACTTATTTAAAACTTGGAATGCTATAATGAGGTTTTCAGACATTTATTGGGGCAAAAACTAATTCCATCAGGTGAAATGCATTCTCTCAATTCTGAATCATGTTCTTGGATGCTTTGAAATATGTAACCAACAGATGAATACCTTGCACACACAACACCAACGATAAAGTGAAATCATTTTCAGCATTTCCAATTTCCTCCACCAGCCACAGCTCTGATAATCATTTTTTAATCAGTTTTGTTGAGCAGATAATCTTCAAAAACACAATAATAAAAGAAAGGAATGTGGAAAAGGCAATTTTCAGTGGCCCAATTCTAATTAACCAGACAGGGGTACCTGAAAATAAAATACAACTACTGTAAATGTGAGGAACACATAATCCAATTAAAGTGTTGGAAGGAGGGATGGAGAGGCAGAAGCTGCAGGCCTTGAAGAGAAGAGCCAGACAGAGGGGGCTGAGCTCTGTGATCTGTGGTCTACCAGCTTAAAAGCCCATTTCAAACAAGCAGCTTTTATACTGCCCCAGCACATTTGCATTCTAATAGAATTATATAAGCAAGACATGCTAGGCACATGCTAAATACGGAATCACGCAGACAGAGGCACTCACCAGTCCCTGTGTGTCATGTGTACTGTGGAGTGGAAAGGGCTCCCTTTTATGCACTGCTTGCATTTCTGTCCGTCTTCCAATGGACATAAATTGTAACTCTTCACGGATTGAATGTCACCCTGTGGCACTGGCCTTTCTATTTAATGATTCTTTATTTCATTGGATGCGGAATTTCCAAGAGCTCAAAAGACCTGCTATATTTCACAGAACATCAGTGCAACAGTGGCTGGAAATCTGTAGTGCAGAGTGAACAGCTGAAAAACCCTACAAAGCAACTGATATGTGTGAAAACTGACAATAAAAATGATACATACCACACACATATACATACCACATCTCCACATTTGACAGGTATAAAAAATATGTAATATATCATGCATAATTACCAGTTGTTAGTGAACAGGATATTCACCAACTTCCCAGTGTTTTCATTATTTAAATTATTTACATTTATTTTTAGTGTAGAGACCTGATGAAATAGTTTATCTAGTAAGGAAAGTAGATCTAAATTTCACCAAGGTGTAAGGATATAATCACTGTACAAATGTAAATGAGCATTTAATACACATCTCCTTACTGATTGATTTATTTTTTGGGTGGGAGAAATGTTTACGCAATCTCAGACTGTCAAGCTTAATGGTTTGATGGATGTGCATTAATGCAAGAAAAATACGAAATTACTTCTGACTCTGGATTCTGATAAAGACTGTGCCGCATTCTGAACGCGATAAGCAAATTCATCATATTCATGAGCTCAATTATAAATGAGTTTGCATCATTCACCACATTATCATAAAAAAATGCTCCCCCATTCCATAACTGCAGGGGGTATAGGACTGCATGGAATATCGCAATTAGAACAGTTCACTTTTTTAAAAATGTCCTTTTCTACAAATGAACTCCACCCACCTCAGGCATAAAAATGTTTGTATGACGTTTCATACATTTCCTTGTTTATTTACCGGATTGGAGATACTAATGTCAGGAAGCTATATCCAGGCACGCAGATATTGGGCTTCACTGGTTATTCACACACATGGATTTGCATGCTTCCCTATTCCACAGCACAAACTGTCATTTAATTCACATGCATGGACATGGATTTACAGTGCATCATCTCCATGTGGAAACAAGACATCACTGTGAATCCACTACCATCGTTGTGGTATATACATATATACATATAAAGACACAGAAAACCCTGTGAAACATGGGTTACAAACCTTGAGGTAGCATTCTAATTCTGCATTTTCAATTTAAACCTGCAATATAAAAATGCAAGAAACTCGAGGGACATGTCTTGGCACTACTGCTGAAGAATAGTTTGGAAAGCTGACAGTGCTACTTTATCAGTTTTATGATGTTAACAATTGGCTTGCCAGCTAGATGGCTAAATACCTTGACAAAAACAGAAATTGCAGTTACCTAACTGCACTCTCTCTTACTGCCATTTGAACTTAGAAGTTCAAAACCAATCCACACACAAGTATTTACATTCCAAAACGGTTCATCATTTCATTATAAATTCCTTGATTTTGAAGACTTATTTATAAAACTGGACTCAAAAATTACTATATGATCCTTGTTTTAGAATGGAAAAATGGTCTCAGATTGAAGGTACCAAGTATCTACATCACGGATCTATTATCTAGGCCGTTTCCACCAGGGAACAGCAGCCAAGACAGAGACCTCCACCAACATTCTAATTACTCTTCCCATCAGATCAAAGGCAATCTGTGGCTAGCTCACAGGGAGGAGAGCTGCCTCCACGATGCTGCTGTACGCACTCGCCAGTCAATACTCCCCCCCCAGCCCTGCACATCCATCAATCCAGGCCCCGCACCTCAAACCTGCACTCAGGCAGAAGGGAACACGACTTGAATGCAATTATAGATGTGCTACCATCAGCCAGCTGCACGCGAAACCAGAACAACCCCTCAACAGGAAGTTGGTAGGAAATAGATCTGCCATGAAAACTAGCAGCATAAAAAAAAAAACAATATAATATTTGAAAAATTAAAAACATGACAGTCTAAAGTTTGGCTTCAGCAGCACCTGAAGGAGTAATCCAGCTGTATCATGCACAGTCAAACCTCACAAATTCAGAACACAGTAACCACAGAACACCAACAGGATAATCACAATGGAGTATACACCTGTTAACTCCAAGCATGAAAGCAATAGGAGAGTATTGAACTAAACCACTTAAACACTTTATATAAAAAAAAAAAAAAAAAAAAAAAAAAAAAAAAAAATACAAAATACAGTAAAAATTGGACAATGGAAAAAGCTGAATGACTTTGGCTCTGTCTTAGTTTATGGAGGTCAAGCAATCATATTGATTTCCAATTTCTTCAAGTTAGGTTGACCAGAGTAGGGACATGAAGAGACTATAACCGAAAAGGACAGAAGCATCTTATTTTCGCTGCACCATAGGTCTTTGCCAATACATATGCTACGGAGATGAACGTACACTATTTGACAGGCACTATATTTAAATTGAAAGGAGGCAGTAATCAGTTTTACCATTTCAATTACTCTGAGAATTGGACCCTTAATTAAGGGGTTTAAGCAAAGAAATGGAAGAAATAGATTTTTCCAGCTTCAACCTGTCAGTTCTTCAGAAAAGTAAGCAGTACCCTTCAGGGTACAGTCAGAAGATAAGTATCCTCTTTGGGTCATGTGAAGCAATAATGAAAACGTCAGATGAAATGGTTTGAAATACTGGTATTTAGCAATACTGTTTCTATATGCTGTTTCTGATTCCCTACAGGATGGACATGTGCCAGCCTTTCTTTATCACACATAACTGCAGCATATCAAGTAAACTACTAGCTTAGCTATTAAGAAAGATGTGATTTACATTGTATTTATTAAGATGATACTATTTTAACTACATTATCTAGTCAATCAGAAAATATATTTGACACCTGCAATGTCAAATGTATGTTAAGTATGCTTTTCTTTAAATAAAATTCCAGGGTCCATTTTATTCCAGTACTAAATCGTCCACTCTGGTAGGGAAACTTCTTGTTTTGTGCAAAACCTGAACCACTGCCGCTGCCGCTAGTTAACCAATCAGCATGGAGACAGCTCGACAAGTCGACAAGAAACCTTGGCCTATGTGCAACCAGACAAAAAAAAAAAAAAAAAAACACAGTAAACACCCTAGTTCCAAGCTGAACAAAAATTTGATCACATGATCATCCTTCACATGGCTATCACTGCATCTAACCCTGAGCCTCTGAACAGAGGAGATGCAGTGTACAGTGGTAGGGGGAGAGCATAGCCCTTGGTTTCAAGGCAGCAGAATAAAAGTTTATTCACATTCATTCATTGTAGCTAGAGCACTTTTTGCATTTATGGTGAACTGAATTTTGCAGTGTTATACCAAAGATAAGCTCTGCTTAAACAAAGGGTGATGCAACATATTCAGGCATTGCTACAATAAGGAGAGAAATAAGCTGTTCTGCTGAGGTGGAAATCAAGGACTTGGAGGTGTCTTTGCATGTAAATCTCTGATGAAGCCAACCTTGTATTTTTATCTGAATGAATGAAGGAGCAGCCCCTGCTTACGGAACCGAAACGTCAGGTCTGTTCTCACGTCCTTGGCAGCAGGGTATCACGTCAGATAGCTCAGATCCTTGTTAGAAGTATTTACTGACTGCAGCCACTATTTACTGACATTTTAACATAGGGTTGATAAAATAATGTCAATGACAGATGAAAGACAGAGCTTCCAACAAAGCATCATCATTTAAAAAAAAAAAAAATGTTGAAAATGAGCTCTCTACGGACATAATTTCCCTTTTCAAACTGCTACACATCAAAACCTGGTAGTAGCTGAAAAGGTTGTTTGTTACATTTTGAGCTTAGTGACCAACTCTCATGTTCATACGATTATTGAAAATAAAGGTGCAAATTATTTAAAGTACACTGCATTAATTAAAGTACACAGAATATGATTCGGAACACTGCACAAAAAATATTTTCCCTACAGGTACTACTCTGTCCTAATATACATATATGCACACTATGTGTGTGTGTGTGTGTGTGTGTGTGTGCCTGTGCATATTATACAGCAGAAGATTAAAATGCTGAGCCGGTGAATGTTTCAGTTCTCCCACCTTCCACTGCTCCACTACTTCATACTGCGCCCCACCCCCCACGAGCCTACCACCAACAGCTCTTCATGTAAAACATACTCCCACAGCAAACCCTTGTATTTCTACCTGCTGCATGGCCCCCCACTGTGCTCCATCTACCAGCCCCCTGAGCGATGCAAACATATAAATAAACATGATATCATCCCTCTTAGCAGTGCTGGCCAGAACTGTCACCGTGGATGTTCGGTTTTTCAGGTGGGGAAAGAAGAAAATGAAATAATGGATCATCTGAATCTCAGAATAGGGACAGGCTGGACCAAATAATCACTATGGCCAGTATTCAATAAAGATAATTTTGGGGCAAAAATTACTGTTTGTCAGAAGACAAAAATGTTCATATATTCTGAGCAGATTTTCAGATAAAATCCAGTACCTGGCTAGTATTAGTTTGCACCTATAACAATATCATAATCAAACAAAATTCATAATCTCAATGAAAATACAGTCAATCTATTCCAGTGAACGTCCGCAAAAAAATATTGGACTGATTTAACAAAAATAGGTACTTGGAGAGGCCTGAAGAGTCAGTAATGATGAGTAAACATGCACCACTGCCATTTCTTTAACATCCTGCATCTCTCATGAATCCTTCTGCCCATATTTAGCACCGACTTTCACTCTTTGCTTCAAATCGGTGGTGTAACAAGGGGATACTGAATACGGAAAGAAAAAGTGCATTTTAAATGTGGAGCTTTGATCCCATGGGTGATTCAGACCGCTCCTACCTTAAAGAGCAGGGAATCTTCCATGTGCTCTGCATACACTGAGGTGAGGCGATACTGGTTCTCTGTAGTGATGTCAATCTGGTACCCCGTCAGCACATAGCAAACGGTGCGGAACTCTTGGATCTTCTTCTGAAAGACTTCTTTCAAACGCTGGTTTTTCAACTCTGCACTCTCCATCTGTCTGCGCAAATCTAAAAAAAGAGCAAAAGGGGGAAAAAACTGAAATAAATAAAAAAAAAAATATATATATAAATATATAAGATCAGTGAATTTATGACATCCCCCCTCCTCAGATATGCAACAGAAGTTGTGTAAAATTGCTAATAATGTAGATTTTGGGAACTTATTGCAATGAATCTGAAGGTAGACGCTCACTGGAAGTTATCCAGGCTGAACCTTTAATAGGTTGCAACCCAATGCAGAAATGTAAATATCGCAGATTAAAAACTACTACGATACATTATCTGACAGTAATGTGCATCTCCAATGGGCAACTGGAATCACCAAATATATAGAGACCATTGCATTAAAAATGGCCAGGGACAGTGACATAATGAGCCCCCAACAAACAACATGAACCAAGAGCTTGACAAGTGGTCAACAGCCTTGGCCTTAATCATTAAATTAAGTTTGATGAGCAAACCTGGGAGTCAGAAAGTTAATAGTAAATAGCAAATAGAAAGTTAAGCACATACTTATCTATTTTTGAAAATCACTACCATACCATAACTAATAAAACAATCATTGTTTAAATACAGCAATGAATTGAGCTACAACATTACCCATTGAGGTTTAGAAATTACTGACACACACACAAAATTTGAATGTTTTTACTTCATTTAATATTTAGTTAATAAGTGGTCCTACAATCAATTAAAACATTTTTAAAAGTATTAGAACATTTCTCTACGATTAAATGTAACCTCAAAACTGCTTCAAGCTTAGCCTAACATTCATTTTAATCCAATATGTGCATTACTAATTCTCTCTAAAGATCATTATCAAGGATTGCTGTCATCACTTGGGGCTTGGAAATGGCAACACACAATGTGTGTTTTTTTTTCTAACCCCATGCTTGATGAGCAGAAACTGTGAGGAGACTTTATTTAATCCTCTAATCTGCCCGCTTCTTCTCCTATAAGTCATTTTGACATTCATGGTGTGCATTTTTTTTTCTTTTTGATTTAATTTGATTGAAAAGGACTCTTAAGTAATATTGAAGTCAACAGACTGTGCACAGCATAACGAGTACACACCAAATATGTATCAAAATCCATTCACAATCTCAACCATCACACATCAATAGTGAATGTAGTAGCATTAGTTCAAATGTACCACAGCATCAAGTGCAGAGCTATTTGTTAGTTAACCTACAAATGTCTTTTGATTCAAAATTGTTATTTCATGGAGCTTACTCAGGAGCGCAGATGAATAAATAACAAATGTGGCCAGACACATCCTTCCTAAAACAGAGAATAAGGAGGTAAAATACATTTCTGGAATCTTGCTTGAGATTAATGGAAACTGCAGATGTTCTTTTCCAAATGACTTCCCAAGTGAAAGAGATTGTCTGTGGTCACTGAGCACGAGGAGAGCAAGATCTGGTTTTCTTCTTGTTGACCAGACTAAAAATTTCAAACCAGACATCAATTATTAATATGAATATCTTGACAATGGTAAAATTGTATGTTTTTGAGAGTTTAAAGGTTTACAAAAAAGTAAGTTTGCCACAGGGGCAAGTGTGGCCACCTTGCCAGGTATTGAGTGGAAGGAAGACACTGACAACTAAATAAACAAACCAAAACAGCCCACTTTATATTCCCCTTTTGTTAAAGGCTGGCAAAAGTTACCTCGAATAACCAAATTCGAAGAGGTAATGTCTAAAACGAAACACACACAGCCAAGCGAGACAAACACAAAAACAGCAGACCTTCAACTTGCTTCACATTCAAGACCTAACAAAGGCAATGGCTGACAACTGGGCTGATTACAAAGCCACATCAGGCAGATCTGCCTGTTAGCAAGGCTGCTTTTCAAGATCCTAAGCAGTGTGAGGGAGGGAACAGGAAGAGTGACAGCAGCCCAAATGGGAAGAGCAGAGCAGCCCACTTCTGTCACTACCCCCCCAAGTATTACATAAGGGATAAACTCATCACGGTAACTTTACATGTAAAGTGACACTGTGAACATACCAAATAATTTTTGAATATCATGGAGGGTTTATTTGAATAAGATTTAATGCATTGCTGTGGTAAACATCATAAAATACTTGAGATTGGCAATAAAAGCTTTCCCTTTTAAATGAACTGGATGTCTCTGAAATCATTTGGAAAAAAAAAAATGTGATCTATGGGGCAATTTACCGATTAACAGATTGTGATGTTCAGTATCTTCATCAATCCCCGGTCTTAATCAAGAAGAATGCCAAAGCCAATGACTTCCCTCACTGAATTACTCCAACGAGCAGGACTGAAAACATGGAGGATTTGTAGCTGTAGACTCATGGCATTCATCTTGCACTGAGCGGAACTGATGGTTTGCAGGTACTTGCTTTAAGTAGGAATGTGTCATGAATGTAAAAGGGCCAATAGAAAGCAAAGATGTAGAGTTCACTTAAGATGGATGAGTCGCGGAATTCACAATTTGAGGCCAGATGGTGGAATAAAATGATTTCAAGGAGAAAGGAATGAGAAATTAGTTTAATTAGTCTGAAATCAATCAGGAATAATTGCATTCATTTAACGACTTCATTGGAAGGAAAAAAAAAAACATGCAAGCAAAATGCTCCTGACCTGTATTGAAATTGATAAATTATTCAGTTTCATTTCCTACAAATTCTTAAAAGATAAAGAAGAAAAATGAATTGCAAATGAGAAATACAGCGAAAGAATGCGGAGAAAATATAGTGGAGGCCTCCAATCAGCTGAAAGGGAAGACTTACCCAATGGGAATTTATGAGAATGTTCTCATTTTGCTTCAATATTTCAACGTGATCGCTATCTTTCTAAACTAAAGCCATGCCCTCCTACACTTCTGTCCTTATTGTCTCTTTTACCAGAAAAAAATGGAGCCAGACAAAATAATTATTTGTCTCATTAAGTCAAGAAGCCAACAAATACATTTTAAATACTAAAACAGAGTCAAAATTGTAATAATGAAAACTCAGAACACTTTTGTATTTAGGTTTTTAAATTAACATGTAACAACACAAATTTTATTATTTTTTTTAAATATACTGACCCAGTTTCAAATCATGTTTTTACTGTTCATTTGGAGTACAAACCCAGCATCTACTTTTATGAATGTGAATTAATGTGCAACTTCAGCTTGTTTGGGCACCATGATTACTAGACAAGTTTTAAAATACACAAACCTCTTGACCAAATAAAAAACCACCACAATAATTGACTGTTATCCAGCTCCATATTTCCAAGAAAAGGTAATAATGTTTCTCTTCATGTAGATGAGCTCTTTTATGCCACCACTAAACCAAATGCCCCAAAGTAGCACTTTAAAGGTAATTCTGCATAGGTTTGAAGTGTGATCACAGTCAACCGCAGAGTGAGCCTTTTCTTTCATAACACAAACAACAAAAAAATTGATGTGTAACCAAAAAAAGTATTTGGCTGACATCCCTAAATAACAACCACAAGCACACCCAAAACACAGGAGACATCATACAGCCTATTAAAAAAAACAAGCGTACTCCAAGTACTGCGCCCAAATTATAATAAATAACTCTTATGACAGATTCCATTAGTGCCTTTCAATTATACAGTGGAATTCAAAAAAACCCATACTCCATACTGAATAACTTACTTGCTGCAAAGAATGTCAACACATGCATTCTTTCAAGGGTTCTTTCTGTTGACAACTTAGTGCACTTTTTTAAAATCCCAATTCATAAGCCATTCCATCCAAAGCTATAGAGAAACAGAATAATGCTAATTCCCATCTGAAATCTTAGAATGGTTTAGTGTGGTTTCTTTCTGAGGAGATGTTTCTCTGTATGATTGGGAGATGTTGTAAATTCATTTCTTCGAGTGTTGCATGCTCCCTGCCAGAACAGTTCACCGAGGTGGATCCATGACACAATGGTACTGTCTTTATCTATTATTACTGTGGAGGACCCAGGGTGACTGAAATTGTACGGTTTATTCATGGGGTGACATGACAAACCTCAAATTATATGTAATTGAGCCCCTTTTTTGTGTGTATTACACTACCAAGGAATCAATGTCATTGATAAGCAACAGTGTATAATTTCTCTGGATTTCAAACAAGGACTACTGACATGTCACTACTATTATATCACTCATGTCCAGGTCTGGGTGTTCTTAGTGGAAATAACAGAGTAAAACACCAACAATTACAGCATTTCCAATCTGGCTTTCCAGGGAAGTCTTGTATGTAGATGTTAGTAAATTAAAGAACACACATATATTTAAAACTCTCAACTGCTCTGTAAGGCTATGAATTGAGACTCCCCACTGTTTCCATTAAGATTCTGATCACATAGTGTTTTCCAAAGTCGCCTATAAAGAATCAATAATTATGTGAGAATGAAATTAACCCAAGCTCCTCTGCCTGCAATTTTCTCTTTATTCATCCTCACTGTCATTATGTGCACTGTGATTACAGTACAAATATACCAAAACCTTTAATTTTATCAGACATTTTCCCGCTCAATTCTCTGCCACATATTTACTGACTGACTGACTACAGGCCTCTCGTTTCATTTTTACACAAAATGTTACTGAGTACATCAATATAACTATTTTTAACTGTCTAAACTCATTACATAGATTCACAGAAATGGAACAGCACACAGGGCAGTCCATAAGTACAAGGACAGTGACACATTTTTGTGTTATTTTGGATCTGCACTCCAGCCCATTGGACTTGATACGAAACAACTACAGGTGTTGCTGGTCCACTAAAATTGGGGGACTATGTCTGAAAATGGCCGCAGTTTCTTAATAGTTTGTCTTACGTGGATGCAAACACTCTCAAAGTAAAGGTGAATGTTGATGCTTTAAACTTGTTGCCGTGGTTTCATCTCAAATCCAATGTGCTGGAGTTCAGAGCCAAAGCAACAAAAGATAGGTTATTCACATGTTAGTGGATTCACATACAATATAACAATAAAAGCTTACACAACATCAATACCCATTGTCAGACAGAAAATACCAACCAGAATTACAGTTTTAACATCATACAATTACAAGAAATATTTCTATAAAAACCTAAACTCTCATTTGATCAAATCTCACATTAAAAATGCTAATCGTATGATAAGGATGAGAAGAAAATGCTTGGGACAGCTCCTGGTGGATTTGAAAACCTTTCACATTCAATAAAAAAAGGAAATCCTCCTGACACCATCCTATCTTTAAATTTAAGCTACAGTATTTTCCTATCTACTACAGTGAAAACCATTTTCTGTGTTGAGTATATGAATAATTTCTAAGGCCATTCTCAATCCACTTCTCAAGACATACTGAAGGCTACAGCTCCTTCTGCAAAGACAGACAGGAGGTTAAATCTACACTTATCATGTTTACCCTGTCAGACCAATCCCTTTCCTCTTTCACCATCAGAACATAATTTCTCGATATATTCACAATCATAGCGTGAAAGCGTTACGGACCATAAAAGTCGAGTGCAAACGTAATGGATTACAGAGAATATGAGCTATCATTATGACAGGTGAAGAAGCTCTTCATCTGGGACACACATCTTTCTGAGATAGACTGAAAATGAAAAAGCTCCCAGGCAGATACAGTAGCCCAGCTGTCTGTCCCGTACTGCAAATTGGTGTCACATCCTCCGGATGAGAATCCGCAAATTTTTTTTTACCAGCACCATAAAACATTAATTTCATTTGCGTAATTATCAAGCTGAGATTTTCAGTATGTCAATCTGAACATCCCTTTGAGCTTTAAAAATAAATATTTTGTATAAAATAAATAGCAATGTCTGCAACGACTCCACAAACCTATCTCTGAAAAAAATGAGCAAATTGTCACTAAACATCAAGCAAATAATCAAAATACAAATGCAAACCACATGTATATCCTTCAAAAACTAATGTTAGCAGCTATCCTTTGATAGTTGATAGACACCATAAAAGATAATGCTAAATTGATCGGAAAAATATTTTTGTAAGTAGGTTTATAACTTAGTTGTCACCCAGGGCATGCCTTTCTGCTGTCAGATTGATTGTTTTGAGGCATTCTTCCCTGTTTTGTACAGAGAATTAGCAGCCAGGGTTCAACATAAGTGACGTCACAGGAGGACACCTCCGCAACATAGTCAAGAACAGCCGAGGCATTTTTAGATGTCTCTGTTATCCCACGACAACGCTGCATTATAACCATGGAAACAACTGATTATAATGCTTAGACCAGAACTCTTCCCTTCAAAATCTGCACACTGTCAATGTGTGCTTCCCATTTAACAAAAATAGAGGGATTCAATTAATAGGAACAATGACCACATTGGCTGTGTACAGGAAAAACATTTTTGATTGGTTCAGTCAAGTTGAAGTGTAGCTCCACCCTAACGGTCTTGATGAAACTTCAAACACCACGACTGTAAATTCCAGTGATAACTATGAACTTACCGTTAATGAACTACAAATCAGAAACCTATTCAATACAATATCCTTATGCAACTACACTTACTTAAAAAAATCATGTGGCAAAGCAGGGTGCCAAACCTTAAGTGTAAACAGTTTAAGTTCTAGCAAAGATAACCAGTGCACTCACCAACAAACTGGTTCTGCTGGAGTTGACTAAATACAATGTGTTTTATTACATGTGCTGCTTTGACAGTGTCAGTGGAAGCAACTAGGTTTTAGTGATAAAAAAATAGCCAAAAAGACAAAAAGACAACAGGCCAATAGCACATCTGGTGGCTAGGCTTAAAGTACCACATTGTCTGCTGGTGACAGACAAACAGAATCTGAGGATCTGGGTTTCTCTTCTGGCTGTAGCCTACTTTTAAAGTAAGGAAAAAAGTTTTGAAGAGTTTTGAAATGTGGTTAACACTGGCTCATATATCCCTTTAATGTATCACAACACAGTGATTTACTTCCCTTACAAAACGAATGTGGCATGAGCCACCCCATCTGATAACACCCAGCATTGTTTACCCTTCACCTCAAAATTTAAACACATAGTTTGCACAGCAAGCAAGCCAGACGCTGCATCTAAATCTGTCACAAAAAGAAATGACAGCCAGTTGCCAAGCGCCCTCCCCCTTCTTCCCCTCCACGTCCAAAGCTAAACTTTGTTATCACAATAGCATAATTTGCCTACACAGGCTGAGGGAAACATAGCACCACTTACCCAAACAACTCCTCCAAGCCTGTGGCTGTCTGCCTACGCCGCATCGTTTTTAACCTTTTCAAAACACAAGAGACAACTCACGATAGAGAACCTCCCGAGCTGAGGATATCATGAGCCAGCCTTCCACAGGTATACATAAAAGAGCACACCTTCATATCCTCTGAAAACAAACGACAGGACTGGGCAAGGGCCGTAACCTACATATCAGCATAACATGCTAAACCATCAGGGCAGCTAAATCAAGGCACTAAATCTTAAAGGGAGCCATGTAACTAAGATTTTTATAATGAAAAACCAGAGAGATTTATCATCAAATGTCTGATTTTAGTGCATTCAGATTTATTCTGTGAGGAAACACTTTCATTGAGTCCTTTTGATTTATCAATGCCATTTAAATATTTGCAAGGCATGAATGACCTGTTTACATGAATCTACATGAAGAAAAAGCCACCGTTTTCATAGTGTTTAACAAATTTCAGCATCTAATACCATCATTAACCCTAGATATATACATTTGGATAAACATACAATCTGTTATACACAGGAGAATTGCCTTTAACTAGCTTGAAAAGTTCAAACTGACAGTTCTGCTCATTAAAACTTAGATGCAGCTTCCTGATGATATTAATAAGCACTTAACTTTCAAAAGGTGCACACACAGTAGTCGCTCCCAGCCACCCCCAAAAGGGAAAGCAAATGAATAATTAAGTCTGTAAGACAATGACTGCAGGTAGTTTATTTACAACATTACTCATTGCGGTTTCCCTCTATGCGTAAACCGCAAATTGTGGAAAAAGTCCCTATATAGCCATTTATAAATGTCACATGATTATGCATGAAATAATTATAATTGAGAATAAGAAAAACAAAGTTCTGGTGAGCAAGCAATACTGCATGATATGAGATGCTTATCTAACAGTACCAATATCAGGTAGCACTATTCTCTGTTCACATAAACTGAGGAGAGTGCAGAGCAAATATCCTAAACTGTTATGAAAAGTTATAACATAAAGGAAATAAAGGGGTTGATCCTTACTTCTGTCATTTAGGACAAAAAAAAAAAAAAACTTCAGAACTCAAGAATTACAACACAGCCTGATAACACCGTACCTGAGCTCCTGGGCAGATTAATCAGCTGGGTCCAGAGCAATGGCAGCTGCTGTCAGCCTATTTCATCATCAGTCAGGTCTCTGGGCACTGAACAGCTTTGGACTGGCTGTTTTTGGGGTGGTGGACCATTCTCCATACACCAATGAGACTGTCTGTCTTTTTTTTTTTTTTTTTTTTTTAAATAAAAGTTTGCACAACTCGAGTCAGTATTTTCTAACAGCAACAATGTACAGTGTTTTACATTCTACACAGGTTGCAACATACTTTATTTATGCAACTGAACAGCAGGAGTCTAAATTAAACTGTATAACCAATTCTTGTGTCAAATACTCCAAATTATAATTCCCACCAGACATAAGAATTGTTCACATCCTAAATATAAAGCTTATTTTCCTTTTTCCCATCCACGATCTACACATTGTTTTAAATATTGTAAGTAGTATTGATTGCTGTTTGTCCAACACAGCATAGTCTTCCTCTCCAAACATATGCATGCATTAGAACAGCTCCAGGACACACTGCCTTTCTGACAGCAACTCAACTGATTCTGAGCAGTGACAGGCCAGGATAAGGGCGGTATTTCTGTGAGATGCACTCTTTCACACTGCGGCCGCTGTGTGTGGGAATGAGGAAGTGACTTGTTATGTGAGGGCAGCACCACCAACAGGTCAGTCTTCCCTCATTAATCTTACCATCTTCAGAACTCTGCAAAACCCGTACGATGCCCTGCAATGTGTCCGCACGGCTCAGTGGAATAAAACAGGTTAAAACCTCCAATCTAAGATGCTCTTTTAAAGGCACAGGCTACAGGAAGAGGTTGAAAAGTAATCTTCTAGGAAAGCAGTACTGTAAACAAAACCGACAAAGACAGAATGGATTCAACAAATGCCGATTCACCGATTGATTCCCTGATCTTACAGCATACAAAATGGTGTGAATGACTCAGTGACGATGAGTGAGCCCTGAAATGAGTGAAGCACATCTGTTAATTATCCACTGAGCAAACTAAGACTCTGCACTGAAGGAAAGCAGAGCTGGTTGCTCAAGAATGCCCACAGTTTCAGACCCAAACTGAACACCACTGGGGCCTTCAGACCAGAAAATATGCATCACTTCCTCTCGGATTCACCAAGTCACTCACAAATTGAGAAAATAGGCTTATGTTCAGCTGAGGGGAAAAGGATTATCATAACATGAAACCTCTTCCATTTACACATTAGAACCCAGTACTGACATGTACTGTCAGAAAAAATAATGCAATAATTTTGCGCCCAAAATGCAATTTCAATATTTTTATTTAAAATAAAGCTACAGGCTATAATATACAGGCTAGAAATGGATGCTTGTGGTTTTTAGTCCATCGAATGTCAGGCACTTCCAACCACCCAAAAGAGGTCCTCTGAAGGGACTGAAGTTTCTCAAAAACACAAGAAATAATGGTGACCATCCTTTGCATTCCCAACGCTTGGAAGCCCTCAGACACACCCCTGTGTCTCCAGACTGTCCCCCACTGGGTTTAATTTGGTTTTGGGGACTAGTGTCATCAGTATAATCTCAAACAAACAACTGATACTGTAAGTAGTAGAAAGGAAGAGTGGTTGGAAAATTCATGATGATGCATCAAGACTCATGATGAAACTAAACCATGACCTCAAGGTTTGACATTGACCCAAATCATAGGGGATCTACCAGGTCCCCAAGAGGGGATCTACAATACAGCTTTTGACCAGAACTGGAAACAGAAGTTCAACATTTTTGGTAATCATGTCACATGGATTTGTTGAATGTTAAACATTTTCAAATTATGCTTCTTTTCCTGAAATCATGCGGTGACTGAAAAAGTTCCACTGAAAATAAAGTTTTAGTGCGAATATAAAAGGACAGCTTCCCACATGCAGTACAGTCAAAACAACAGAAAGGAGGACAGAATGGGGGATGCAAACATTTTGGCAGCTATCGTTCTCAATGCAAAGCCTGATGAAGGCAAATGTCAAAACATTTCCTGGAATTATTATAGAACAAACATGCCCAGCTCTACATTTCACACCATCTCAAACTCGGACCATAAGCTGTAAATTTCAACAAATGCACAAAAATTAAATTCCTCCCAAAAAAATATATTCAAGAGACATGAACCCTCCCAGATGATCATGTGTTATCTCTGATTCAGAGGCAGAAACTCACAAGAATAGAGTTGTCAATTTCTGTCAGAAATGTTCCCTTGATTCCAAGGCTGGTTTTTGATGAAGGTGTCAGTATAAGACAGCTGTCACAATGCGGAAAGACTGCACTGTCATAAGACAAGTCATCCTGAACGATTACGATAAAAAAATAAAAAATAAAACTTTATATTTCACTGGAGCCCTATGTCCAAATGTCCAAAAAAGGAAAGTTTGTCCATAAACAACTGGGGTGTGTATGCAAGTGTGCAAAAGAAAACACAGAAGGCTGTTGCGACATAAAAAGTTTAGATAGTGCTCTTGTTCTAAATAATCAGAACATCACAAAAAACATTCACTGACAGTGATTTCATACTTAAAGCTCCACTAAGTGATGACAGCTAAGCGTACATGCTCAGTACCACCTCGGATTAAAACATCATTTTTTTGGATGTAACCTGTTGGTCACCTTTCATGACCAGCTTGGTAAATAGACTTCAAATGAGAAATACTACTGTAACACATTGCTTCAAAAGTTCTTTACGATAACAGTGCAGGAGGATTGATAGTGGAGTTCATTAAAGAAAAGAAAGAGTAAGTATACCTTTAAGGTGAGTCTATTAAATCTTTAACATCCTATTATGCACAAAAAAAGGAAAAAAAAAAAAAAAAACCTTGAAGAAAGCTCAGAGTCTGCATTTTCATATAATCACCTGTCCACAGATCCCAGGCAGGCGCTCTCTACCCATGTGCACACCCTTAATGACGGCTCGGAAGCTGAAGAGCAAAGGGAAGTGCTTTAAACTCTTTCAATTAACGTCAACCACAATCCTCTAAAAGCCTGGACTGTCATAGAACAGAAACTAGAGGGGCAGCAAGTAAATGAGATTAATCCGTTCTTTAAATTCATCTGGAATGTGACAAAAAAAAAAAAAAATAAAACAAAAAAAAGAGCCTTTGTTGTTCAAGTAATATTGTGTAATAAAACAAACCCACCGTTTCTTTTTGTGCTGCCCTTTCGATTGAAGAATCACGAGGCATGACTTCTGCTTTTCTGATTCTTTGGAGATATCAAAGTAACATTGACAGGAGGGTAAAATCACCACTGTAGAGGGATTCTTCTCTGTTCATTAACACAACATACAGAATTCATTCACGGCTGATCCATTCCATGGGCTTATCTGACATATACAATTAAACTGTTCCCGTATAGATGCCTGTTCATTGGTTGAGGGCACCAGCCCTGTATTAATGTAAATGTGCGGTGTATGAAGCCAAATCAGGGACTGAAAATAAACCTATACCAATTCCCTATGGATACACAATTATGAACACAATGAGAGATCAGGAATGTCCACAACTGACGTTTTTCATGGGGGAAAAAAAAAAAAATCAAAGCAAGCAAATAAATGTAAAGGATTCAGAGATGTTTTTTTAACATGCTTAATTACAACTGATGCAAATATTTGCATTAGCGAAAAACAAACAAACAATTGCTGGAAAACAAAGATAAAAGCGAAGAAGAATGAGGACAGAGCATCCAGATGACCAGGAATTAATCCAGTGCTGACAGCAAAGCAGCCCGTCAATTAGTCACAAAAGCTCAGGTTCACCCCCACTTTAATTAGTGCATAATGTCTCAATAATGGCACAATAAGCCGAATGCATAATGCAAACGCAAACAGTATAATTATCTTTAATGTCACAGCTTACAGCACATCAAAAAGCGCTGGTGTCTGTGCGTTCATGATGCCTGGGTGACCGCGCAATAAAGAATCCTATCAAGCCACCCACCAAATCCCTGTATTAAAACATGCTCTGCGAGGACCAGGGGCCTCCACATCAGTTTAATCCTGACAGACCTGACTGTTAAAGGGAAATAAAAATGAAAAGGAGAGAAAGAGACTGCCAATTACAAGCAAAAGCATTTGTTTGTTTATTCATGGCCCACTGCCGTTAATGAGACACCAACCTGTCACAGCAAATATTACTGAAACCGCGGATGATAAATTACCCCTAAAGAAATGTGTAACGGCTACTTGCTCCACTCCAATTAAATATTTAGTTTGCTGTCTTGCTGCTTGTATTAGCTCTGCGTAAAATATGAGGATGGATTCTGAGCTGGTTTAAAACATGGAGACGACCAGAGAAGACACTTCTGCTATTAATAAAGGGCTATGGAGAAGAATAAATGATATATATGAATCTTCTGACCCTCATGGCCTGACTGACACGGAATTCCCAACCAAATCATTTATTTTTAACAAGCAGGACACATCAGCTTTGTTGAAAAAACTTTAGGACATGGAAGTTCAATTTCATTCTTTCACACAAGATTGACACTCTCAATGGCTTCTGCTCTGATTGCAGACGTTGCCATCTTGGTGACAGTCACTGGGGTTTGGAGCATTATCTTCCCCCCATTCCCATGACAACATGACTTGTGATGAAACAATACATTTCACGGATCTGGTTCCAAGAAAGAAACAATCTGAGGCTTGGAGGCTTGACACCCAATCTCACCCCAAGAACACTGATCTGCAGGCTCAAATACTTTTTTAAAATATAAGTAAACATTAACAGAAACCAGCGAAAAGGAAAAGAAACACATTTATATTATGAACATAGCATATGCTCCATTTAACCTTAGCGGTGGTATTGGAGTGTTTCTTGCACTCACGAAACTATGAGCTGTTTAAATAAGTTGCTTAATGCAACATGTTGCAAGATATCTTCATAAGGTATTACTCAAAATAAGTCCAAATTGATCTTTGCGATGCCAGTCAAAATGTAGTAATATTCTAAGTAACTTTGCACAGACATACACAGAGCTGATGTATAACAGCGGCACTCTGCACTAAAGAGTCCACCATATACACATGTTACAAAAGAGCTAACCCCAAAAGTGAAAAACAGGAAGGACTGCAATTTACAGCACAGAGATAAGACATCCATTAGAGTCGGAAGACTAACTCCTTTCCTTCAAAGTTCAGAATAAATTTGCTCAATAGCAAGATGAGCCCGAGGATGCCTCTCTCTGCGAAAGTCACATTAAAACAATTAAATTAATAAAAAGTACAGGGATCAATACAGGCATTAAATATATCCTGACTAGGCTTATTTGATTCAGGGATACATCCTTCCGTGCCGAGGTTTGATCAATTTCAGACTCAGTGTATGGCTTGGGACTGAACACTGAGAATCATTTTCAAGCTTGATTAATAGGATAAAACTCTCCTGCATTTTTTTAATAGATAAAGGGTTTTATTTCCAGTCTATATGACAGAATAGCCCTAATGGACCATCTGGTCCCAGGGCCGTTGAAGTTAACGATTCCAATTAGGCAAGACACTTATTGAACAACAGTAGAGACAGGAAATCACCTGACAAATAAAAACCTACACATCAAGAATCACTGCTCCCAGACACAGCAAATGTGCTTGAGCGCACAACCACAGCGTGAGGCAAAAACGCATTACTGCATAAGCACATAAACATAAGTGTCTCCTATCAATTATATGTACCAGTACAGAAGCGCGAAACAACGGCAGACTATCTGCCTCTCAGCTCACTGAACTGTAAGACAAAACTGGAATGCGCCGCAGGGGTAGGCAGGTGAAAACAAAGTCACACTGCGGCCCAAAATGCATTTCCGGCAGGGTGTCTGATCGGCGCTGTGCGGTACGGTACCTAAAACTTCCTGTGAAGGCGGAAGGTTGAAGGTTCCTTCTTCAGCTGCTACAGCGCCTCCTGCCTGCAGGGAGCGGACATGCTCCCTGAGCTGACGGCACTCCTCGCGCAGCTTCTCCACCTCGTCCTGCCGCTCCTGCTTGGCCAGGCTGGTGGGGTTCATGCGGAAATGAATCACCTTGGTTTTCAGCGGATCATAGTCACCCTGCGAAGGCGTGAAAATGGGAATTAAAAAACAGCCTGGTTAGATGCTTGCAGACAGACAGGAAAACTCATGTGGTCAGCCTTGATGGACTCAATAGGGAAATATCTAAAAGCAATCTGCAGCTGCCCTGTAGAGGAAGAGCCCCAATAAATGCCAATTGCTCCATGTGAAAGCCCCAACTACTGTCTCCCGATGTTATTTTCCAGAACTAGTAAGCTAATATTGTTTCCTGTTGCCACAACCGCACAAAGTAGGATATGTCATAGCAGTTTTTCTACAGCGGGAGAATATTCAATGAATTTAAAAAAATATATAATTAATATGTCATCTCTGAATTCCAATTAAACCGATTCACAGGTGTAAATTCCTGAGGGAATACTTTTGTCCCAAAAATCAAATATTGTAATCCCATAACATTCATTGCTGTCTGCTAAATATACCCCCCGCCCCGCCTCCATGTCCTTGACAAAATTAAACCATTGAACAGACTTATCCAAATGCTTTGTCATGTAAACCAATAACAATGTGGGAAATGGCCTGCAGTAGTAGTAACAATCATGTGGTGAGGAGATTCAAAGGACATTTTCCATTTTTTAAAGTATCCTTTGTTACTGTGTGTCCATTGCTATGTGTGTTATTTCCTGTATGTCAAATGAAAGAATAAGAGAGGGCAGGAATCATCAGTCAAAACCCAAAGGTAGTGATTACAGATTTATAGAACCTGTATGCAGTGCATTGGGAGGTGTCCATTCACTGATTGCAGCCTTTACAATGCTGTGAAAGTGGTGATTTATTCCATCGCTGCTGCTTGTTGTCTGAAGTGATTGTAGGATTGGGTTCATTAGAGGGGCTGTGGTTTGTTAAGGTAAACACTGATCAAAATCACAAAGAGGTCATGACAAATTTGACTGAAAAAATACAAATAAAAAATCTGTTGTGAAACAGAGAAAGATGAAACAGAATGCAGGAAAAAAAAAAATCAGCACCACATCTCATTCAACACATCTCATCGGAATATTTCCAACACAAATGACACAATTCAACACATTGGCCAATTGTAGATTTTAAATTTGTAGCAAGTGCTTGCCTTCTGAAATTTGCCTTGTTTAATGAAACCATAATCTAACACACTCATTAGATTTTTTTTCTAGGAATTTTACACATTTACACATTTCTAGGAACTGCAGTACAGCAGAGCTAATGGGCTTTTTAAACTAATTTTGGGAGTTGCTGCTCAATAAGAGTCTCAGTGCTAGCTAGCTTTTCACTGTAAACCCTGCTGATACTTGTTGATAGCTCTTACTGCCTTGTAGCGAAGTTAGCACCCCCTACCTTCAATTCACACATGGATGGTTCTTATATACACAATTTGTGTCCCTCTGAACCAAATGGGGGGTGGGTATCTTGGATTTTGGTACTCGCTTCTAGTAGATGACATTTAAAGCCATTGATGACATTCTCAAACCCTAACTAATTACTTCTTTGCTGACAGGCATTAAGGCATGAAACCTTGAATTTAAATAAACTGAAAAATGCAACCATACTTTCAGAATGTGAACATAAACCACCAGCAAATGGACCCCTGGCCTGTGAAAATGTGCAGCTATGTCCAATCAATGAAAAACATCGCCAGTGCTTCTCCATATTTCCATAGTTTGTGAACTGAAGAGCTACTGGTTGAGGTTATTTCCAAAACTTCTTTAATCCTGTGGAAAAAAAGAGAAATTGCTAATGAGGCAGCAAGCTGAGCCTCAGCACCCTAAAGGTAATCAGGTAATGACAGTGCTGTGCAGGTCTTGATTACTCCACAAGATATAATTTCCTGTTCTGCATGATAAATTAGCATGAAGGTCCCAATGAAAAATAGAAGATGATCTGTTTTAATGAGTCGATGGAAAATGGTTTGTACACATTCAAAATAATATGCCTTCATGAGCCATTAAAATGCACATCACTGTATGCGTCAGGCTAACCATGTCAGACAACAGTGACCAAATCATCACATATCTAATTCCTCCGGTGTGACTCTTTGTAATAAGACTATCCTCACATTTCAGTGTTTACAAATCTGAAATTAACACCCAATACACCGAGGACACATGCATAGTTATTTGAGAACTGCACATGTCAACATATCAGACAGAATTTCAAATCTGGTACCTGCAGAGAATGTGTGACCTTCATTAAGCATAAAATGTGACAGTTCTTCACATCACAAGCCCTGTACACTCACTTGTCCCAGAGCTATAACCATAAGCCAGTCAAACAGACAGATAATCTTTATTTTAGCTAAAAAATTTTGAGTGTATTCCAATGATCCTCAAAATGATGAGACTTTACCATCTACTTCTACAAACAACAAATCAGGAAGACCAAACACAGGACCCAAGACATAAAATTGAGCCATCTCAAACAGTCTCCAAGGTCAGGTCCCACACGAATTAATATTTAGTTGCTGACACTTGAATACAGAAGTGTCAACACCCTAAAAGAAATCTGCAGAAAGCGCACCTGCTGCAGCATCAACAAGTACAAAAAGTGAAAACCCTGCTGTGATAGTGACTGGAGGCATGCGAAGCGTCGGTACATAAAATATTCACTTGCACAACTAGAAGGTGTTGTTTGGTATCAGGTGAAGTGGGTTACATATTTTTAACTTTATTTTGATGCAGCATAAAACAAATGGCTATTTAATTCTTCATGATCGGTTAGCTACTATTCCTCAATCTATATGTCCAACACACAGCCATGGCCACCATGAGTGAACAGTGAGAGTAATCATTTGGTACCAATTAACTCCCCAGAGGTAGTTCTGAACCACCAAGGATACAGGTGCTTCAGTGCTGTTTTTGCCTTCATAAGGAATGGCAGAGAGGAATACAGCTGAGATTGAATATCTGACAAAAAAAAACTACTGGACCACTACTAAAACCCCCACAGCCAGGACTGCTGATGGTCACCTAGAACCAGCACAAGACCTGGCAAGTTTTAAAACAGACTGGTATGTTCCCACATGCCATTCTGGCTGAACTACAGTACTACAGTAAGGCAGACAATTGTCTGGACTGCATCTAGAAGCAGGATTCATTCAACATTTGTCCTGAACTTGCTGCAGTGAAATGCAATTGTTTATTTTTATCTTCACTGAAACAGTTTGGCAATCATGAAAATTAACTTGCCAAACTGTTCTTGTAGAGAGAAAGCGTAACATACTTATTAAAATGTAAGTAAAAGTTAAGGACATCTTGGCCTGTATTTTTCACAACATTACTGATCTTATACAAAAATCTAAGATTCAAAATAATTTCAAATTTGAAGAAAACTTTTTGTGGCTTTTCTCCAAGCCACAAGGAACTTCATTTCAAAAGTTGATTTTCATAAAAATACGCTCATGGAGAAAACAAAAGACTAATCTTAGAATGTTTTCAATCGAGAAGCCTTGCAGGGTTGCTCTTGTTTACTTGTCACCCAGGTGTATGAGCAATCAGCTTCCCTGCCAAAAAGGTACTTCCTCAGAAATTGGGTGGCAGCGACTCTGACTAATTTCTTGCTTGATAAAACTTTGCATGATATATGTGTAAATGTAAACTAATCTCCACAGTTCATATCAGGAATTGGGCCAGAGTTTTTTTTTTTTTTTTTAAACTATTCCCACTGTAAAACATTAATACTGGTGTTGTGCAAATTCAGCTCTTTGTTGTTGCCTCATGTGATGTTGTTGTTGTACCTTTATTTTAAACCTCCTCATTACAAACTGTATAATATGCTGCCTTAGCTGGTGAAAAGGGAAGCCTCGGAGACACGGGCACTAAACAATTTGCAGAGGAGTAGTAATGATTTACAATGGTACCACAGTGCTGCATACCATAATTTTTAATAATTCCAGCTATATTTCTGCCTGTGGACAGTGGGCAGAGTTTCCTATATAACCCCTCAACTATTATCCTCAAAAATTACATTGCTGGAGATGTAGAGAAGCTTTTAAATCATTACCTACTGCAGACTGGAAAAGTCCCCCCCATAAAGCGATAAACAGGTTACCTGTGGTGCAATTAAAATATGCATATGTACATATGTACATCCAAAAGAGGTCGACTGCATTTCTATTTACACAGAAATGTATGAAGCACCCCCTTCCACCTAAACTCCAAGGAAAAAGGACTGTGCATTTCTGCAGCTCTATATATGTACACTGAACTTGTTAAACAGATGAAAGTGGAAAGTCAATCTTTAAACTGCTGAGGTGTGCAATAGAGCACTACGTCAATAACGCTAAGATCTAGCCTCTGGCTCTCAGGTGGAACAGCAAACATCCTGCATGATGGGAAATCTCCACTTCTTTCCCTAAATAGCTTCAAATCCCTGGAGAACATACTTGTATGCTGTTGCTTGGCAATAATTACAATACCATGTTGAGCTGTTTAAATTAAATACTGCTACCGTCATGTAGTGTGATTTCTGGTTCTGCTTTCATCAAACTGCTGATGCTTGAGAAAGGGAAAGTTGCTCAGTGTTAAAGCCATTCTAGTGTAGCATAAGCAAACATAGAGACATTTAATTTACAATATCAATTTGCACTGTTAAATTACCCTGATCTTTAAAGTAAGCCAGCAGAAGTCAGGGGCAATGAGGTATTGACTGCTGTCAAACATATAACTAAAACAACATAAAAGTTTAAGTAAATAACAAGTTTCAGTAAATAACAGAAGTTAACTTAAGTGCCTCTGGTGGAACATCAATTATTGATACAGTAAGTCAAAAGTAGAACTTAAAAAGCGTACATACTTGTTTTTGCGCACTGTGTGTGTGTGTGTGTGTGTGTGTGTGTGTGTGTGTGTGTGTGTGTGTGTGTGTGTGTTCATTTCACAGGTTTTCCTATATTTGGAATACATCTGTTTCCTTGGCCCCTGTCCACAAAGGATATTTAAAATAGAAAGGGTGCTGGTCTGCTTGCTAACTTTGCCGTTAGAAAGTATAGAGCCATAAACAATGCATCAATGAAAATTCTCCCAGAGGGGTATACTGATGACAAAACATTCAACACTCTGTAGCAGGAAAGCTAAATAAACCAATCCATTTAAAAATGCAGCTGGATCAATCAAATTATGTGATGGCTTTTCTTTTGAGCGTTTATTTTTTTTTTTACCCCAAGTAATAGTGGTGTAGCCCTCTATGCTCCTTGAAGTCTAATAGAGGTCCAACACTGTTTGCTGTGAATGCAAGCGATCTGCAGGTGACAAGAGAAGACAGCTCCTCCAAGTCCTAACAAGTCAGCATGTTAAAATCTTAACACACCAAGGAATTGAATACGGGACTACTGGGTCTCCAACTCCTTGGAGAGCCCAAGTCTCTCATGACCAAATGGAGTCAATTCAACTACAATTCTTTCAATTCCAAAAAATAAATTTAACTTCAATCCTTCAACTGAAAACACACCATCGAGTATGAGCTCTGTGATCAACTCATTAATTGACGTTCTGAAATACAATTAATCCAAATCTGGCTCACTGACCATGATGATTCTCCCAATCTTCTCATAATGTCTAAAGCTACACAGGAGGACATGACAGAAAACGTCTTCACCTTTCATTTGATGACTTTCATTTTGCTTTCCCCACCAAAAAAAACACAAATGATCCCTGCAAGGACCTACAAATTTTATCTGAAGTCCATTCCTCTTTCTAAATGCGCCTATTAAAACGAGAGACACCCTTAAATCTCATAATTTGCTGTGTGGAATTTCAAGTGGATGGCCTTCAGCATAAGTGACAAAGAATTATTGTATGAATGTAAAAAACAACAAAACAGCTGCAAGGACCAGTTCACTGTCAGAGCTGTTTAGATTTCTATTTGAAGCGAGCGATCCAACCTCATCTTGACTCTCCAATATCACACTGGCAGTTTGGATGCCGCTTCTTTTTCTGCCTATTAGCGCTGGGTCTCCACTCAGTTACACCTGTGATTCCTCAGTTCTTAGTGTAATTAGCCTTGCATTTCTGGCATCTCCAAGAGTGAATCCAATTTTAATTCTGACATTCCCTAAAATACTACTTTGCATATGCATAATTAAATTATGGTACCTAATGGACAACAATCAAAATAATTTAAGCTTTACTTAAAGTCGAGAAACCAAGCAAATTAAACTCCCCCTTTTCCTCCAAATTGCATGGTGCTACTTTTTTTCTACAACATTCAGATCCATTTTGGAGCCTTCATATGTCTCCTGATAGGAAAAATATTATTATGGTTACATTCATTTCTGCTCTGAACAGAAAAACAACTCAAGTGACCTTAATTTCTCAGTTACTTTTGACTTGGACAATCTGACAATCACACTCACCGGCAGCTATATTCTGCAGCCACTTCCTCCTGCAATGGTGTGAAACCTACCAGTAAACCCAAATACCTGAAGGAAAATCAAACGGGCTACCAAGTTACATTTTCCGTTAGACGTTCTGGGTAAAAGCCCATATGAGCGGACTTAAAGGGGCAAGCCTCACATAGTACAGATTTGGTTTCTATGTTCGTGGTAAACAAACCCTTGCTCAAATTAGTGGTCCGCAGTCAGAGAAGCCAGTGTGAAGTTTCCAGAAGCATGCTGGCCCCATGTTGAGAATTTATACTTCCTCTCTTATCAGACACAAAAGTACAGTGGACATTAAGATAGCTGTAGTTTTGAAAGTTTGAGATGTACAAGGCCATTTTTTGACAGGACTTCTCCATAACGGATGACCAGTGAGGAGGGGAGGCTGAGTGGGGTTCCCTGGGGACCTGCTCCTCTCTCCTGCCTCGCTTGGCTGCCTTGCTGAAAGGATTAGCAGAGGCCTGCGTGGAGGAGGCTCTCTGCCAGCTTCCCCGGGGAGGATTCGTTTAAGGAGGGCAGGCGGGAGAGAGAGCTTACCTTCCCAGCAGAGCCTGACCGAGGCTGTGGATGGCCTTTCATGGCTGCTGAGCACAGACACTTCTTTAAAACCCACTTTCTTTTTTTAACAGGCAATTTAGGGAGCTTAACAAATGCATATTTTTTTCCATTTACTCTACTTCAAAAAAAAAAAAAAAAATCTTTTTTTTTATATATATTTTTAATGCTGGGTCAGTTCAGTCTGTACTAGCCAAATGGACACAGAGCGGGGATAAGATGGATTTCAGTTAGTCTCTTGACCGAAACAAGCTGATCAATGTCATAAAGCATTCAGACTCATTGACTTAATTCAGAATCATCTCCTTAATTGCTATGTTCGCTACAGGATAGAGGGACTTCATTATAAAGTTATTTCTCGACAAGAATATTTAAAGTGGCTTGTTATGCTGGCACAAGCCCCGCACTCCTCTCATTCGTTACAAGTTCTAGAAGAGATTAGAAATACTTCCCCGACACACAATTTAACGGCTATCACCTGTCCATAACTAAGCTGCACAGTGCTCCCACTAATGACAGTAAAACCCTATGCTGGGCACATTATAAAATCAGAAAATGGCAGGACCATTTATGAGACAGAATATTCACTCTTGAGACATTTTAAAGACAGAGACTGGTCACAGCTCAAATTGCAAGGGTTCCATTTGAAACTTGACAATGCCAAATGTGGGTAATGACATACAAATTGGATGGTTATTTCTTTCCTTTTTTCACAATAATTCATGTTTCTGGACCATCAGCATGACAGAAGTTTAAAATACATCATGCAACAGCCACTGTTAATCTGACAAGGCACATTCTCCCTTCTCCAATAAGTCTGTATGACTGGATAGCCACTGTGGAAAACGATGGCATTTTTTTTTTCCATTTTTACATTTTGGCATCTTTTTCCAGGGTTGAAGCAAAGTCCTGAGAGACCACTGTGTGTGAAATGATTTGCACAGTTCTAATATTGTACTGTATATCAACAACTAAAGTGGTATAGCACACACTCCTCAAACTAATTTTAATGTGCTGTTACATCACTTCAGTTCTTCTTCAGTATCTTAGAAATCCAAATGCTTTCTCAGAGAGTAAGGAATATGGTATATCTATTGTCTCTGCAATCACTGGAAAGTTAATGTAAAAACATTTAATGCACAGTAGGTAGCAGAAAGGTTTCTGTGCCTTCAGTTTCTGCGTCGCGGAACATTAAGCATAAACGTTAAGCATAAACCGAGAAGATCAGGGCACCATCCTTCCCACTGGCTCAGCTGCGACGGGGTATTTGCCAGCAGCTGGTGAAGATTGTACAAGCAAAATCAGGGGAGATAGCTGTGGATCACAGGCGATCACAACTGCAGCAGGGCTGGATATCTCAGCACCTGCAGACGATCTTCTTGCACTAGCCTTTGGAGAGCAATGACCTTATGTTAAGGGAAGCTGCTTGTTCTTGACATTACAATACTTTGATAGTCTCAAAAAAAAAAAAAAAAAAACTTTCCCTTGGTGATGACTCAGTTACCTTTCAGACTAAAATGCTGCAACAGACTCCATTGTTTATTTATATCCAAATAGTAAGAGACCGACTGCGCTTGTGCCTGTGTGTGTGTGTGTGTGTGTGTGCGCAGTGTGTTTGTGTTGTCTGTGTTGTTACAAAACAAAAATAGATTGCTTGATGGCATATGGGCGAATAGAGCACTTCTATTTCCAAAACAAGATATTCAATCGATCCTCCACTATGACCTGACATAATGTCATCCATTTTTAATCCACTAAACTCACTCTTTCAGCATATTTTAATACTCTGTGACACAGCAAATATTCCACAAAATTCAGTCTTTCAGCTACAATATTTTCTCCTCAATAAAATGGTACATGCTGCAAAAGTATTTCTATTTTTTTTTTTTTTTTTTTAACAACTGGCTTGTATGTATGTCTTAGCACTTAATGACTGTCATTGTGCTTGATTCTAAAATTTTGTTTACACTTTGGAAAGAATCTGTAATGGGCAAGTCTATTGCAAGCCTGGATCAGGTAACACAGCTGAGACATGACAGAATAAGTGGAGAAAAAGCAAACAACAAAGACTATTCTTATAGTAAAAAAAAAAGTACTAGTTTAACTAATTTAAGGCTATGTTCTCAGTTACTTAAGAATTAAGTCAGCTCTTGACAGTAAAATATGATCAAAATCATGATAATTACGAGGCAGCCCTACAGTGTAACTGGTGCATGACTAACAAGACGATCTATAATTGTTCTTTAAACATATGGTTTCCATTGCTTCCAGGCAAACTTGTCTGAGCAGAGGAAATCTGATTATAGTGTTTGATTATATAGGCTACATTGTTTCTGTACATCTCATTCTTGTTGTAGCATCAGAGACACAATTTCAATGAAACAGACAGGCAGGCTGCAAGGCAACACTGGAGGTGACAGGAGCATTGCTTGGAAAACTGTTACTAAGATCTGATTAGTTATAGGAGTATCCTTAAAATAAATTCTCAAACCAAGCTTTGCCATCTACTATTGTCTTTGCAGACGCGAAAACAGAATGCCCTCTGTAAATGCCATTCCCGTCCTAAATGTGATATTGCCTTTGCTAAATTACCACTCTGGTTGATGGCAGTTGTGTGTGGAGCACATCTGCTCTCAAGGTGTCTGTTCAAGGTGGAAAAGAACTTCATTAATCTGTCTGCAGTAGCCATAAGAATTACAATTTACGGTGAATCTGTGAGCTAGAAAGCCTGGAAAATGAATGGTAGATGGATAGGCAAAAATCAGGGAGCGTTGGAAATGTATTGACCAAAATAAACAAAAGCCTGACCGAAAAAAAAACATCTAAAGAGAGTTAAAGCTTCCATGGATTGTCAAATGTAAGGCCCAATTATAATATATTTCTGCAATGCCACAATCCAAATTCGATGTAAGCTTAAAATCAATGACTCTGCTTTAGTGGGTCAATCTCATGCCACAATGATCCAAGTATAGCATACTACCTTGACTAATTACTTCCTTTCACTGGTGGCACCCATTTCGCACAAGCACAATGTCGCAGCAACATGACTACAGCAGTTACATCCAAAAATGATAAGAAATGAAATTCTGCTTCAAACAAGTTCATGAACTAAATGGGCCCCAATTAGCGCAATGTTCTAGCCCATAAAAAGGACTTGCCAATGAGCTGATTCAGTCAGCCAAAGCTATTCATTGGGAATGCTGCAGTATGCTCTTTTAAAGCCTTTTTTCCTTCCCGCTCTCTAAATGCAACATACAAAGCAGGAATATCCACAAACACCACTGTATTTCAATTAAAGTTATAATGAAGCACATGATTATACTTTTCAGTACACTGTTCTGGGGTCAAAAATTAAGTGGTGTGTTCTTAAACATTTTTAAATTTGTATAACAAGCCAGACATAGGACTGGTTCAGCAACACCGGCACAGAGGGAAAACAGCACCTCTGAAAAGTCAGGAGCGCAAAGCGTTCGCCCTTATCACAAGACAGCTGTCTACGTCTGCTGGTGCAGGGAGGTATGGGGGTTTTCATGATAAGATCATATGAGAACCAGCTGTTCAACTACAAAGACATTTGGGAGATGTTTTTGGGTCAAACTGTCTTTTTAAAATGTCACAACACAAATAATGTTACCTCAAGACAGAAAAAAGGTCATATCGTCTTAGCCTTTTCTGGTGTTCAGATATTCCAGTGGTACTGTAGCAGCCGCAGAAGGGGATAAATCCCCCATACATGCTGCTAAAAGGATTCAAGAGCGGTTTCATGAACAGTGATAAAGTCGAACAATTTCCATGGCCTCCACTATCACCAGATCGAAACATCGTTAAACCTTTTTGGAAAGTCAGTTACACTGTGGAGAAGATTTCTACCTCCATCTCTCAAAGAACTTGTACAATTTCCCAATATCCCGCTAACAGTTCAATACTTGTACAACTGCATTCCAGCATGGGGGGACCCACTTTCACAGTCCAGTATTTTCCTTCACAGTATTTAATAAAAATTAATTAAATAAGTGTCAAAATGTTGTTCAATTTGTTAATTTAGGTTCCCTTGTATCTAATATTAGGTTTTGGTTGATCAAAAATAAGTCAATGAGCCAAATACTTTTTCACAATACTGTAGATAAATGGACAGACACACAGATAAATAGATGGATGCAAAAGTATGTACTGACAGACAGACAGTCATATACACACAAACAGAAAGACTACGAAAGACTTCTTAAGATCCATGCAGATGGTTTAAATTTGCATTTGTTTTTCTTAAACAAAGGGTGACTAAGGTCATTCCCATTGCTTTGACATTAACTTTAATGAAAATGCTTAGACGACACTGGAAATGCATCTTCAAATTAAAAAAAAGTAAAACCTGCAGATCTCAATCTCTCCAGAGGAGCATTGCAAAAGGCAAACGCTTATTGTTTTTCCAGTTAATGAGAAAAAGTCTGCAAGCCATTAGACACCAAGATGAACATTCCCAATAAGATCCCCAAAGCTCCCATTTTCCACCCCGGTTAGGGCCCAATTAGGAGGGGTCTGGTGACAGATTCTGTGGTAAAGTGTGCCGCAGAGGCGCCAAATGGCTCCTGAACTCAGTTTATCAAACTTGTCAATTTCAGCTTTCCTGACACACACTTTTTTAAAAACTCATTTAGTGCACTGCGAGTAAATGTCAAAACAAGTCGCTCCAATCAAAGCCAGTTCGATAAACATTAAACAGAGAGAAAGAAAGGGATTTATGGAAATTTGAAAGTTCAGAACCAAATAAGAATCCAAAATAAAAGGACAGAGCTTGCCAGACTACAAATTCATATAATCAAAGAGGCTATTCAGTTTAACGATGAAAAGCCAGGCGAAAATGACTCTGCCAGGAAGGGACTTTTCATTGCGCCTTTTCAGGTACAGCCCACAGACGCAGACGGCAAACCTCAATTAACAAGCACACAGCGCATTCAGCGCATTGATTTTGCTCAATGCTCAAATTTTGGCACCGGCATGTCTGTGGCGCTGATTGGGGGGGGACACAATTTGAATGACTTTTCCTCCTCTGAGCTCTCATCAGAATTCATGTTGCAGGCCTCTATAAGCCTATGTCTATATCCCCTAATTTCTTATCCCGAGATTACCTAAAGATTCATCCAAAAAGACCCCTTGATACCTCATTGATTTCACAACTTAAGTCCCCACTTCATGTTAAGCTGCTGCCCTTAAGGGGGGCTTACAGCCCTCAATTTAGGTTCTAAAGTTTTAATATGCGGTAAAGTGAAATATTTTTTTAATCTATAGCGGCAGCACACAAATAAACATCCTCATTCATGCACTGCATCTTTCCTGCCACAGAAGCTCTGAGCAGTCTTCGACTGAGGGCCAGGTGTACTCAGGTAGATCTTCCAGTGTGGCGCAGTCAGCATTAAGTTCATGAGCAACTTGTTGCGAGCACTTATGAAACTACTAATACAAATATATATTTGTATTAAGCAGGTAATGACACATCTACTCTAATGAGAAATCCTATTGCCATAAGAGACACACATATTAAAGAATGGTTATCCGATTCAAGCCACAAAGAAAGGGACATTAATGCTAAAATATTGTTAAAAAAATGGAAATGTATTAGAAAAATACAATGTAGAAGTGCGCGTGTGGTTAGAGTTCACAATGTAATAGCAGCAAACAGTTAAATTTTATCTGGAATTTGTGAGGAAAAACGTATTGCTCTGATTCGAGACAGTTCCTTTAGGGGAAGGTTTATTTCATCTTTCTTACTTGCTGTGAAGCAACAATGAGAAAAATAAAGCATTTGGATTCATTAATTAGTCCTCACACACACTGTACCTGCAGGTTGTGTCTCTCCAATCTCATCTCCAACACATTATTCTGTTCTTCAAGGCGACCACGTTCTGCCTCCAGCTCCTCAATCTTCTGTCTGTAAAGAAGGGCAGCAATGAATCAAAGTTTGTGCTTGACAACAACAACTGTTTTCTGTCTACCAAAAGAAGGCCTTCTCCACTTCACTGAATAATTACTTATTACTTATTAGTTGTGGAGAGGTTTTGGTGACTGGGAATGGGGAGCGCAACTTTACAAGTAATTAAATCACAGCCTGTAACAGGATAGCAATTTCCCAATTATTGATGAATCTGTTTCCCTGCTGAAGGTGATCGGCCTCAGACGACGATGATGCAAGAGGTGCAGTAGAGAGCGCAGAGCTCGCAGGTGGCGATGCTGTGGTTGTGAGGATACTGCCTCCTTGTGAGAGAAAGACAGAGTAGCGGTTCACTTCCCTTCTCAGAGCACTGATGGGGCGCTGGGCCTCGCGAGGGGTGGGGGAGGTGTGTCAGGAAGGGAGCCTCAGGATCTACTACAGGAGCTTTGCAGATGCTAAATCCACTGGGTAAGAGTGAAGAGCTCCATTTGGTGGGAAAACCATCCAGGGTCAGCCTTCCAAAACTAACATTGTGACCCACTATCTATCATTGACATTTAAATAGCAATGTTATCCATCTTATTTGGGTTTTGCTACCATCCAGTCAACCCCCCCCCCCAAACAGGCACCCATCCCCTCCCATCCCCCATCATGCTGTGCGGCAGCACATACACTTCACTTCAAGGCAATGGCACTTTATCACAATTCCAAGATTACATACAGCTGCAACCCTAAAGCTCAGGACCCCTACAGTATGGAGTGGAGCCCTTTACCCTCAGAGACCTCGCTGCTGACAAGTGCTGATAACAAAGCACCACAGCGCCCAATTCTGCTCTCAAACAATGCGGCAAACATCCATGGGTTTGGGAAAAGACAGAAAATATATTAGCTTCCAAAATGCCTCTCCAAGGCGAGCTGCCCTTGGTTCACAAGGGTCTTTACATCTCATATAGGGCTATTTGGTTGATTTTTGATATATAATATTTTTCCTTCGGCAAACTGGTAAAGAAAAATGTACATTCCACACAGCATTTAATTACATGTTCATTAACGAAGTCATTTGTTCTTAAAAACCATTGCAAACATTACATTGGTCCCTTTCATTAAATTTATTACACCCCATTAAAAGCTGCTTCATCAATTAAAGGGCTCTCAACAGTAAATTATTGCTGCTTTACTTCTTACTCCCAAATGAACCGTCAATTAATGACTTGAGATATCAAACAATACAACCATTCAATTTATTCAATGACAAAAAAAAAGTTCAGCATTGCACAATTAATCTAAAGCTGTTAATTAATGAGAAAAACAGGAAAGTCTTTCACAGTTATGAAGAAGTGTCACTACTCATAGATAATTATGAGAGAACATTCCCATTACGGAAAAAGACTTCAATCAATTCTTCTGAACAACTGTTTGACTGCCGTACTTGATAAAACAAGGCTGCCATGTTGAAGTAATGCGGTTAAACACAGCACAGCTGCTGTGTGAGCTTCTCCACTGCCTCTTCTCATTTCCACTCAGACAAATTTATAATCAAAAGTATGTCCAGTGCAATGTACTGCTTTAACATGATTATTTGTGCTAGTAGGCTGCCACATCTCAGTGCAGAATCCCAGGAAAGATTCTCAGCTCTTCTCTCCTTCATACTCCAGACAGAGACTCCTCATCTATGAAGACATTCGCTCGCCCCATTGTTAACCTCAATCTCACAGGCACTCCTCATTTAGAAAAGAGGCGGGAAAAAAAAAAAAAAAAAAAAAAAAAAAAAAAAGAGATTGGGAGATTGGCGGCGCTGATTTCTTACCTGACTGAACATCTAGGCTTCGCTGAATGCCAATCAATGAATCGTCTAAGCAGGCAAACACAGATCACAGAGGCCTGTCTGAGCCGTTTCGGTCGCAGCGACCAGGAGAGCGTTTCACGCCGAAAAGAAAAACAGCCCCGTGGTGGGCACCGGTCCAGTTGACGAGTTCATTGTCCAATCAAGTAATTACTTATATCAACATCAGCGGTAATCAATCCAGCCGCTGTACATTAATCTTACCCTCATCAGAGACACTGGCTTCAGTAAAATACTGCACAAATGGCACAGTCCAAGAGTCACGCTAAATCACCGAATAAGAGCGTAATTGTAGATCACAGTGATCTATCTATATTGCCCTATTAAACAGATGCTATCGATGAAATTAGGCTCTTGAATACTATCTGTAACCTAAGTACAATTTTCCCCAAACATTACACCAACACTCAAGCCTTCTACTGCTGTGCAACATATGGTAATGGTGTACTCTGCTTAAGACAACCTGTTAATTGCTTCGTATCTGTTTTGTACTCAGTTTAAAACCCTCTGAGGGAAAATATAAAATGTATGCCTACACACATATGAAACCAAATGGATGCCATATTAGTTATCAACAGTCTATTCACCTTTGCCTCAGTGAAGCAATCAGTCTCGACTTAAAGCAGACATAACATCATAAAAAATGTTGACCACTGACATCAGCTCAGAGTTTATTTTGTAGCATTCCAAAAGAAAAGCAGCATATTTCTGTATGTATACACTGAGTAGGTATTACATAAAAATTGTAAGGTACACAATTATGGTGAAATTCAGACACGTATACAATAGAAAAAAAAATTACTTCTGAATGACTTCAGAAAACATAAAGAAGCTCATAAAATAATACATTGTCTTTACCATTTCAAATCGTTGTGACATGATTATTCTCCGCTGAATATTTTCCGGCTTCTATGCACTATGGTCAGAATATAGCATTTAGAACTCATACCTTAATGACAAAGCCATGTTAATGGCACTTGACAGTACCTGAGTAACTACTATAAATGTAATACTGTGTGCCATCTATGATTTGTACAGAGCTCTTGAACTCTTCTATGTGCCCATGTCTTGCTTCGGTTTATTTGTAGATAATAGGGGCAATTAGGATAGGCGGATAATTCAGTTCTTGACATATGTACAATGAAAGGAAATAAAGATCAGAGCAGGTACCTGCAGTTTGTACAACTCTGCCCCCTGGTGGCCTACGGTAGCTCACATGGGTGTTCGAGTCCCAGCATCTATTGCCAGAGGTCTACACTGGCGAGGCAGCAAGCGTACCAGCATCACCAGGGTTAATCAAGTTACATTTGTTACTCTCATTGCTTTCTTGCATTCACTCCTCAACTATATGCTGACTTCATCATCATCTGGTGACACTGGCAACATAAAATTTGTGGCACATGTGTATGTTGAATATGTTAGTATGCTGAGAAGCATGGGCTTGTCATTAATGTGAATTGGAGGGGTCACCAAAACACGACTGCTACCTCCTGAATTGACTGCCTCCTCCTAACTTGCTTTGTGATACTAACCAATTCTGTTGATTCTCTTTCCTGCTTTTCACATCTGGCTACAAATCAGTTTGATTAATTTTAAGATCCCCAAACTGTAATGATGACTTTAAAATTATGCTTTGCTAAACTGCTTAAAAGTTCGGTTTAGTTTACATCTATTTCCACTCCAATGAATACAGTACAGGCAGAATATCTTTAACAACAAGCTGAGTATTATAAGTACCCAACACTAACATTGAGGCATATTTCATTCAAAGGCCAAAAAATAAAACTGATTCTTCATTCACATGTCGTCTTCCGTGCTGCACTGACAAACAACTGTAACGTTATGCCTTGATGGCAACATGACACCTGTGCAAAGCCTGACGCTTAGCACACAGAACTAGCTCAAATCAGTTTACCCAACATACAGGCATTGACTGCTTTACACGCAGGTCTAAATCACTCTTACATGACAGCTGCAAGCATGTAGCTAAAAGGGCAATTATATGCTTAGCTCATAAATCTGATCTTTAAGGCACGTACTGATGGATGCGCTGGTAATGCACTGCCTTCACACCTCCATTTTAAAAGGCACGCTGTTTTTATGCTGCAATTTTGCTGACAAGCGAAGAGCTTTTGCGCTCCCGCATTTGAATCTTCTAACGTGCTCGCTTAACAGACGGCCAACATCAAGAACTCTCACAGCATTTATAAAACAGGTGACATTGAATATAATCATCAGCTCAAAATGCCAAGCTTTCATACTGACGTTCTTTTAAAGTAACATACTTAACTGTTGTGAGTTAGTTATCAGCTATCTCTCCTTATGATATAAGCAGTCCCCTGGTAAACAATCAAAAACTGCAATGCCAAAGTGCATCTATGCTCCAGAATAAATCATTTAAAAGCATCTTTTTCAAATTATTCTTTCTGTATTTTTATTGTCGGATTAATGAAACTGCTGACCAACACAGGAGTTTTCTTTTTGGCAGTGGGTGTGACTACGTCCTTCAGATATTTGCATAAACCCGGGAATCTTTTGTGACTTAAAATGTATACACAGGCATTACAAAGAGGCAGAAATAGGACAGAAATATATAGATTAAATCTCAAGCTGACCTTCTGTCTGCATCATATATGGTAAACTCTGTCTACTTGCTGCCTGCCGCAAAGTCTGTGCAATCAAAAATGCTGAGTGAAGTTCAAAACAGGAAAACAAGGGAACAACAGTGTTATATTAATACTTGTACAAGAGACATGGATACTATCTGTATATTAATTTCAATGTGAATATTAATGAACATGGTTAATATATAGCCATATAGTCATAAGTGAGACTCTTGGGCAACACAGTTCTCAGCATTTTTATTTTTTGTATTTTCTCCCCAAGGCTTTGACAAATGTTTAACACATAAATTACCTGTGCATTTTTCACCAGTATATTAATAAGGAAATTTGGGAAAGAGCAAAAGTAATTTATCGGTTTGGCTTAAATGCCAACTGTGCAAGGTCTTTGTGGATGCTGGCACGTTAGAAATTCACAGAAAACAGGCAAATTGAAAACCTAAAAAGGCACGGCAGCTGTAGTTTGCATGCATGCTGTCGTGAACACCTGTCTGAAACACGGTGAAATCAGCTGGCAAACAGACACCTTGCCTTCCTCCTTCACTTGGGAGCCAAAACCCTATGGGGCTTTTTTATAGACAGCCTCTTCCGTTTGAGTATATTCATCAGGCTAACCTGTTATCCTGAGAGGAAGACAGGATATATTCACAAAAATATGGCACACCCTCAGTGACAGGAGCTCTTCAGTGTTTATCGTCTGTTTACATCTGTTCTTTCTTTGTTCCTCTCCATTTTGAGTGTGGTGTCACCGGATTTCCCGTTTGTTATTCAGACCATCAGGTGCACATGTATATGAAGACTGAGCGGGAAAATTGGGATGCATTACGATGAAGGTGCGCGGCCGCTGTGCTGCTGCAGGGTCTGCAGAGGCTCACCTGAGCGAGCTGACCTCCTCCCCGACCACGAAGGCACTGTTGTCTGCATTGGTGGCCTGCTTCTTGAGGATGTCAAGCTCCATTTCCGCCTGAAACACAACGCAATTAAAAAACAAACTTCAAAACAAAAAGCAACGCCCAAGGGAATCCCAGCTGTTTCATACTGACAGTGGAAGAAACACGGGCAGAGCCACTGTAAAATACAGGAAGAGTTAATATCCAGTAAATGTCACAACATACAGAAAAAATACAAAGTTGGCTGAAGGTTTGATTTCACAGCTATGCACAATACTAGCATGCCCGGAGGATCCAATTTAAATCTCTGGACTGAAATCTTTTTTTTTTTTTTTTTTTTTTTTCCTTTTTTGTGTTCACTCAAATGCCCCTCAGGCATTCCAGAAGTTGTACTCAAACTTTTATCAGGCACATTGATGGGGAACTTGGAGCCTACTGATACCTCCCCCAAGAGAAAGAGACAAAGGATTCATTGTTACATCAGGTGGTCTCACAAATGTCAGTCACAAATTGGGTCCCATCATTTGACAATCACTTCAGCCCTGCACTAGAAAAGCCTATACTTGGAAAAAAGAGAAGATAATTGCTATGTTCAGTAATCCAAAAGTGAATGAACCAAAAAAAAAAAAAAAAAAACCACGCAACAACAATCAGGTTAATGCTTCAAATCTGAAATGTAATAACACATTAAAAATTTACTGCTGACTTAACAGGTAGAGTGAGAAACAATCCTGAGTGCAATGGTTTAACCAGAATAACAAAAATCAGACAATGACCACAATAATGATGAGTTGCTGAGATCCATAGATTTAAAAATGACTGTGTAATTGTGAAATTATTCAAAAAAAGCCAAAATACATTGTCAGGGTCCAAACATTTGCGACATGGCATGACAATACACTTGTCTGATATGGCTTTAACAAACCCAATCTAATTTACTCAACAATCCTTCCTAACATAATATCAGCTGCGCTAAAAAGAGAGAATATATAAATTCAATTAATGAGATAACATCACAGCTCCTTTCAGTTGTGATGAGTCCCATTAACTGCGGAATTCGTTTGAGGCCGTTCAGGGAGTCTGCAGAATCACGGATGAACGAAACTGCATTTCCATCTCCAGCTTATCAGGGAGGTAAATATGTCGTTCCCACATCCTCTGGTAGGGCGTGCGGGGTTTGTTGTGATTTTATTTGGTGGCGTTGCGTTGTGCCGGCCGCGGCGTAGGATATGCGCTGACGACATCTCATTCATCACGCCGGCCGCGGGTTTAGCCTTGAGTGGGGCCCGCCGGCCGCTCCCCGGCACGATAAGATGAATTGGGTGTGAGGCAGAGGTCTCTCTGGACCACCTGTGTACCATCTGCACCGCGTATTTGTTTCTGATTCTAAATGAAGATGCAGCAGGAAGACGCGCATCACATGATGGATTAATCGGATTTTTAGCTCTTTTTTTGTTGCTTAAAAAACAAAAAAACCAGCATTGTCCTCAGATGAACACATCCGTTTCCTCCATTACCCAAAGTGTACTTTTTTTTTTTTTTTTTTTTTTTTTTTAAGCAAATGGACAGGAGGAAAAAAAAACTTGGGAAAGAGTCTCACTTCTCAGTTTTCAACTGAATTAAACAAAGTCATTCTGTAATGTCCAGGAAACTGACCTTGACAGAACTGAAAAAAATGTGAACCTGAATGAAACCACAGTAGGAAGGAATGCCTTCTGATTCTGTGTGTGTTTCTTTTTTTTAACTGCTATTATTTTTGCCAGAGGCAAAGAAAATTACCGGTCCAAGAAAGAGGAAAATTTCACCAGGTGTCGTGTTTCATAGGTACGACATTAGAGGACACTTCCACTAGCAGCATCGGGGGAGATGACCATTTTGACACTCCCATTCATTTCCTATGGAGAGCACTTGACGAGATTCGCGAGGTGCATGACAACAACGTTCTGCTAACAGCTAGTGCGGTGGCACACTCAGAAAAGTACATGTTTATGCAAATGAATCCGAGCATCGCACTGCATCTTCCAATCGGGTAAAGACTTTGTGTTTGGGGCTACAGCATCATGACTGCACATGTGGTCATGTAATATTAGTTCCACCTCCCACAAGTTCCTTTAGACAAATCACAAAGCACTACTCTATGACTAGAGCTATGAGCCACAATCATCCCACCATTCCGGCTTAATAAATGTTAGCGTTCATGAATGTATTAATTATTCAATTGTGAAACACGTTTAATCATTTACCTTGTAAGCAACGACAATTGACAGTTGAGGTTCTTGTTAGGTTTTTCCTCTTTTACATATACATGTTAACTACATACGACTCAGACACATGTATTATTAAATAACATTAAATAGAAATCCATGAACTTCAAGCCCTCTGCAGAATGTTTCCCACACTCTCCTGTGGTCATACGGTGCACAGAGGAGCATCTTGCTGGAGAAAAGTAAAACTACACAGAGTTAAAGCAGTCTGTGTTGTTACCAATGCTCCAGTCCCATTACAGCACTGATGAACACCACACTGACACATGCATATGTCCCACGAGGAGACAGTGCTCTTATACTGACATTCAATGACACAGGCAATGGTAAGTAAGGACAATACTGCAATGGAGTACAGAAGAAAACAATGGCATAGCTGCAAAGCTGACAGATTCAAACAGCCTTTTATGTGTTGCTTTAATATGTCTGCCTGGCCGCTGCATGTTAACCCCCTAACTCATTTTAATAAGGCAGGGAGTTTAACCCCCCTCTTGTGATCAACATTCACACAGGCTTGGGACTTGCTGGACAATATTGCTGCAGCAGTGTGTGTAATATCTCTGTGATATTGCTGATGGTGCAAACAAGGAGAAGTTGAAGCCTCCACCCGTGGCAACAGAGCCTTATTCCTAAAGATTTATACATGCAGCCTGCTCGGTCTCCCAGTGAAAGAGGGATAATTACCAGGGAAGCAGTGGGCAGTGAAAAGCATGCACTAGCAGCTACAGACAGCCCTAACCTCAAAGGACACGGTGGTTATGGCTTGGCAGCCAGGAACCCTCTCCAGCCAGGCTTGTTTAGTGTTTCTGTGCTGACGGGCTTCAGGACCTTGACTGCCCACAGAGGAAATTAAAACAAAGGAGAGGAGCCTCTACTTCACGATGCACATTCACGTCTTTTGGATAAAATAGGTCTGTTGAACAAAGCCGGGGGGGGGGGGGCACTGGGAAACATTGCTGCAGCTGCACCCAAATTGAATGCTACTTCCACCCTGTAGGTCTCTATTTTGACAAGGCAAACTAGCACCACAACAATTAAAAAAGTATTACCGTATTCATTTGTGAGACAAACGCAATCTGTATGATGTCTGTGTAAGGATGATGTTAATTTTATAACACTACGGAACTTGGCAGCCATGTATCAGTCATATAATACTTCTGTGAAAGCAATGAGTTTTTAAATAAACATGGCAGCACTTACTCAAGGTAATACACAGCATTTAGATTTCAGACCATTAAAATAATGGCTCTATTAAAACAACGCTCTAATTTCCATCTTCAAATCTTGAAGCCATGTGCTCTGCACCCACCAATATGCCATATTGTAATAAAGATAATCGGAAAGACAACATCTGATTCAAAAAACGACTTGAATTTACCATTTCATAGATGTTCAAAATAGAAATGTTTATGAGCTCCCCACTGACAAAGAACATTTCCACAAAATACCATTTTTTCCCAATGATATCTCAATTTCTTCAAGTTTATGAGTCACAACAAAAGAAAAAGCATGTTGATGTTTAAGTGATTCATGTATTTGAACTTCAAAGCACTGATGCAACAGCCAATGAGAAAATGAGACTACGTTTTGCTCCATTTTACTTTTATGGATTACTGGTCCAAAGGGTCACACTGGCAGCAGAAAAATATAACCCTCTTCCACTGGCACTTGCGTTCTGAACAGATTTGTTCTTATTTTCTTATAACAGGGCACTTTGTGCTAGCCATTATTTCATAAAAGATCAAATGCATAGCAATTTTGACTTTGTGGTTTCTGAATTTGACATTTTACATCACTTGTAGTGAATGCCAAAATCTTGCAGAATGTTCCCTGGCAAGCCACCTGCATACTTATTCTCAAAACTGCTTTAACACCATGCATCACTGAAGTAAGGTTTTAATTCAGGACATTAAGTTCCCTTCTAAATGCTAGGCTTTAACCCCAGTGACAGCTGTTTCACCTTTAACAAAACAACGAAGCCCTTTCTTGTTCTGCAGCGGTTTTATGCAGCTCCGGCATCAGGAAAGATTCACAGCTTTTAAAAGAAACCTGTAATCGAAGCCGGCACTTGGTCTGCCTTCTGACCAGCCAGTGTTTTCTCTAAATACTAATTTTCTATTCAGCATGTATCTACAGCTGTAGCACAGCATACTTGTTAATGCATTAGTCTGCCAACACCAATAATGTGTAAGACGTGAGTGATTCAGCGGCCCAGTAGGCTGCATTTTTTCGCCGTCAAGACGCCTATTGGCAACCAGATAACTTAAATGTGACATCAAACCCAAATGGATTACTTAATGCTCTTTAAACAATTAGGCTTAAATGAAACTTTTCTTTCATCAAAATTAGTTCTTCCTATCTAATTCCCCAGCAATACCTTTTTCCCCCCTTAAAAGGAGAGAGAGGAGAGATCAAGAGTGAAATGTGGACATGCGTCTGAGAGACACATCCATTAGCCCACATAGCTTCTAGGGATCCATGCATTTTCACTCAATGTGTGATGATAACACACCAGAGATGAAGGAAAAAATCAATTATAGAAGGCTACTTCATCTGAATCTTGTCTTCTTTGCAGATTAAGATTCTGAAAATGACACATTGAAAAAAAAAATATAGATACAAACTGATCCCAATATCAGAGCATCTTTTGATGGTGAAAATCTGAGTATAAACCCAGGCCGGTGGAGCTGATTAGACTGAAACCCATGCTGGGTTGATGGAGAGAAGTGGGGGTGGGGGGGGGCATGGTGGCATGGTGGCTGATGAAGAATCGGCTTTCTAAAGAAGCCGCAGAGGAGCGTTTACTGCGGGAATTAGCCACGTGGTTATCTCTCCTCTGTGTGCCCGTTCTCCAGGCCCTGCCCGCTCTCTGCAGCAGCTGCTGCTCCTCGACAGATGAGAGTGCCGTGCTCAGGTAGACTTTTCAGCGGGTCATTAATAATTCACTTTGGACATGTACAAACATCGATGACAGTGTGTTCCTTAATGAGACACACGCTGCAACATCCTAGGGTTTCTCAAAAAAGAAAAAGGAAAAAAAAAAAAAAAACACAAGACAGAAAATAAGGTGGGGAAAAAAAAGACGAAGGAACTGAAATTAGGGTTGTGCAAAACGCGAGGAATCAATTATTGTCTCCCCAAAGACCGGAGGAGAATGTTCACAGCGTATTGTGATTAATAATACTAAAATACCTCGCCTGCGGGCGCAATCACAGCAAGGTATTCTAAATGCCAACAGCTCATCTTACTACATTCAGTCCAATAATGAGGACCTGAAAAACTTATCTGGATGCAATTGGCTTTGTGGTGGAGTAATTTACACAAGTTACTTTTAAACTAAGTGTGTAAACTGCACAATAGATTACCCTACCTGGAAGATGTATCCAAAAAAAAAAGGAATGTGTCTATGTATACCGAGGCTGCTGGTATGCATTTAACAGGAAAATTAATTGCTATCAAAATGGTGCAATTAATCACAATCGCTACAACATGAAAGCACACCGCTACAACTTTAACTAAATTAACGTTTTATTATTCTTTTATAAGCTGATAATGTGTATCAAAATTCCAGTGAAGTGCATCTTCGTGATGGTAATAAAAAGGCTTCACTCACCAACGGCTCCAATTACAGCAAAGCCTGTTAATGAGACTTTGTTTAAGTTGTGTGCTGCATCTTTGTGAAGAATGAATTACATTTGGGGACGTGATTGAGGACCACTGCAGAGAGATGGCACTACGAGTCCTGATTCCACCAGTTAATACAGAGGTGTCAAACTAGAGCTGTCGCTTTCTCCTCAGTAATTAACTAATGAGCTTTGACTTATCCCCAAGACAAATAATTAAGCAGCTTCAACCATTATATGCCATTTAGAAATTGTGAATTAATCACATTTCAACAAGAGCGCTATGATACTCTGTTGGGGTTTTCCTAAAATCATATGTTTTTTCCTGATAACTTCAAATTATTTGGTGTAGAAGAGTTTAAATAAAACACTATGTACTATATGAACCACATCTAACACCAAGAGATAAAGGAAAAAATGAAAACAAACGTATAATAACGAACAGCGTCATGCATGCATGGTATTATGTTGCAAGCACATGCAAATGGAACACAAATCAGTGCTGATACCAATGCAGTCAATAACCCAAACAGCTGAACGGACAGTGGAGGGAGCAGACCCTTAGCCCAAAAGGGCAGGTATGAGCCCAGCATCCGAGGGGCACCATAACGTTTCACACAGAGCCTTTAAATGGAGTCTTCCCTCATATCTGAGAGCATGAGATAATCAGATCCAACAACTTCTGATACACCGCAGCTCTCCCAATATCAGGTTACTACAGCGGGAAGTCGTCATCTGCGACTCAAGATATGAGAGGTTTCATATCTTGCAAGCACTTCGCTGTTTTACAACTGAACGGGTCCTCTAACGGCCTGAGCAAAGGGGATTCTCAATTTTCAAATTAAAACACAATTTTCAATTTAAAAGTACCACTGAAGCATGAACTTTGTCCTTCTGTGGGTGTCAATACACTGTAGCAATGCCAGCCTTGCTCTGGCTGCTTAGGGTTTGTTCAAACCAATTTAAAGCAGTTTGTCTCTTTTCAGAACAGGATACAGCAAAGCACACAGCCTCCCACTGGCTGGGATACAGGATCATGTTTAGGATTAGGTCATGGTTTATTGCACTGCCCCTGATAATTTTGTGTTGATACTGGATAAGGTATCAAAAACCATCTGTGCAATATTTTTCCTGTACTAAATAAGCATTCATCAAGGCTAAACTGGAGCAAATTTCCAGAAAACAAACACCTTGCATTACATTTTTGAGAAAAAAGCAGGATTTTGGGAGGAACATGGTCTATGGCCAACATAACAAAAGAGATATGATTGTGGGTATATTCTCAACTTACTGTTTGAGCCTGGAGTTTATAGGAGCCAGCTTCTTCCTGGGCCTTGGACAGCTGAACCTACAAGACAAAAGCAAATCTTTTCAGATGAGCACAGAAAGCCTGTGAACAGGCAAGAGGGTCTTAAATAAAACAAAGTGCCCTGTTTATCAGGGTAATGGCGTTGACAATAGTGTTCTCACAAGAGCTGAGAGTTTGCTTCTGAACTGGCTACTCCACTGCTTCAGTTTGCAGTGGCAGCAAAATAAAAGTTGAAGTGACTCTGAAAGAACAGCTGACAGGTACGAGAAAGAAAGGGGAAAAAGAAAAAAAAACTTGGTCGGGGAGATATTTTAAGCACTTTAAAAGAGAATAATGTGAGCAACAGATAGCTTGAATCTAAATTACCTGAATAATCTAACTTCAAAAGATGCGCTAAACAATCCTGAAACAAAGCAGGTCGACAACCAGGTCAAGGATCCCTTACCCCAAAATAGTTTGGCACACAAAGCAGCCGCTATGCACTTTTGGTTAAGGGTTTGTGAGCCTCATGAGGCAGGAGATACTGCTCTCTTTAACTACTGTAAAAACAATTTTTCTTTTTTTTATGACTGACCCTATCTGCCACTCAGATGCAGGACACGCATCAAGAGTGCTCTCAAACTCTTTGCTCTGTATCAGTATATGTATTTGTAAAGAGTATGAGCCCATGTGCCAAACTCTTCCCAGTTTTTACAGATGGGAAGCTCAGAACAGTCTTCAGTTCACTCTTTGCCACTGGTATACAGAAGATAATTTAGATCCAGAGTTCAGTCAGCCCTCAACAAAAGCTGACAAAAGCAGCGCTGGCAACAGGTGACCCCAGAACATTTTAAGCGAATGGGACCAAGTACCGTACAAAGAAGCAAAATCATGAGAACAGCATTTATAAGAACAAACATTTTAGAATGTTGGGGACTACAACACTTTCCAATCACGGTGCTGGGAGCACACTCAAAAGCACAACCTCTGAATATTTCATTTGCTTTCTGAAAAAATTCCATCAACTAAATCTGCTCCTGGTGTTCAGAAAATATTCATGATGGTAAAATAACATATGTACAATGAATAAATAAGTAATGAGAAAACCCACTGAACAGTACAATAACCTGATAATTTATTGACACCATATTGAAATGAGCTTTAAATTGTGAAGAACATATTCACTGTAGACACATTATTATGTATTGAGGTAAGAAAAAGGAAACAACTACTTCAATAGAAAGCAATACGAACATATAATGTCATCACAGCCCTGATCACTGTATTACATTTTTCATGTATCCCTGTTTTTATATAACAACAGAGAAGGAATAAAGCAATGAGAAATAAGGACACATGCATTAACATGCATACTAAAACAGATTTTGCCAAGAGATAGCAATTTTGCACATCAGATGGCATGCTAAAATGTTATCAGTCATGGAAAGGGGAAAAGTAAAGATGTCTGCTTATGGGTAGCAAAATACAAGGTGTTAAAACAGATTTCAGGGATTTCACTTCACAGATTTTTTTTTTTCCATTTTGCAAATTACACCTTTCAAAATTGGAGAAGGGTTTTCTTGAAGAAGACTTTTTTTTTTTTTTTTACTGCTGTAGCTACAATGAGAGGAAAAGCAGGATGAAATGGCCAATAACAGCTATACTAGATACATAACAGGAATGATTTTGCTCTCACTGTGGGTACCAGTGGATAACGTATTACGGTTTACTAAAATGCATGCGTCTTTTCTGTTTTCCACAGAGGACAGATTTGCTTTACATCATAAAAACTCTAAACTTAACCTGAACCAAACATAAATGGACTGTTTGACCTTTTTTTGTTTTTGATTTTGCCAGGCTTCCATCAAACAGTGGATATTTCAATCTAATTCACTTTGGTCTCATCCAAACCGCCTTCACTTTGGTTTTACATATTTCTTCCATTTAAGTGTGAACAAACAAAGCATAATTTATGAGTGTTTGACATTAATGGTTTGGCAGAACCAAATATATTCACATAACAATGAAGCTCTAAAAATGTGCATTACAATGAATATGTATCATTATTTGAAATGAACAAAATGTACATGCCTTTCAATATATATGCGGTATTGTTTGAAATGTAAATGTTTTACAATGCCCTCGAGAAACACTTGGAGAGAGAACATATTTTTTTTTTTTTTTTTTTTTTTTTCCTCCAAGAAGTTAGAGAAATTTGCATCTGTCTGATGGGAAAATATTTCTGACCAATTTAAGGCTTATTTCCCCAAGTGGAATGTACAGATATCACTGTCTAGGATTTTGACAATATGACAACTGGCCCAAAAATACCACAATTATTACAATTTCACAGTATGACACAATTTTTCAAATGCATTCATTTTCAAGTATCTACAGACAGCTGCTATCGTCTTGCTCAAAAACAGCTGCCAAACAGTCTACTTTGTGGAGCAAATTGATGATACAAGTAACAAGTCAGGCATATGCATACACAGATGGACAAAATAATTAAAATAAAATATAAAATACTGAAAAATGCATTTTTTTTTTTTTATTAACAGGGTGATTGGCTGCCCTTTGTCATTAGAATAGTTTCGGTCCGTCTTGCAGTGCAGTTCATCCAGTGTTATCTATTTATATATGGTTTATTTATAATTTCAAATATAAATGTGATCATTTTCAAGAGCATTTTTTTTTTTGCAGAAGCACTGATCTTTCCAAAGTGGTCCATGGAATATGACACTTTACCATAAAGAACAAATTCTGTTGAAAAACACTATGCATGGTACTTTCAGTATTAGGATGCATAGCAGCAAATTAGCTTCCATAGTATTGAACAGAGTACGCACAATCTTTGCCCTTTTAGGCAGCTCTGCAGCAAGAGGATGCATGGTTTTAATCCAACGTATTCCCCACATTTTTTCCCCTTTTAAAAGTACCCCTAATCAGCTGGACTTCCAAAGTTACCAATGCATGGGCAAAGTTGACAGACCACATTCATAGGCCAGTTGGAAATCAGGTTGTTGGATGAATTGTCTGAAGTGACCTCTAACTCTCGGGAAAGAGGTCTTAGCAATGTGTCAGCGGCCATAGACCTGGACCTGCCATAGAAGGCAAATGATTCCTACAACACTTACGATATCCTTCCCAGCCCTATGGTGGGCACTGGCTGAGCTCTGAGAAGGCTTCTGAGGTCTAACAGTATGTATCCCATGTACAGCAGGCAGTCATATTGCCTCTGCCCCCATAGAGTCCCAATAGAGCCAATGTAATAATCACAGACAGTGAGGGTATGGAGGAAGCAAACTTAATTTGTCTTCTACATAGTAGAGTAACAGCAGAGAAAATATAATGTATGGGCAACCACCGCATATTCTCTCCATGACCAAACGTAACCCCATTTCCACCAGCCCAGCGCCTGCAGAGCAGATAAGGCAAATATTGCTATTTCAGCAATAATATCTGTGTCATTTGCCCTGGTAAAGAGGTTCCTTGGATCTCTGTGAAATGAAGTGTCTTAAATGAATGCAAACCCTGCCACTGCCCCCATACTTATATAGAGAAATATCTTCAAGGCAAATCTCTGTATTACTCACGGTCAGTTCTCACATTTCACACATCAATGTATGTGATGCCTGTGAGCAGCCATATATATATATATATATTTTTTTTTTTTTTTTTTTTTTTAAGTTTTTTTTTAACACACTTATTTTACACTCTCAAATTATTCCCTGATGTCTTATTTCTGGAGAAAATCTTGACACAAGGGCAAAACAATGGTATCTGTGAAACAGAGTTTTACACTCCAGGATTTCTGAATTGAAGTTAATTGGATAACTACCAACAATTAACAACTAAAAGGGCATGATAAGGGCTTCTTTATATTGCATGCAGTATGGAGATGTAGTATGATATTTTTAAACTATCTTCATAAAATGTCAACAGAAGCAAAGAGGTGAAGATTACTCTGATGTCAAGAGTAGTCTTTGAGACAATTAAATCTAATCTTAATATAATTCTGAGTTTTTTGTCATCTGAAAATGTATTCTCTGTATTCCTCTTCTAATATCCATTTCCGATCTTTTAACAAAATAAGAGCAGAAGCCGCAGCATTCCCTGAAATACCGCTCATCCTGGGAATCTCAGATGGAATTACGGAGTTTACCTTCAACCAATTTTCCATCACTGACCTCATTATTCTACTGATAGAAAATGATCTGCGGATCTTCTGTCCTTCATTTGTTAATGTCATTTATGAATTTAAAACCTAAATTAAATATCTATTTCTCCTTTTGCTAAGGCTGAACAGATTATGTGTCCTTGTAACTTTTGCATTTCATACTTAGAACCAACTTCTTTGGTTTACTTTATACTTGCCAGGACTCTTATCTTACAGTAAGTTTCCACAACTGCCATCTGTGGAAACTGTTTAACATCAATATAAAAGTATTTGATTTGTATTCCATTCTTTTTGTCATACTGCCCAGAGGCTATTTTTTTACAGCAACAGAACATGATGCGTAGGTCCTGATAAAAGTTGATCAATGACCATTCATTTTCAATTTACACACATTTTAACTTTGTCCTTCCAATGAAATAACCCAGCCTTAAACTTTTATTTCAAACACCCACAGCTTTACCTTTGGCTGTAATCCAGCATGTTTCTCCAACTTCTGTATTTAGCACATATCTTCAAAGATGGATTTCAAACTGTACCCCCCCAAGTTTTCTATAATCTGAAAATTGAACACTTGTTGCTAATATCATTTATGATAATTTATGAAAATAACGGCAGAAGCACAAATCAATCCCAGCAAGACCTCTCTTCCAAAGACCCCTCTCAGATAGGACTGCTCCTACAGTTACTTGTTATTCCACGTTTTGCAGTCAATTTTCAACCAACTCTGAAATAACTCCTAACATGCATACTGAATTATGATGAATCTCTCATTAATATTTTCTCAAACACTTCTGGGAAATCAAGTCAAAACACTTTATAGCTTCCTCAAAAAAGTCAATTCTCCCTATTCTATTCCCTCTGTACTGTTGCCATACATTTTATGTTGTCTGTCTGCTCTTTCGTCTCAAACTCTTCCATAAAGACAACTTCCTCTACTACTATGAAAACTGCTTTTTTGCTCATATTTTGGAATGCATTTAAACTGTGCACCAAAAATAACCTCTTTGAATTTGCTTCACTTCTCATTCTGAGGTTTTCCATATTGAAGTTTTACCCATTCTGTATTAACTATATATACTCCCTCATATATTAAGTCATGCAGTCATCTGTTGGCCACAACATCACCAAAGGAGAGATGGATTTACATGCTGACGAAGACAGTGGGCGAGATTCAATCAACATCTGTCCTTATATTTGGCTAAAATCCAACACAGGTGCTTATTTTTTTATCTTTATCAACACAGTTTAGTGAGTTAAGCAATCATGAAACTTGACTTGCAAAACTTGTGAAAAGCAGAAGGTTGTTCAACTGGAAGAAAAACCAAAGGGCAAATGTTGATTGAAGCCAAGACAGAGTGTTCTTATTCACACCTTCTCCATTGGATTGCAGAGGCTGCAGTAATGTGGGCAGACTGTGAATACAAGTTGGCATTCAAAAATAGGGAGGAAAAGGGCATAAAAAATTCAGGAATTACATGGTTTTGGCATTCTTACCTTGCCTAAAGACTACATACATGACTACACCGTGTACACTATGATCAACTGTGTGGCTCCACCGCCCCCGAGCTGTGCGAATTCAGTCAGAATTTTTTATACAAACGTCAGCACCAGAGCTGTTTTCCCTCTTGTAGGTCTGAATAACAAACAGTGCCAAAAAACTGCCATTTACAACAAACAAAATCTCCTCTACATTTTGTCTCTGTCCTGACATAACCTTCCAAGTACATAGAGTGGTATTTGAAATCAACCAGTTCCACTGCACCTCCCTCATTTTATTTTATGTTTCTCTTTAATATATATTTTTTTATCGTTTTACCACCCAGCCAGGTGGCTAAACCTGCCACAACTGCACCAAAGTGGCCCGATGTGCGGCCCAGAAAGGATAAGAAAGGCTGGCCAGGATACAGGTGTGCACTCCAGTTAAGAGTCAGTGCACATGCAGAGGTGGGGAGAGAGATCTTACCTCCATCTCAGAGTTGTGCGCCTGGGTCTTCTGCACCATGTCCTCAGCCTCCCTCACCCGGCGGGTCAGCTGAGGAGAGTACTCGCTGGCAGCCAGTTCTGTGTCATACGACTCCAGAATGGCCCTCATCCCGTCTCGCTCCTGGGGAGAGAGGACAGACAGCACCGGCCTCAGAGAAGACTGCAGGAGTCTGGCAGGACCGCTTCCCATTTTCACGCGCAGCAAGAGCAAATCAATACCTCATTCAGAATATAATGAAATACATCACATCAAAGAGTGAGGAGTATTAAAAACACAGCACATTTTAACTACTTTTTTTAACCAAATTTTAGTTATGAAAATCTCCAATTTCAGCAGTATTCATTTTATTCACTCTATGTCAAAAACCTGATTTACCAAACTAGAAGTTTCACCGTGTTTGCATCTAGGCCTTTATGTTTGGGAAAGTTATGAATAGCCAGTGATATCTTAGACTGAAGCACAGTGAAGCTTGACCTTTGGATCAGAGCCTTATAACAGTCAAATAATTGTATTGACCAAGCAGTTGACCAAGTTGTGTTTGTTATTAGTATATTTGTTTGTGTTCATGGAAAATCTATATTTTCAATATGATGAAGGTTAAGGGTCCTTTAGGAAAATTTGACGCTAACTACAGTGCCAGCAGGTGTCCAGTCTACCCAGTCTTTTATAGGATTTAAAGGTCAATGGGGGTGATGTAAGCATACGGTTGAGTTTCTACACCTGTGGTGCTCGGACCCCTCATTAGCCATTTACTTTTTTCAACAGCTTGTATATGAAAGGGGCCAAGTTGGACATTAGACGGATTTGGAAAACCGAAGCCGATTTGAAATACACGTTATAAAAGACTTCTCATTCATATTCATACCAATAAAATTTAAATCTACACACACGCACATCAGAGGTTCATTAGCATACATTGTTTTGACATTTTAAAAGCATTTAAATTCCCTATTTAAAGCCATGTTAGGCCACATTACAATTCAAAGAGGGTGAGTAACACATGATGGCTCCATTATAGAACTTGAGTGTTCCCACTGTGCCAGCAAAGCCACACAGTTTGCTCATCAGTCAATAAGCAGCAGACGTTTTACCAGTCAAAAACCTGTCCACCATAGTGGGAAAATACATCTTTTATCCACAGGACATCAGCAATACTGGCATGGAAGTGCTGCGAAGAGACACACATGAGATATTATTCAAATCTATTTGAGCCCCAGGAGAACCATGATACCATTTACAGTCTGCTGTCAATCTTGTAACATGAAGTGTGTTCGCAATGTCCGCAAGACTGTGGAGTGTGGCATGCACTGATGAGCCACATGCTTCAGGGAACAGGGATATAGCATGGAGCCTTTCCAGTAGTCTGTCGCCATTAAGGGAAGAAAGCCCTGCACAGCTTAAGCAATATAGATCTAGCAGAGCAGAACAACAAACTGGGTCTGCTTTGCTGCTCCAGCTAGTTACTTTACTGATCAAACTTAATACGATCTTAACAGGCTGGAGGGGAGAGTCGTGGAATATCTTACCTGATGCAATTCACACAAGGCTGATAAAATCATTGTATCTTCAATGAAATAATAAAAATCTCAGCCACCAGTGTATTTGTAGGTAAAGGCTTGGGAATCCAACCTCTTGTCAAAGATTAGCTGGCAAAGAATTAATAAATTTCTGTTACAGCTTAATTCAGCATACCCATACATTTAGAGCAAATAATATTGCTCTCAGCCACTCTTCTTTTGTTCGGTTCTTTCACTGAATGACAATTATGAGACTTTTTTTTTTTCTTTGATCTATGCTATTCATATAAATGTGTACATCTCACATTGCTCCAAAATCTGCTAGTTAAACAGGAACATGTCAAAGAATGGGATTCAAATTTATGACTTTGGGACTCCTCAGATTTATCATAATGAATACGATATGGTCCATCATGATAAAGACAAAGTAGCTTACATCTGTAAACAACAGCCTTCGTCTGAGGAAAAAAATGTGGAGTGTATTATACCTGCCATCATGGCTGATGTTTTTGTGCATGCGTGTAAACGCCTGTTTGTGTGGAGGGGGTCAGACCATTCAAACAGAAAGATATGGGTTCCGGTAGCTATGGTCACATTTTCTACCACTGAAATGTAACAATTAACACAACTGAGGTGCACCACTGCTAATGACCAGTTAGTAAAAATCTCATTTTAAGTGAATTAAACTAAATCTAACCTTTAAATTTTGAACCGAGCAGATCAATACAGCTTTCAGGACCATTATCTTGGTAACACAGAAATGAAAGATAAGAATCAGTAACTGATTGAAGTTAAATGATCCATGGGAACTATTTTCAGAGACTCTATTCATAACCATTGCGCAAATCATGAAATCAATTTTTAATCAATTCCGTTTCGTCTAATCATTCACTAATTCATGCTCTTGTAACATTGACATTAAGATGTCTGAATATTATTTCCCTTACAGATAGGATATATATACAATCAATAATGAAGTACACATTGGCAGCTATTTTAATGTTTTATTCTTTAGGTTTGTTTTGTTGAACATAATCAATTTTATCACTGAACATACCAGAAACACAATAGAAATAGTACATTTTCACTGCAAATATTTTATTCTTTAAAACCAGCTTTACTGGCAAAAAAAAAAAAAGTACTTGCACATCAAATAGGAAACTCAGGTGCGGAAAGAGTGCACCCAAGTGTCAACAGGAAAAAGGCTCTCGCAGCTTTAAAAATGGTTTGACCTACTGCAAATGTGTGCAAGAGCTTTCCTTTCTATTGACTTTAAAACCTACTGATATTGCAGTCAGCATCGGTTTCAAGAGGATGTGCTATCATGAGTTTGACTACAGCTGCACTCATGTGTCTCTGAAATTCAGAGAGCACTTAGGGGTAACAGTTGTTATTATATTTGGTGTAGGCGCCATCATCTCTGAAAGGTTTTTTAATCGTTGATTCCTCTATTCTGCAGAGGGGCAGTTTGGTAGAACTCTGATGCAGCAAATGAACTGAAATGGAGGTAGGGGGTAAAAATAAAAAAACACCCTATAACATAGATAATATCTTGTGGCACAAGCAGGTTTTCCTCCCTAATTCCTAGACAGGTTGGGCATGTTTCCCACGAAAGGCTGCTGGTTTCCTGTTTGTTTTATTTCACCAATTAATCCTGACTGCAGTAACACAATGATGACCTTAGAATCTATAATCATGTGTCTTACAAAAATGTAAAACACTTAAAAAGATCAAATGCTTTTCTACATTGGGTATGGTGAGGACTACAGACAATTTTTACTGAAATCCACTCAAGGAGTTGCCAGCCTCAGTAGCCGTTAGCCACAGGACTTTATTTGCTTCAGGAGCAACTGCTGCTCTCATTCTCTGAACTTCTCCAGGATGTCTGTTAATGACCCATTTGGAACAGCTAAAGTCCTTTTATTACTGCGCCCTGTGCAGAGAAAAGCTTTATGTTGTAATGGTGCAGACTGAGCACTAAGTGACAGACATAAAAACCCAATGAAAAGGAACACCTAACCTCTGTAAAAATCAGCTGAATTTTATGCTCAGTCCAGATGGATAATGAGCTTTCATTAATTCCATTAGCAATTTTTGTTTGTTTTTTTTTTTTTGTGATATCTTAAGGTATTGCACACAAAGGGGCCATGCACAGCCACACAGCAAAACATGCTGTTCAACACTATAAATCACAAAGTCCAAAGCACATTATATTTAAACCCTTTCAGGCTAGATTAAAATGGTATCCCCAACCCATGTACACCAGGCAGTTTTATTTCCCAGCGGCATTAAGGCACTAAAAACATTTTCTTTGAAGCTCTAGGTATCCAATGAAGGGGGACTCTTAAGAGAGCGGGCAAACTGGATATGACAAAATCATTAAGCAAGGCAAAAATCACCAAGACACCAACAATATTTATCTTAAATAAAGATGCTTATAACAGTGTCCTTTAAATCTTATAGTTTTAAAGCTCCAAGAGACATACAACATTAAATAGTGAAGAGCCATTTTTCTTCAGGCTTTAGGTGTCCAATCAAAAGAGGACAGGCAAAAACATGACAGCATTCAAACACCATTGCTTAAATCAATACAGGCGCAGCCATACTAATGCAGTCTTTTGTTTACTCACTATTTAAACACCTGGCAACACCACACAATCACGCTCAAAGTCAACAGAATGAGATCAAGGCAATTTGTTCAACAGGTTAACACATTTTTTTAAAATTATAAACTCATTCCATATACGCGCTGTTTGCACCACAGTGGATTATTGTTTTTGTGATGGCATTATCATTGAGAAATTCCCAGAGGAATTCAGATCAATCTCGTTAAACAACTCATTTCTTTCTAGTCAGCCCTCTCTTCCACTGGCCTCTGGTGGCAGTTAAGACACATATTTGCATATTCCATTTGCAAAACAGAATTACTCAATTAGCTTCCCTTTGTTTCAGTGTCTCTTCCTACGTGCCAATGTGAATGACAGCATGTCATTAATACTGATGGAAAAGCTACAAGTGGGGACCGGCCATTGGAATTCCAAAACAAGCATGGCTTCTATTTTTCTCTCTGACACCAGACGGGTTTGTGGTGGAGAACTAAATCAATAATCATCAACTAAGAAAACTCTTGGAAAAACTATAAAATCAAAATATCAACTGGGAGGAAGGTTTACTTTGTGTGGATAACGTCTGCACGGACATCAGCCAGTACATGCACTGATAATAAGGTCAATTACTGACCTGTTGTATAGGAAGGCCCTCAGTGAGGCCCTAAAGACAAACATGACCAAACATGAAAAGGCCCTCTTACACACAACACAATTTATCAGCAGAGAAACTCCAAAACACTGCAATATACATTTGCTTTTTTTTCACCCTTCAAAAGGCAATGGGAAGTTATGGCTAAAAATAGTATAAAGCTGGATCAGTCACAACAAGCCCCTAAGAGTTTCAACTACCTTATCCCCACACAGGAAACAATGCTAGTGCTAACGCTAGTACTTCACCTGCTTCAGCATATGCAGGAAATTACACGGACACACGCACGATCAGAGAGACAGCCGATTACACAAGTCATCACTGGCGCCATTTGACTGACACAGAAAACATCAGAGGAATGAGAAATATTTTCTTATTATTTCATGGTAGCAGTAATTTGAATAAACTTGCACATAATCAAAATAACCGTGTGCCAGCGCAGCTCTCTTATTAACTTAACGCAGGTGGCCATCTTAGTACAACCTGGAAATTCTGACCTTCTTATTATAACAGGTAGCTGTACTTAGGGACACATCATGCACATTAAAAAACTGTGATTCAGATCGGATAAACGTGACAAATCCCTGAGGCAGAGGTGTCCAAACTGTGATACAAATCACTGAGTATGTATACCAAATGCTACCGTCAACCAGCTGCTATCATGCAGGAGCTAGCATGCTGGTTCTTGAGCACAAAAATTGCAAAAAAAAAAAAATGTGCCAGTCCCATTTCCCACATAATTGTATGATTATTCAGCAAGGGAAAATTCTACCAAATGTTTAGTGCACCCCCAATCTCCTTTACAGAGGAAAGAAACCTTATCAGCAGCTTAAAATATGCAAAGCACTGTTGCAAATTTTCAATTTCAACTACATGTGTAAACTGCTTATGCTGCCATATCATACAAGGTTTTGGAATAACCAACAGTAAGCTGAAATTCCTTTCATTTTATCACAAAGATGGAAAAAAAGCATTATGCAGAAACACAGTGTATGTTCAGTTTGATACAGTTTTAAATTGCTCATCTTATTATACTGTACGAGTCTCTATTATTATAATACATGGAGGCTGTCACCCTCCTCGTCTTCTCTCTCAGCGCCATCGCATTAGCATGTAAATAGCGAGTGGATCCGAGGGTCTGACAGGGTGGTACATCCCTTTAATTAACTCTAATCCGCTTTTAACCTGCAATGCAATCTGTTTCCACATTCTGCTACATGTAGCTCCGCAGACCTTTTCAAACCAACTCTCAAACTCTCAGACCAGATGGAAATTTGAAGAAAATGACCACTTACAAAGCACCAATCGAGCCTGCATTACAGGAGACTTACAGCGGTCTCCTGCCTGCACGAACTTCTTTGAAATACTGCATACATGTGCAGACGTAAGAGAGAAGGGAAGACATGTTGCTGTATTAAAGGGAGGAAGAGGAAACTTTCACATTGAACAGTGTTGAGCGATAAGCGTTAAGATCACACAGGGTGACGTGAAGGTGATGAGCTTTCCTCGGTTTTAATATGAAAGTGTTTACTCAAGGATCTCGAGTTATGACCACTCTGAGTGGCACAGCTTTTACCAGCCTGCACCAGTCACTGTTAATTGATGAATCTCAGAAAGCACAGCTGCAGATTAATATCTGCTTCTTGCCAGCTAATGACATATTTAATTGGTATCTGCAAACATCCATTTTTTTCAATTCAAACTAAAAAATATTCTTTAAGCAGCTAATATTAAATACTAAGACATCAACAAGCCAAAGTGCTTCTACAAAAGCACAAGGCCCTGTGTCAACGTGTATATATATTTTAAATGCATGCATTATTCAAAATGGGCTTCTGAGTCTGGCAAATAAACAATATTCATCTATAATAAAACAGGCTACTCACTACACCAAAGAGGTGTCTCATGAAACAACTACTGTCAACCCACATTTTTTTCCAGCAATAGCCGAATGGTTAAGGAACAAAAGCACAAGATATATGTTTTGAGTGTACGTGTCTAGGTGCATGATGCCTTCCAAATACTGCTATTCATGAGTTTGTTAAAAATAAATGCATTTCAAAGCAAGGTTAAAAAAAAAAAAAATCAGCATTTCAGAAGTGTTACCAGAACTACCATGAGGTCAACAACACCAGGTCCTCAGAAGATAATATAATGGTGTTTATATCAGATTCAGGCTCAAATTCCATTACAGTGTCATTCTGATGTGAAAGTGGGGCCCGTGAGCCCTGGCTAGGTCAACCCAGACAAAGGAGACAGATGCTGACAGACCTAAGGTACCACAGGAGCTGCAGCTACATCACTGGTGATGTGTCTGACTGCATCAGAGGATGCAAGTTTCAATCAAGCTCAAATATGATTTTAATAAAAAAAATTTTGGGAAAAATATTTTTGATTATTCAAAGATTCAGCTGGTGGAATGTGTGTGCAAATAAACAACAGACAGGTTCAACATCTTAGACACATACACTAGTGATCTGGAAATCACGACAAAAACGCAGCCTTGCTGAGTTAAAGCACAATATATCATTTTGTTTTAAAGATTGCGTATTAGAGGCACATTGTCAACCCTGTCAGAAGCTGAAAGCATGAAAGAAACCCGAAAAACAGGCTTTCAGGAGAAACAGAATGAAACTATACCAACTATAAGACCAAAGCTGAAGGAAATCAATTTGATCAAACAGGGAGGGCAGACAATGTGTTTAATACAGTCCCCTAAAAAGAGGGTGGAAGGGAAATGTCATGCTTGGTGGTCACAAAGCTTCTTCCAGTTGGCAAGGGATGATAGTGCCGAATTTCAAAGCAAGTCTGCAAAGGCTAAACGTGGCCTTCTGCTAGAAGATTGTGTTGGCGGCACTTCAATGTGCACTGTAAGATCCAACAGGTATCAAACAGCCTCAATGAGATGGTCGCACATTATTGAATATTTTATCTGCACACATAAACATACACTGCTCGGGTCAGAGCTTGCCATTTGTGGCTTTGGATGATAACTAAAATGCTGTCTCATTCCATCTCCACTTTACATTTACACTAATGTTTATGTAACTAATGGAAACCGGTATTTGCAGCCATTCTATTAATCAACATTGAATTTCCATTAAACATTCTAATATCACCTTTGACCTCAACATGGCCCAAAATAAAGACAAGAAAGTGAAAAATATACACATTTTAAACTACTAATAATATCCGAAGAAAACAGCTTTGGAGCGAGAACAAAATCAATAATAGAAATTATTGCAGTCCGAAGGAGGAGACGGGGAAGAATAATGCGATGCATTTCAAAGGTAGGAAAGGGAATAATTAAAATGTGTATATTATTCTGCTCCCCCAACTGTCAGTATTGTTTTTCTATAAACCAGACTGAGCTCGCAAATGAGGCGTTTCGTTCAGCCACACAGGAACCCGATTCTCCACTTCACTTCCTCTACAGTTTCATCCCACCATTAGACCGCTGGTCTCCGCCTCCTGTCTGGCCATTGACTTCTCTCGCGCGGCACAACACGGCACCCATTAATCCACCGAACCGGGTCAAAACAGCAGGGATCCTTTCACTCCTGCTGCCCAAGACAAACATTCCAGGTCCGGAAGATTACAGCCACTGGAACATAAAAGCCGCCCAACGCAGCATACCCCTCAGAGATTTGCTTAAAAAAAAAAATCAACACACATTTAATTAGAGTGGAATGGGATTAAGTCACAGGGTGAAGGTGTGTATAATTGTTTTGTTTTTTCTCAATTATATCCTTCGACAACTCAGTGGCTCCGCAGAGGGTTTAATTGCAGATAGTAATTAGAGCACTGCTGCTGCAATCAAGACCTTTTTCACCAAGGAAACCATTAAGGTCTGCTGAAGCATAATTGGAGGGAAGCTGCACACACCCTCACAGCAACCCGTTTAAAAGAACAGAATTCCTGGCAGAGAGAGCATCTATCATTTTACTTGATGGTGGGATCACACATTTTCTATTGGAGCAAAAAAAATTAAAAAAATCTGAAACAAATGAAAAACTACTACCACTCCTGTAGAAACACTAAATGGTGAACGATGTCAAAACTTGCAAAAAAAAAAAACCTTTTCAGTAAGGGGTCTCAAAACAACATGCCTAACTTTTAAAAACTCAAATTCACAAGAGCTACCAGGCTGCAGTCACTGAAAGTCACTGGGTCTAACTACAGGGCAGCCTGTAGTCTAGTGGCTAAGGTACATGACAGGGACCCCTGAGGTTGGTGGCTCAAGCCCCAGTTTAGCCATAGCAAGAGCACCATTGCTGATGGGCCCTTGGCCCCCACATTGCTCCCAGGGGAGATTGCCCTGGGTTAGCCTAATCAACTGTAAGTCGCTTTGGATAAAAGCGTCAGCTAAATGACAGCAATTTAATAATAATAATAACTAAACTCCACACCTCAGAGAGGGAGTTGAATCCTCAGAGGAAGTCTCTGTATTCCTAACCAGCTGACATTAGAAAGGCTGATTGGTGGGCTGACTGCAGAGGAGATTCATACACAATAAAATAAATTCCATGCTGCCAGATGATTGACTGTACCTGCAGCCCCTAACAGTGAAATTAATTTGGTGTAAGGAAGAGAACAGGTGCTACAGCTCAGTTCTTGAAACTTTTGCGAGACGAGATCGAAAGAAGAAAAAAGAATAAAATACTTCTCTTCCCACAGCTGAAAGAAAGACATGGCAAGCAGAAGTATGCTGTCTCCCAGCTTTCTTATTTAAAGACCTGAGCTATTTGTACCACCATTTGAGGTGAGCGCACAAAATCTTCATTCAGAATAAAATGGTGAAGAACCAACCGCTTCAAATTCTGGCACAAAAGTGAGCATCAAACAAAACACTACGACACTTTCCATCGATTGAAAAAAACAAAACGCTATTAAAATCAGATAATGACATGTCTTGGCACAACTGTTTGAGGATACAATTTGAGAAAAATTAACAAGCTGGATAGCAACACAAATCCAAATACATTTTATGAGTAAACAAGCGGCCAGTCAGCCAAATGCCAAAATAGCTAATCATAATTCAAAAGAAAATCATTTAAATGAAGAAAATAAGCTATCAGAAGAAAACACAAGCAATTACGTTCTTGTTATCTTCACTACGACTGGTGACATAGGCAATCATGAACTGAGTGCTTTGCCCAATGAGTGGGTTTACTCGTGAACATTTAGTATTCAAAGTAAAGGAGATGAAATGAAAACAGCCTTCCTGGTTAAAACACTGCCTGCAGACACCAGAGATCAAAGAAAAAAAACTCTCACTGTCCTCTTCTGTAGGCATAATGTGATGAACTGTACCTTGAGATATCAGGAAGTGTTTGACTGAGCCTCTCCATCACCCTCTACCCACCCCATGTCAGGGCGGCTACCTGCCTATGGTCAGCTAAGTAGGGTTGCACCTGTGCTCAAGGGCTGAAATAAAATACCACTGAACCCAAAAAATGGGCCTCAGCAACAAAGGCCTGAGAGGAGAAGAGCAAGGGCACACGCACGCCTTCACCTGCTTACCTTGGTGAGCAGTAAGACTCTCTTCTGCAGGCGGCGGACGAGGGCATCCTGCTGCTCTCTCTTCTTCTGCTCCTCCAGGACCTTGGTGCGCAGCTGCACCAGCTCATTCTGGAGCTCCGTCCGGGCCTTCTCCAGAGCTCGCGCGCTGCAGGGAAAAGCACACCGTTAGGGGGAAGCACAGCTGCCATGGTTACAGCTTTACAGCTTACCAGTAAATGCAGAACAACAGGATACATCAGAGCCAATAAATGGAAGTAAATGACAGATTTACACCTGTATATGCCCCCAATGAATTCAGCTTGCCTATGAAAAAAACTTTTCCATTTTTACTGTTACACAATTTTATATGGGCAACTAGATAGATTGTGTTTCACAATGCACTGGGTGGCTTTTGGAAGTAGCCTTGGAGAACATGAACATGCAGCAGTAACTGATTCCAGTAAGTTAAACCCGGAGGCTGATTCAAGTAGTCCATGAGAGAAATTGTGAGGCTCCAGTACGATGCACAGATGAATTAAACCATTAGCAAGCCAGCATCTCACTAAAATCAAATTCAGTTTAAACTGAAGTGTTGAAATTTTACAACTTAAAACTTGCTGGCTGAAAAATAAAATGCCCAAATAAAAAGGTTACGACATAAACACCATAATAAGTGGTAGGGCAACATTTGTAATGTGACCTGTGACAAATCGACAATTAAACCTAAGCTGAACTTGTTCTTCCTGCATTAATACATGAAGGTCAAATTGTATGTCAATTTGTCACTAGTCCCGAGGCCCTTGTTAGGATCAATGACATCATTAGCTTAAATAAGTACCAGGACATTTTAGCCAAAATCCTGGTCGTCTCGGACAAGAGGTTGAGACTTGGCAGCAGGTGGACCTTCCTGCATGGCAGTGACCACAAACACACCTCAAAATCAACAAAAGAAACGGTTGACTGAAAAAAATCAATGCCATTTCCTCCAGACTTAAACCTGATTGAAGACCTGTTGCCTGAATTGAAGAGGGCAGTACATCAGCATAGACCCAAGGACATCACAAACATCTCAGGAAGCTGGACATGGAGGAATGATCCATTATCCCTCCCAATGTGCTCTTTGACCCTATTAAACACAGGCAAAGGCAGAGCCTCGGCAACAGTATCATTACTAGGTGAGGCTGCATGCACCAAGTACTAATCAGTAGTGCCAATAACCGTATACCTAGATTTAAAAAATGGTTTTCTAAATGTGTGATATATAGCTTGTTCTTATATAGATTACTGTCTTACTGCTTTTGACAGCCTTTTCTCCCCCATCTTAAATCAATGGTGCCAACAATTCCTGAGTCCACTGTATCTGGCATGCGGTGTGTGTGTGTGTCTCTACATATATGTAAAAGTCTTCCCATGTACCTCAGTCAGAACAACAATGCCTCTTATCCACAACCAGTAACTTTGCAGCTAACGCTCAGACAGTGAGCCTTAACTAGAAGTAAGAGCTAAAGGTAAGATGTGCCTCTACTGTCTCTGTTAACTTTAACTTCACACTGAATAAATGTGGACCATTTGTCAAAATGGTTCACAAAACCATTTCCAACATATCTCAAATAGGGAAAATAAACCCTGTACATAAGAGGTTCGCCAGGTGAGGCTCTGTTTTTCTGTCTCTGATAAGTGTTGGACCGCTAAGAGAAACTCACTGAATGAATAAATGGAAACCTGCGATAAGGGGAAAAATAGTAAACACAGCCACATACAGAGTTAAATATTTAATAGCTGCAGAACAAGTCTCAGAACCTAGACCGTCAGATCTTGAGAGATCTCAGGATGCTCTTGTCTTATCATCTGGGAGCAGCATTTACTTTAGCGGCGATAGGTAGGCAAGCATCATGCTAGTTTATAATCAGTGAAAGTCTCAGAGGATAGCTCCTGGAAGCTTCACATACTTGACACGATAATCCTCTCATATGGTTTATGTTTAAATTGCTACCTTCTCCTTAGGTCTTCCTTTGCTGAGACGTGATTGGTAAGGAAATACTAGGTATGTCTAAAGCCGGTGGGTGCATGGCTCTAAATTATACTTCTTTCACTGGGATAAGTCTTGTATAAGTCTTGCATACAGAGTTCATAGAGTCCCTACAATGTTATTTCATTCCCATTTGTTTATTGTACATTGTCCAGTTTCATGTACATATAAAAAGTGTACAAAGTTTAGATCCATTGCCCAAGACACAACTACATCTTAAAAATATCAGGCAGAAATGTATTCAAATTGCAAACATATTCTGCAACAACTATGGGAAATACTCTGTGGCTACTTTCTGGTATCTAGTTTATTTTATATATACATATATTTTTTGGTCAGTGTCTATTATGACCATCTAGTAACACCCTGAATTCAAAATTATGGAAGGAGAGGCATACAGAACTTCTGTAATTACTGAAAAGTGTGATTAGTTTGGTCCACAAATTAAAAACTAAAACCAAATGAAATGCCTCAAATCTTTGCTTTTGTGCAGATTTGCAAAAATGCACAGTCATCCACCATAATCTGTACCAAAGTGAGTTTCAGGGGTTGTACATTACTTTTTGGGCACTGGGCACAAGTAATTCAAATGTAATGGCCAGTATTCAAGACTGCTTAAAACATCAAGTATATATAATTCATATTTTAATTAGACACTGAGAATTCCAAATTATTAAGGAATAACTATTTTAAACAATCCACTGTATCGATAGTTGTTCGGTCTTCTCCTTGCACAACCTTGAGAGGGACCCCTGTTATTCTGTACCCATCAATGCAAATCAGTCCATTCTATTTGCATTTGGAGATAAATAGATACTGACTGAGGAGAATCGTCTACCACTTGACCTTGGGAAGTGAGAATGAAATTACTTGCGGCAGAAGTTCAATTCGATCAAATGCTGAGAAAGGAGGGGTTGGGGGTGGAGGAAAAAATAATCAGGCTCTCACAAGATTCATTTACCCTTTCATCATCCTTCTGCTTAGAGAGGGCGCATCTCTCCAAAGCACAAAAACAGCAAGGGAACCGCTCGGCGGTCAGAGCACCATTCATTAAGACCGTTCATTTGCCACACAGAAAATGCCACAACAAATGAGGCTTCAAACAAATATCGTTTTTTTTTCTTTCAAACAAGTGACCCAATGCATTAGCTAGCAAATAAAATGAGATCGGACACCAATTAACAGAATCTTCAAGTTAAGTTTTCCTGTCACAACTTCACATAGAAAATGGGGGCCGAACTCCAAGTCTCAAAATATGATCACATGTATCTACTGTCTCTTGAACACATATGTTGGAGCTGTATATGTCATACAATGCAACTTTTAACCCGAAATTTTTTGAAAAAAAAATTACCAGAAAGATGTTTAGTCATTTTATTTAAGCCAAATAAAAAAAAGTAAAACATGCAGCAGACATCTACTACATCTGCGTAATTCAGTATTTTTTTCCCCATTTATTCCTTATTTAGTTACCACATTCCCCCTCTTTTGATCCTCCACATCCAGTATCATAACTGGGGCTGAGCTCATTTCTGTGCTGTCAGATGGCGGTTGGGGATAGCAAAGCACCATTTCCTGTAGCTGTAATCCAACCAGAACAGTGCGCATTAGTTCAGTCCCGTTAATTAATCCACTCCATATAATACACCAGGCCTTTAAAATAGATGCATATATAACACAGAATATTCTCTTGTTGTTTTGACTGCACTCTTTGCTTATTTTCATGCAAGTTATCGGACTGTGTGCATACACTGAATGCAAGCAGCGCTCCCCCATAAACTGATTCCTATTCATACTTCCTTGACGCTGATTGCATATGACATTTCATTCCATATTTTATATTACTGTCATAATTGTAATGTTTCAGCCTAACTAAACAATTGCTCAAAAATAACTTAGGAGAGTGAAATACTTAACTATTTGTAAACAGCCAAAAGCTGCCAAGAGAACACTTCAGATTACAACTCAACAGTTTACATATGTATGTATTTCTATACCAAAAAGGTCTATGTATGCCTAAAAAAGAAAAACCTCTCAATAGTTCCAAATCACATCCCTTACCCTGTCTCATAGTGGATTCCCTAATGCCTAATGCAATAATTTTAACACAAAATTAGGTACAAGAAAAAAGAAAGAAAAAAAAAGTTCAATTTAATAACAGTTCAAAGAAAGTTTTTTTTTATTTAAAAGAATAGTAGAGGTGGGGGGGATGTGTTCGTTACATACTGTATTTAGAGTAAATATTTCCCCTTCAGGACTGCAGCTCCACAGAGGATTACAGGTCATGCCATTATCTAAGCGGAGCTCCATGGTAAAATTGCCTTGTACCTCTACACTGCTAAATCTGCAACCACTGAAGAACACTTAAACTGAGATGTTGAGACACACACTTGATTTGAAAAAACCCCCATGACTCAATCCTTTCTCTACCCCATCAATTCAAATATGAACAAGGTCATAAGAATATACAGCCTGAAAACTTCTACAAGCCTGTCTCCCCCAGTGTGTTACAGGTAAATTATCTCTTGGTTCAGTCATTTAAGTAGAATTTTTAAATTATGATTAACTATAATAATCCACAAGGGGAAAAAAAGTTCTCAGCTATTAATGGGCATGTCAATTAGAGTTCTTCACCGCAACATTCATATTTTGACTATTTCTGTCCTCATACTACAGCAGGTGCTAAAAGAGATAAGGAAACCAAAGTTAGAACTTCTTATGGGTCTTTATTGTCTTTCCTAAGTAAAATGAATTTTTAATTGTACTTGCGGCATTTAAAAAAAAAAAAAAAACTTTGCATTAACATTTGTGAAGACCCTAATCTAGACAGGCATGGATTTACAGGGAGTTTCTGGCTGAGATAAGTGTCCTTGTGGTTATCGTCTTGAGGAGGAGGACCATAACCATGCCGCTGAATGGACTACAGCTGGTTTTTGTCCAGTATTAAGATTCCACACAGCTGCAATGAACAAAATGAGGTGATCTGTCTGCTTATTTCTCTTTTTTTATTTAAAACAATCACAGTAGATGATGTAGAAGTCAACGATTTGCGAAACAAAATCCAAAGTTGTGAATCATAACTTATTGTGATGTACATAAGGATGTATTACAGTATTATGATGATAACAGTATGGACACTCCTTCCATATTGTAACAGCTCATATGGATTATGCCTACACCACTGATCAAGACTCCTTCAATGGCTGTTTCTAATTAAAACAGAGCAACCAAACTGACATTGTTCTTTCACCAAATGTGAAAGAACAATGTCACACCTACTCATATGTTATTTTTTCTATGATTGAATTATTATTATGTAGTGTATCAAAACACTCTTTTTCAGAGAGCTGGGTTACAGTTACATAGAAAGATGAAATGTACTATAACTACCTTGACAAGCAAACTGACTATACTCTGAATTCCATACAAAGTATCACACCAATAACTACTCCGTATGTCCAGTGGGGATGTGGGGACGTGGGGAAATGTGTGTGTGTGTGTATATGTATATATATATTTTTTTTTTTTGTTTTTCTTCCGGCACAGTCTCTGATTTTAGTCCAGTCAATCACTCAGGAAGAATTGTTAATTCATGACGGTCCTGTGAAATGGGTGAGGCCAGGATCCAATTATTTTCCACTCCACAGCCCACCCGCGGAGCTGCCCTCACACAGCTGGTGCAGGGGCTGCAGACACCTGATCGACTGGTTGTTCTTGTACCATGAAGCATGTAATTCCCCGAATGATTGAAACCAGCCCTTCCTGGGTGACACCGTCTGCGGTGACGTGCCGTCTGCGGTGACAGGAAGTGCCACCTGCGGGGCTCTGAACCAGATGGCACGAGCACGGTTAGGATTCAGTTCAGGTCCACAAGACACATCCCCTGCATAGAGAACCAGTGCTTTAGAACACTTCACCACCTTAAGGATGCTTAAAGTTGTCTGGTGTTCTGTGAGCCTGGAATGTACAATAACTATGACAAAAAAAAAGACTGGAAAAGTGAAACCATTTGTCAATGGTGCTAGAGGCAAAGGAAATAAGCCTTTATGTAGACACGGTAAGGGGCCGATGAGAGCTGACAGAATAAGTTGGCACTGAGACGGCTTTCTACCTGCCAGGATATTGGGCATGTCCCTTTGCCCCTTTGCCCCTTAGCACATCGCGGGATGAGGTTCATGCTGACTCAGATTTATGTTTACAGTGTACTACCACATACAGATGGACCAGCACCTGAAGAATAAGAAGACATTTTGCCAACGGTAGCCATTAAACCCATGATAAATTCAATCACACTACCTCTGATTAATCAGCAGCTTTTTGAATCCCTTAATTGTACTTCATTTAATTTTGAAAAATGCAAACTAATTCAATTGACATGTCTGTAATCAGCAGCATCGTTGGTGCCGTACAGGTACTGGGAAATCTTCCTGTGGATCATAATTACATCTGGCACAAAGGTAATGCCAAAGGAGAAAGAACATATTCACAAGCAAGGGAAGCAAGCAAACTACTTAAACTGATCCTTACGTTGGAGAGGGGATTTAGTCAATCACAATATCATCACTAGGCTGATAAGTGAGATTTAATTACCCATCTATATTTAGTTTAACTGGTATGTCAAAACCTGTTTAACACGATGACATTCCATAGAAATTTCCATCACATATCAGTACTTCTTACCACTACCGCAACCAGGAGCAGATTGTGTGACTGTCTGTGAACCTGGCTGCCTACAAGGAACCTTTTGCATTAATCCAGCATCTTATTCAGCTGATTATAATCTTGATTGAACACAATGAGTCCTTGATAGGTTGAATGTCCACACCAACAACTCACAGATAAGACTGGATACCCTCTCCATAAGATATGATGTAAAATTCGGTTTTAGGGATGAAATCACAACTCTCAAAGGTGGAAGGCACGTGAACTCCCACTCTTCTGACTCGCATTCCCATTAAGGCATCAACCAATAACATCAAAGTGATCTGTTAAAATAGAGTGCCGAAATGTTATTGCTGTAAATGTACACCTTCTAGCACACGCCGAACAGCTACACTGATTCCAGAGCAGTGCTTCTGGTTCACTACCACTCAGCTGGCACATAAGTAGAGATAAGTGGAGGAGGTGTCACTACAACACTAGAAGGCTCCAAATGATGGCTCAAAACTATAGCCATGCATTAAATTTTTAAACAGGGAATGAAAAACAGGATGTCTCGTCTCAGAATCTCATAGCTCCATGCTGTAAAATCGAATTAGCGAGCCAGCAACGACACAAGAAATGCATCATACCCTGAGCAGCAGTTGTTCATCGGCCAATCCGCACAAGAGAAATCTGAACCGCGCTAACGGGCCAGGACTGTCCTTAAAGGGCAATGCTGAGCCTGATTAATGAGCCACACCTGGATGCATCCGAACGACAGGCTCCACATCTTTATTTATCCCGGTGATGAGGATCTTCGTTAACTCAGCATTATGACCCAGCAGACTCCAGTCATTTTCAGCTTGACCTTACTCTCCACTACACAAACAGCAATTAGATTACTATAAAATTTAATTTGGCATGTGCGCAGAGGAGTTCCTTTACTCCAACGTCTGCCAAAGATAATTACTTCTGCTTTTACACACAAAACCCCTGCCCCATCCACACGCCCCCTCCCCTACCTCCCAGAAGCAAGGCTGAGACTGGAGTTTTTTTTTTTTTTTTACGATATAAATAACATCCGGCAACATATTTGATTAACACAGTTCAAATGTCATGGATTACCAAGATAATATTTAAGTTGAGCTCACAACTTGAAACGTCATATACTGTGCAGAGATATCACTAAAAGATACTAGTTCTGGGTACAAAATGGCGTCGTACAGGTTTAGCATGCCTAATTGGAAAATGCGAAATACAAAATGCTCCAAAATCCAAAAAGTTTTGAGCACTGACATGACACCACACGTGGAAAATTCAATACCAGACCTATGCAACTTACGACCATCCGTATATACAACTGAAAAAAATACTGTATAAATTTAAAAAAGAAAAAATATATGTAAATATAAAAATTTTGCTAAGTCATGCATCCACCAGGTCTAATGGCTGCAAGTGTACGAAAGTGACCATCAGTGATATCCCGGCATTGTGTACATCTGCTACATGCCATGTTAACATACGTCCAATTTTCGTCCATTTCGAGATACAACCGGTCGGTCAGAACGGAACTTGGACGTATATCGGGGAATGGCTGTATATGCAAATATTCAAAAATCCAAAATCCTAAACACTGCTGGTCCCAGGCATTTCAGATAAAGGATACTCAACCTGCACCATTAACATTCATAACAGACCACTGATAAAAATGTGTTTAAAATGAGTTCAGCCAGTGGGATAAAGTGAGTATCTGAACTAAAAACCACATGGTGCACTGTACCCTCTCACAAGATTCACCCATGACTAAACATGAAGTCCACCTGAGACAAGCCAATTTCCCAAGCTGCTGCCTCAAACCATGGTTCAGAGTTGGATGTTGTGTTGCTCCTCTTGGCAGAGACAGAACAATTTGAAAGAGGAAATCACGAAAGCCTTTTCAGAGGAAATTAACACACTGATGAAGAAGCTGACAGCAGCGTTTGGAAGATCACAAGAAAAGCCAATTCCCAAATGTGACACGCTGAATAGCAGAAGAGGAATCTGAAGTGGACACATGAGTGAGTGAGCTGGAATGCCAGACAAGGTAATGAGAATTTTTTTTAACACATTGAGTATACTAATTTATGGTTTGCCTGAAAAACATTGTTAACCCACTGGCTTCACTGGCTTCAAAGCCGGTGGAACTACTGGGGGTGAGGTCTTGCCAGAGCCATTTGAGATGGATCAAGTGCAATGGATCGGCTGGATGAAACAATATACAGATATTTCACCCAAATACACTCAAGGAGAAAGTCCTCCAAACCACAAAGCCCTCAAATTCCATTAGAATCCATTCAGTGCCCCAGATGACTCCAGCCAATCAGATCATCACTAAACCCTTGTGGGGAGTTCTGGAATGTAGAACACAGAGTGTATTCCACCACCATCATTTGTAAAAGAACTGGATGCTATCCTTCTTGAACAACAGTCCAGTATCCCCATAGAAAAAAACTAGCCAAACTTGAATAACCAAACATTTCAGGAGAGAATGAAGTTGTTCTAAAGGCAAAGGGCCAACTCCTTATTAGTTGATAAATATTCATACATTATTTTGTGTTCCCCTATGTTGAACACTCTCTTTTATATGAATTTGGGGGTCTTTGACGATTCTTATTAGTATTATGCCCATAAACAATTTATTATACTCTTTGCATGAATACATTTGATATGTGATTTCTAACTTTTAATGGCTGATATTGGAAGTTCTGATTCCAAAGACAAATAATTCCAGAACCCAAAGATATTTATGAGCCAGTTATTCTTACCCTAGGGGGCTTGAAAAAGTCTCATCCAATTAAGACAGGATCAATTTGACTGCAACTATATTGCCATAAAACTGATGAGCAGTTCGCAAGGGGAAAAAACAAGAACAACAGACAGGACTTTCATCAATCTGCTTCAATTTATGACAGACCACTTTCACTCTCATTGGACAATATTAATTGAAGCCAAAGACAGTTTTACTTGGCAATCATTTTTAATTTGTCATTTAGCACAATCAAGATTAATTCATACCTTCCCTGATTTCTGCAAAGCCAAACAGCAGTTCCTAAAGTAAAATGGAAATATAGCCTAAACACAAAACCCAGCAGGCCAGCCAGCCACACCTTAAAATTCATAAAAAAATATTTTCATAATCTTGAGACAGATCGTTCTGATACTTTTAAAGTGAATTTATTATATATATATATATATATATATATATATATATAAAAAGAGGCACCAATAACAATGTAACTACACCCTGAAGAACGCTTTGACAGATTAACATTAATCAATTAACATTTTGGTTAAGCTGTCAAAATAAGTTTCAATGTAGAGTGCATCAGGGTAAGAGGACAGTATAGTCAGGGCTGGGGGAATAACTCTGTACACCAAAACAACGGTGAACTTTGTATGCATGCATAGTATGTAGCTGTAATGTAATTATGGAAGGTATTTTAGCTTTATTTCACTGCCATAACTGAAATGGCCATGAAACAGATAAACCTGACACACATCTAATTGCAATCCCAGTGGTATTCTGTTAGCATCTGAAGTTTCTCCTCACTTCTTATTTAGTCGGTCAGTGGGTCAATTTCTTTTTAAAAGTATACTTGGCTGGCAATCAAAATAGCAAGCAATCTAATGCTCAAACTGCTCTGGAAAACACATGGGTCATCAATAACCATAGTGCCCATACAAGTGTTATTCATTACATCAATAAATAAACTGCTTCTGGAGTGTAGGAATATGAATTAGGCCACAAGTAATATGAATGCTCATAAACCTTAGTTACTCTTAAATCGGAATTGTGAATGATAAATGCCTGAACGGAGTTCAATATGTAATTCTAATTTATGTTTTGACAGACAGGTTTATACATCTTTCATGATTGTTTACACTTTGGTTGGTTTTGTAAGTTTGAGTGTACAAACAGAATACATTCACATATTGAATCTTTAATGAAACAATATGCCAGTGTATATTTACATAAATGTAAGCATTGATGTTTGTGCACAAACTGCATCATAGTGGCACTTGTTCCTCTCATTCTTTGCTGAAATACACGAACACAACTGAAAAACATAACTTGAAAACCAAATTTAATTTAAAAGATGCAAAAAAGACAATATTAGTCCTTTGTAGGCACCTACAGAAAATGTCCCGGCTCCAGGAAGAAGTATTGCACTGCTAAACAATGAATAAGCTGACATGAATGTGTTTTTGAAGGGAAGAGTCTGCCTAGGATGCTCAATTTTCTGATAGCAAGTCTTCCTATCAGAACACACAATTTCTAATGTTTCAATGTCTTTTGTTCCCTTGCTGCATACAGCAGAACATTCATACAAAGACCAAGCAATCTTGAAACACAATTAACATGAACAGCATTTCAATCACTCAATTACTATACTTTACGGGAGACACCATATCCTGCCACTGGGACAGTTCCTACAATAGGGGCCAATGGGTGGCTTGCACTGGTAAGACAGTAACCAGATCAGAACCAATCAGACTATCGATGTGTCTCATGGTCTGACTGCAGATCCAGAGCGTGCCTGTGCCAACCATGACTAGCAGCCCCATAGGCTAGTGCATAACTAGCTGTAACATGAGGGCCGGCTACAGTCAGCGAGAATGCCCACACCCAGTCACACAGCATCAACTCTGCTGTCGGTCTGGGCGCCTGCAGTCTGCTGTATCAGCAGGGCATGAAGTGACACGGCTGAATGAAAAGTGACTGGGCCGACTGAGTGGAGGGCCAAGAAGAAACGCTTCAGAGCAGAGTGACCTCCAATCACTCTGAACTGACTCTGCAGTGAGGGGGGGGATTTATGAACATTGGAGAAAAAGTTAAAAACTTCAGGTTGAAATTGCTTTTTTTAAAAAAAAGAATTTTCTGCCATGTCAAATCCACCCTGCGCATTCATTAGCACTTATGTAATAAGTAATGTAATGTTATGCAACAACAACAATATCTCTTTCTGTAAACATGCACCCCGATTCTTAGAAAGAACATCAGCAGAAGTAGGTGGCATGTGGTGACTCACAGCTTCCTCATACGAAATATAATGAACATTCTCAGCACAAACCAAAATATCATTCTGAATCAAAAATTGTCTCGCATCAAAAAAAAAAGAAAAAAATCCCTTCTCCTCTGCACCATATTTTAGATCAGTAAAAGATATGGAAATGCAGACTACTTCTCAAAATGAATTTATGATGAACATTTTGCTTAATCATAAGGACATGGAACAAGCCATCAGCCAGTTCTGAGTCTCTACCTGAATCTCTTGGAAACATGATTTGGATCCAGCTTGGCACGCATCCCAGCCTGCTCCTTATTAACTGCACAATGTCCTACAGCTGGAGCATCTGCTGTACAGCAAAGCTGCTTCTTTTTGGGAAACACTTATTCATTAAATGATGATCAGAACTGCTCTTTTACCAGAGGAAAAAAAACACAGACTGTCTTGTACAAAGTTCCCAACATAAGCTATACCAGAATGCTGAACTCATTGTTTGCTGCTTGCAAGGAATTGGGCAAATGTAGATAAAAATGGCTACAGAGTGTAAACAGCTATTCAAAGACCTTTCTTCCAAAATAGGTAGAATTAGGTCACCCCCAAAACTAAGAACATTTAACTTTTATGCTGGATTTTTTTTTATTGATTTTTTTGGAGAGGGAAGGGGGTAGGTTACTCACTAAAGTGCAAATCCAGCTGAGGCAAAAATGTTCACATGGTTGCTTTTTCCAGCGGCAGATAAATGTCATGTGGAATGAAAGTAGGGCAACACGTAAAACACAAAGGACAGAGACATAAGACAGCTGGCTATGGCACCGAGCCCTCACTGCTGGCACACATTCTCCCTGCACTGAAGCACATTCTCTCACTCACGCATAGCTGAGGTTTGTGCTGCCCTGTGCTCCAGGACACATATGTATCTGCTGCTGCAGATTGAGCCTTCATGGTATCAGCAGTTATCTAACTGATGCACACGTTCTCCGCAACAACTCAAAGCAAGAATATCTGGTGCTAAGTTGCTACGTTTTTTTAACGAAGGGCTAAACAGTGCTCTCAGCAGCCTGAAGTATATTATTGTGACATGGTAAATGCAATCATTTAGAGCACAAACTGTTCTTTAAATCCTGAGCAGAGAAACACACAAAAACATGTCAACAGACCTGCTCCTTTTTCCAACATGTAGACAGGGGCAAGTGCTCCAAATTAAGCCAGGCAAAACACATTGACTACAATAGGCTGCAAATACTTTTCTGCTATTAATTCTTTTTAAAACAAACACATATGTTAAGACCATATGGTTTTTGAAAGGGGTAAAATAGTTCGCACCAAACCGTGCAGGTGTGTCATTCTCAGCAATTACTCATTGAGGCTATTTTGAAAGTGAAGGAGAACAGACAGTGCTGGAAGACATGACAGCATGTGCCAAACAGGGAAACAGAGGAACAGGGGTCACAATCTGACACCTGGTGACAGGGACAGGCAGAAGTTCTACTCCTGATGCTGTGGACTTCCTTTATCAGTACCTCAGCCAGTTTAGCCGATATTAAGGTTCCTACTTATCACCTTGGCATGGGTTGAAATATGATATCTGTGATGCTATCGCAGCTCTACGTTCAGTCACTTGCTACATAAACATGGACAACCGCAGTAGTCCTCCCTTTGTTTATCTTCCTTTTGATATCAGCTGCTGTTTGCTGCCAGGACTCTGCATACATTTTAAAAAATGTGTTGCTTCACATCCACACAAGACGATTCAAAACCCAAAGCTCTGGGTGACAGCAAATTTTGGCTTGAGAGGTAACATGTTTTCTTGGATGGAGTGATGACATCATTTTATGGACCACTTGGAGGCTGTCCTCTTTAATACATTTGATTATATTGAGACTTGATAATATATGATAGAGGGTTGGTTTCTTTTTAGGTTATCTTAATTCCCCAGATAAACCAAACTATCAGAGCAGTCCTCAGACTGGTTTATGTAGAAGCATCATTGATGCTGTTATAGTTATGTTTAATAATTATCCAGTGCCAACAACTACTTTTATGTAAATATGCAGCCACCTGCCACATTCTTCATCTTCAGATATTCTGTGTGTGCACATTTCTACCATGACTACCATGCATTAAGTCATAAGTCGTAAGACATACGGCCACTACTAATCCCTGAATTTTATTTTTGCGAGTGTGTCTACTCTTGTCACATTGGCGCTCTTTCCTTCAACATCCAAAACAAGTATTCCAAGTATAATTCAGGCTGAAACTTTTCTTATATTAACTGCAAGCCATAGCATCGTTCTCATTCCTTCATAAGCCCAAAGACATCCATTTAACAAAAAAAAAAAAAAAAAAAAAAAAAAAAGGCACAAAGATAAATCTGCAAAACAGACAAAAGCACAAAGTCTCTGATGAATCTAAGTAAACTTGTGAGAGAGCAGATGGGAAGCGGTGAGAGGACCCAAAGCTCTCTGGGTTTCCCTGTGAGCTCTAATGTGAGTTCTGCAGGGCCGGCGGCACTCTCCATCTCCCAGAGAGGCACTTCGTCTGCAGACAACAGGCAAATCCATCAGAGACAGGTAGACCAAAGGAAGGATGGCCTTCCCTTTGCCCATCTGGAAATGTTATCTTAGATTTGTCAGGTCCAGGCAGGGAAAAGAGACGATAAATGGCTTGCCTACAGCACAGATTTACAAAAAAAAAAAAAAAAACAGAGTCCTCCCTCTCCGCCACTGTTTTGTTTACTAAATCAGGTTCCTGAGACTGGCACACAGATCTTGCTCAGCCAACTTTCCAGAAAATGTAACAACTTTCCAAACTCATAAAGACTGGGGAAACTATAATGTGTGACATCCCTCTGAAAATTGCCAAAAATCACACATACAAAATTGTAAACCACTCACTGAGTAGGGCATGGTTCAACACACATAAGACTGTTGAGAGGCCACCATTATCGAAAAGAGAAAAAAAAAAGGAATGGAAACATGGAAATCAGACACTGAACTGTGCCTCTCCTCTCACCACAGACAGAACTGTGTGGTAATTGGAGAAACAAGAAAAATCACTGATGAAATTTAGTTCATTAAAAAGCAAAACACAGGCCTACATTTGAAATTTATGTTGCACAGCTTGTAAGGTAAATCAGTAAACTAAATTACTTACGCCAAATAACCATGAGTGCAATATTCAAACACTGAGGTTAACTGCATTATTTTCAAAAAGAACGATTGCATAAAAAGACAGGCAAAATTGACTGCACATCGAAGATAATTATCCAACAGAATATTCCAATTAAAGTGACAAGTGGAAAGCTGGCATCCGGGAGACATTAAACACAATCAAATATTTCTCCATGAAAAAGTAATACTTGATTCACAGTATGAAACAGTCAGCCGAAACAGTAGACAACCGGGAATTAAAATGACAGATTTTGCAATTTGCACGGCAATGACTTTGGTCACTGCGGTTGGAGCAGGTCCCACCTTTCATTAGCCTTCGCAACGAGCGCTAAAGGGTCCCCTCTGGACTATTTGCCATTTTGCCTTTGAGGAAGAAACAGGAGAAGGGAACACAGAGCCGATGTTGCACCGCATGGAGGAGGACATGAGCCATTGAGCCTCTACCATCTCTACAGCCATGGCAACAGCAGAAAACATCTCAGAACTGTGCAAGTTCATTAACTGCAGATCAACAAGTCCAGCCCATATTCCCTGAGATACCCATGCGAACACATACATATACATGTCCACTCACGCATGCACAGAGCGCTGGAAACGGTGATCAACCAAAATGAAATAACGCTACATCCAAATAACGAATCCAACATATAAACCAGAAAGCATGCCTTTTAATTTCAATCTCAGGAGAAGAAACAATCATTAAACTAAACTGCTACCAAACGTTTATCAATAAAAATGTGCAATTCAAATAAATTGGACAGGGACACCATTTCCGAGAACATTTGCTCAACTATATAATTACTTTATAAACATTAAACACTCTATCGCTATATAATTTTCAGAAAATTCAACAGCTGGCAAATGAAGGCTACTATCAATGGAAAGATTCAAAAGTTTATGAGGCAAACAACTGGTTCATAAGCTTGATGGAAAAATAGCTAGACACAAATGAGAAGGAAGTTGAACAGATGTATAGCTTAAATAGCGGATAACATGCAAACAAACTACCTCCTTATTGTCTTTATTATCCACTGATGCAAAAAAGGGGCACATGAAATCAAAACTAATCATGTTTTCCATCCATAACAGCACTTCAGTTCAAGGGGGTTATTATCATAGTCTTTGATCTTGTTTTCCTCAAAAGAACACTCGAATAACAGGATATAGGTTAGGATGAGGTGAACCAACCCACTGATGTAGTCTCGGAAGTCTGACAATCATTCACATTAATGGCTGGGAAGTAACACATTGCATGCACAATCCTGCCATTACATATACAATCGCATGTAACATATTTTGTTATAGCAGCAGACAAAAGACAAATGATCACAGATATTTCTGAAAAAGAGGATGATTACCTGCAGGATTACATTCAAATTAACTGTGGAAAAGAAACACCCAGAGATTTTTACCCAAAGGAGAATCAAAGAGAATGTGTCAACATAGTTGGGGAAACAACCTGAGGCAGCTGCACACCTCAGCTGACCCCTTGACAAACATGCATCCATGATGAAACTGCATTCACTGGCTGGAGATTCACAAACGTTTCATTTTTAAATGTTAAGAGAGATGGACCATTTGTGCGCAGTGCAAGTTGTGCTTGCAGGCAACGCAATGCCAATACCGAAGCATTCCAGATCCAAATTAAAGACTCATTTGAAGGCTAGATCAGTTGCACTGGTGAGCTTAACCAAGCAAGGCTTAAAGCACGAGGCAGTCTTGCTTGTATGGCCTGTCAATGTTGAGACATGGCGCTGAAATGAATGAACGAGTGCCATTTGCCAGCTAACGTTAGGAGGTGGTTAGCTAGCCACCATGCGAGTAGCCTTTTTAATGAGGGAGGCAGGACTAGTGTTGTCTTTCCTTCTGAGTCACACACTCTTTCTCTGTCCAACATTGACTCAGTTCTGTCCTCTCAGTTACTTGCATGCTCTCCCTCTCTCTCTCTATGTAAGATCATGTCCTCTTCGCTCTCGGTTTGCGCTCATTCTCTCTCGGCTGCGCAGCTCCCCCCCCTTCCCATTCCCATTCAGTAGCCTGTGACAGCAGCCTCTGCAGCACCAATTTTTCTCAGTGCAAAATATAGTTCATTCCTTGACCAGTAAACTAGCTTGTGCTGCATTGACTAGTGGAGGAGTGCAAAACAGGAGGTAAACGGACATCGACTGTGGCAGCTTTACACAGCTCTGCCTGCTGCAAGACTGTGCATGTTCATTACAAACAACTTGATTCAGCACAGCCTACATTTGTGCCCTTTGTTTTTTCACGCCATGACAAAACAGTGCAATCTCTGAGCTATTTCATTTAATGTCGGCAAATACACTGTCAACATCGTATATTTGTTTTGTCCCTGTTGAGTTCGGTTTTATTTTCTTTCGTGTATGTCCCTGTTGGTGTATTGTTTCTTTGTCTGTCTAATTGTTGATGTGATGTACCTGTGCTTTCCTGCTACACCCTTATAAGGATGTGCTGATGCTGAAAGTGGGGCCTTTGAGCGAATGTAGAGAAAGAAAGACCCCTCGCCCCTCATTTACCTAAGCCTCATCTCTGCTGGACTTCCGTCTCACCGCGCCTTGGTTCTTCAACCTTTTGAACATCTTTAAAAAATAAAATACCCCTTATTTTTTTGCCTTTTTGTCCATGTTGCAGAGGTGGACACAACATTGCTAGCTACTACAGCAAAACTGCTTGCTTTAATATCCTCGCTTTTAAATGGATCTGAAAGGAACCACCAGAATTGACTTCATTGGAAAAACTAGTGCAGGCCTGTGGATTTGTTATGCTAATAGACAATAACAAGCACAAGCAGTGTCATGCATGACTAATATATAAAACACTCACACTGGCACTGGCCTTACTTCCTAAATGTTTTTTAAGAAGAAAAAAACATTTTATTGGACACAGATTACCTAATGACACTTCAAACTTATTGAAGCAAAAATTTTAATTACCAACAGCAGTTCAATGAACAAAAAAATAATGTTTTGTTGAGCGACAAAAATGATATTCAAATGTGTTAAAGATAACGAGAATAGTTATTATCACAAATATTTATAACGTCTTACTTGTAGTCTTATAGACTTGAAGTGTGATTTTAAAGCAAACCTTTGAATGGAATGTAAGTTTTTCAAGTCCTTAAGAGGAGTTTCACATTAAGATGCATCCAATATGGATAAAAAAAGACATGAAACAGGAAAAAAATGACATCTTGAAAGGAAAATGTTTCCCTTTGAAATTTGTTAGGTAACCATGATAATGAAAGCCTTATAAAATGCTACTCATTATCCAGCAGCCACTACTTTAAATAAAAAAAAAAATTGCATCATATTTTATAATTAGGATGTTATACATTTCGAGTGCACGAGCCTGTCAACAGAAGCTATTGGCACGGAGATTTGTGTTTGAAAATGACAGTTCAGCTTCTCAAAAAAAGTGTTGCATTAGACTGGAGAGCCCTGCACATTTCCAGTCAAATCATGGAGATGGACCCTAATTGCTGTCCCACAATTAGAAATTTGCTCTGATCATCAACTCCACTTGAAACACAAACTGCAAAGGAGAGAGAAAAATGAAAGGTGGCTCATGAAGAAGTTCCTCTGAAAATGCCAATTACTGGAGCCAAAGTACTTGCTTTATCAGGGGAAGCCTCCCCACAGACACCTCTCATGATGAATAACTCAAAGCAAAAGCTCCATGGCTGAAGAACACAGACAGTAATTGTACCCCCAGGGTTCAGGCAACTACAGGCACCATAAATAGATACAAACATGCATGCATGCTCATACAGAACATGTATATTTACAGGAAGCAAACCGATAGAGAGACAAGGCACAAATTCAAAAATCTATATTTGATTACATTTTATTCAGCTTATAAAGTAAACAGCAGCCTTTTTTGTGTTCATTGTGTTTACTCGCCACTTTAGCAAATTTAATTTAAAAAAATGTCCTTCTTTTGTTTGTCCAGGAATTCTCATATGATGTGAACACCATAATACAGTGTTCAGAATAATATTGTTGTGGAGTACATATACGACACAAATACTTTGAAATTCTGTTAAATTCCTGTTACACCCCCTTCTTCACAACTGTCTTTCCACTTCAGCATTTTCCATCAAACACCTGAGTGCCTCGGTTGAGCGGGCCCGAGCCTGCCGTCAGCAGGTGTGGTAGGCCTGATTTGAGGCACTAAAGACCCAAAACTCCAGCACGCAGCTGCTGATGTGTCGACAATGGGAACGTGTCACAACTGCGCAGCACATGTTCCGTATGACAATCAAAGAATAACCATCAACGCTGGACGCTTATTAGACAAAGACGAAATCTGCAGTGCTAACAGACTGAACTTAACTGACATTTATGGGAGGCGGCATCACTCTGTGAGATACTGTTGGTATGACTGCACACAAATCTGATTCTGTTTAATGAGCTGGGGCACAGAGACACTGATAAAGCTTAACTGCTTTAGAGTTTTTAAAATACTGGCCTAGGATAATACCTTAACTTCTCCTGTGTAGCAGCTCAATGCCCATCACCCTTATGACAGTCTGCTGTACTGAGTTACTTGGATATATCAGTAATCAGGCTTTATCAGCCCCGCCTATGGAAGAATCTTTTAAAGACACTACATCAGTGAACATGACCCTGTTAATTAGGGATGTACAGATTTTTTTCTTCCCCACAAACAATTCTTCAATATTGGCCCCAGATCACAGTGTCCGACGGAGGACAGTATAAAAACAGAGTGTTTGGTGTAACGTCTGATGCTCTAGAGAGAAGATCTGAGAAATATGTTCTAGGAATATTGCTTACAGCAGCCCTGAAGTGTATTACCATTCAATGGATGAAATCAGACCTCCGCACATATAGCTTATGGATCCAAAAGGTATGGGATATTTACCAGATGGAGGAAATAACATGATGTTCCAAAAATGTATATTTATTAAGAGATGTGGCCCTGTCATGGATCTACTAATACAGTGAGGGATTATGTTTTATTTTTATTTATTTATCTTCTCTTCTCTCACTCTCCACTTTCATTCGTTACTGTTTATAACATCCTAATATCCCTTACATGTGGCTACTACTTTATTTTGGAGTGGATCTGTTTTGTTGTATTCAATGTGCAGAATGTACATATACAGCTGGAAAAGGAAAAGTGTCTTTGTATGAAAATATATTGGAACAATGTTTAAAACTAAATAAAAAATAAGTTCTACTAGAAAACGGAGTGTTTGACCATTCACCAATCTTGGAGGGAAAATCGGGCAAATCCAATCAATGGTCGACTGATAAGTCAATGTCAAGGGTCAATAAAACTGAATGCCAAACACTGTGAACGCAGCAGGTTGTAAATGAAAATGGCTGGTGACACATGGGCAAAATTCTTACACTCTAAACTCACAAAGCACTCAATAAGCTTCTCAAAAAATCAATACAAAAAATCCTCACCACACCTAAACCATAGGAATGAGTGACCATGTGGTCATCAGTGAGGCTCCCAGTGAGATGGTCATCTCCACCTGTTGCCATTTTTTTCAAACAACTGCTTAGACACTGTGTTTTATGTATTTTATTGACAGCCTTTATTAAGCCACAAACATGGAAGCTAAATTGAATCTGACTGCTACCACACTGCTAGTACCACAGACTGACATAAACCAAGACTGTATTACCCTCTCTGCTCACCCCATAACAAATCATTTTCCATTTAATTTATTCTTCCTTTCGTCTTATTCTTCTTTCCTCTCATATAAAGCCTTCGCGCCAGGAGCTGTCTGCTAACTGTGTTGTACTGTTAAAGCCACCTGTCTTTCCAAAACACAATTGTAAGACAGCCCTCCTTTAAAGCTTGTCTTTGGCTTTGGAACACTGGCTTCTTCAGAATCATTCATAATACAGGAACCTGCACAGCTTAATAGACAAATGAAGCATCTATGCCAGCCAACCTTGATGATTTAAAAAAAAAAAAAAAAAAATGATATGCTGTTCTACCTAAAAAGAATGAAAGACAAAAGGGCCATTTGTCTTGTCAACTTGGGACTCTTCAAAATCTGTCAAAAAACCCAAATGCCACTCACTTTATAGACCCAGCAAACCAGAAATCAAACAAGTCAGCTGTCAATTTCAGCAAATAGAATAAGTCACTGAATAAAACGATCATCACTCACATCTGAAGGATCTGAAATTAAAGAGCTGGGTAGCGCATAAAAAAAACCCAACTGTGGCATGGAAACCTGTCAACCTGTCCTCTTTGCCTACACCCAGAACTGCCAGTTAATAATGCTGTCTGTTGTGGAGTGACAGAAAGTGTCATAAAGGCACACAAAGGAATCTAATTGGAATCGAATGATGTATTAAAGACTTACTTAAGGTTACGTAAGGTCTGTCTGAAAAACGATCCTGAGACACAGGGGAGGGGAGTCCAGCACAGCAGTCACGAACTGCAATAGCAAGATGCATCAAAGAAACCCGTCATGCGGGCAGACTGGATCATTAGTTTGCACAAAACATTCTTTCTACAGCGTTAAAGCCGGAATACAGCTGCAAGTAGTTTATTTACTTCCACCTTTCATGGCAAAGACACCTGATTAAACGACATTTCCTCTCAATGAGCAAATGAAGGAAAACAAAGTTTTTGAAAAGTTAAGTGCAAGGTATGATCTCATATTTTGAAATTACTATGCGAATTAAAGCATATAAACTCACATCAAAGCTAAATGAGAAGCTCATTTTGCATCAGCTCCTATGGCAGTTTTCCTTTCTCATAATAAACACCCTTTGGGAATATCCCCTTATTGAACACCAGTTGATAGGCTGCCCCTGGGAGACAATCATTCCTGAATTCACTGCGTGCTCGGCGCAGCTGCGGAACCACGGAAATCTGGAGACAGACCGTATACTTTTACAAAGAGCGTTCTCATTACAACGGCTGTGAAATGGACGCAAAAACTAAACAAGTAAGGGGGCTTGACCCCACGATACGGAATACTCCCAATGAAAATGAGGGACTCACCAGCTACATTGAGGCAGGGATATAAGGGGCATCACATGACCAGAAATATATCACATGAGAGCCTGGTGTCTGGAGGAAAGGCCCACTATTGTACGAGGAATATCATTTTACAGGACTGCTTTAAAGGAACACAGAAATCGTACATAAAAATTTTGCACTTAATCAGGTTTAAACCTAAATCTTTCAACACAACAGAAAAATCAATGAGGAGTATAAAAAGGGGGAAACCATGCTTTTATATGACATACAAATGTTACATTTGTACCATGAGCTAGACCTAAGTATCTGTATTATACACATTAAAAGGGATTATGAGGTTTAGGGCTGCTTTTCAGATGCCAACTTAAAAAGAGCTCAAGCATGAAAAACCAATTTATCCCAGAAAGCTCAAGGAAATAAATACCAGGACAGAAAAACAGGCGACTAAAAGATAAGTGCAGACTGCTTAGCCCCAATACGAAATTAAATATTATTCTGGAGGTGACGCCACTATGAGCTTAAAAATCACAAAGGCAGTTCTTGGAATTCTGCACTGTATTCATTTAAACGTTCAGTAAAAGAAAAAAAAAAACATTTTGTGGAATAGGGCTTTCTTAAGGCTATGCATGAATATTAAATGAACTTAAGAAATTAAGGAAGGTTTTAATTTGGTGGAGACACCAAACACACATACACTTGGTCCTACACAGTAGAGTCAGTTCAAAAGCACTGCCTCCCAGTTCAGCAATGTGCCCCTGCCAACAGTGGCCAGGGGTCCCACAGGATGACTTACAGCGCAACTCCACATCCTCCAAAACTCAGAGGATGTTGCAGCAATAAGACAAACTTTTAACTGTGGCCAACCATTTCCTAAAAAAAAAAAAAAAAAAAAAAAAAAAGAAAGTTTTCCAACTGGTATACATTTTTTTTTTGACACATCGAATAGCGGTTTGTTGTTAATTTGTTACACCCCAACGGGTTCAGACCGCTTGCAGATGTGAAGCTCTGAAGTCCAAAGTTATTACCTCCCAGCTTGCCCCTCAACACAGAAAATGTTGAAACCATTCTAATTAGCAGAGTGTGCCCAGTTCAACTACCATAACTTTGCATCAGTGAAATATATGAGGTGTGGAAAGGGGACATAAAGGCTGATAATGTTCAAACTATTGCATTTAGTAGGTGGTAAGGTCATATTTATGACTGATTTTCCACATTTGGCTGATTTCTCTTTGAAGGTGAACACTAATGAGCATAACTCTCCAAGTTCTTTGCTCCTAAAGTTGTTTCAGAAGATTGAATACAGCATGCTGAATATTTCAACAGCTAATCCTGATTGAAATCACAGCAGTGCTTCTCTTATTGGCACAGCACTGGCGCTTGTTTGTTTTGTTTCAGCTATTCAAGAAATACATCGTTCATATCCCTAGGGTTCCTATGTAAAGAAAAAAAAATAGAACTAAAAATATATCTTCAAATACCTTATCTACTGAGAGTTAGCTGAACATGCCTGCAACAACCACTGTTTTCATGTTAATGTGTAGCAGACTACATTAGCCAAGCAATTCCAATTAACAAACCAACATCTAGCTACTCTTTGCAACTTAAAACAGTTGTCATATTAAAAGTGGCAACATGAACAACATTAGCTCAATTCCTTCCTCTGTTGCCATTCTGCCATGTTGTGTCTTGGGGTAAAATTACCTGCCAAACTCTCAGATCACCCAAGGTGAGACCAGCATACCATAAGGTACCACAAAGCAATGAAAGAAGGGCTGAAACAAACAACATCACCAACTCACATCCATAGACCTTGCAGACCGCGGCTTACAAACCAGCTTCTGCCTCACAACATGCTTTGACAAAAACCAATAGAGGCAGCGGCCGGTGCGACTTCTCTGAATGTAAACCCTCCCTGAGGAATGAACTACACTTCCCATGATTCAATTTCAGCCTGCAGCGCACCACAGGCCGTGCATTCTGAGACCCCAAGATTAATTACCACGGACACCCCAAAAGCATAACCTGCTCAGGTCACATGTCCACGGAAACTTAAAGGCAACGAGCATGTGCCCTTCAACGCAGTCAAGCGATTCAGGAGCTGTTTACACATTTCATAAACAATAATTCAACTGAACACACAATATCTGCATTTCCGTCTTCACTGTGAGTGAAGAACTCAAGTCCAAGTAATATCGTAATGAAATTTTGAGGGTGGAAAACTCTTAATTTGCCCTGCTAGGCTATCCAAAAGACCATCAGAGGGCACCCCGTGTCACAAAGCTGAAGAAATCAGCCCTATCTGCAGACAAAATGAACTTCTTACTTTGTGTGACACATACAAACAAATCAAGCCTCCTTTCTGTCTCACCACCTTTAAAGCAAAAGCACAGACTTGTAAATCTAAAGTGACTGCATAAACAGTTGAGGCATTTAAAACACAGCTTGACTAAATATTAAGTTTCCCCTGGAGATCAACACAGCAAGTTCATGAAGGGCTTGGCAGGCAGCCGCAACGCTCAAAACAAACGGCAGGGAATCAGCTATCTTTATATAATTTGGAATTCAATCTCCCTGATACAAACACATCTCCAAGGCAGAACGGGGACTTTTCAAGGTTTGTTTCACCATTTCTCCTCACTTTCATCAGCAAAATCGCAAAAGAAAGCATGCATAATAACAAGCCAATACAAAGCCCAAACAAAGCAGATCACCTTGTGAACACAAACAAAACCACCGGGCCAATTAAAAAATTGTGACCTGCTTTTTTTTTTTGTATTTGTCTGGTTTCCAGTGACTCTTATTCTAAAGCACTGAAGGCAATCACATCAGACTGACTTGTGTGAGAGTTGCAGCTACAGAGAACTGGGCTTTGTCAGACGTGATAGTTTACCGTTTGTTTACTAGCTAAGCCCACCCCATGGATGGCATTGCTCCACAATGGAAACAGTTTGTCACACTGACAACGGACTACAATAAAGACTAAATTTGAGGTTCAGTCTCACAACAGTGGTATACAAATATGTAACAATGAATATGCTATGTAAATTTCAATACCTGTCATTTCATGTTTCTCCATGGGTGTAAATGAAGAAAGTGCTTCCTTATGTAAATCAACAAAATCAACACAAAAAGAGAAGACCTAGTCCTAGATGCTCAGCTGTGACATCAGTTCTCCAGGCTACGTCAATAGACTACAGCAGAAGAAGCAACATGAAAAATTCCCTTGGGAGTGCCAAATGCAAAAAAAACTATCATTTTGAAGTGCTGTTTGTCATTGACTCTGTTGCCATTGCTTAGGAGTCTAACATGACTACAATATACGTAGTGCATGATGAATATCCATGAATTAAAGCATGTTCCAAAAAATGAATTCATTGAACATTTGTCATATAGCATGCCATGTGTGTGACTTACCTCTTACATTCAGCAATTGTTTCAGCTATGCTTGGCTATGTTTTTTGTGTTTCTTTTCAAGAGGCAAAAACTACCGCTGATAGAAAGTTGACATCACTGCAGCAGTGCACTTACTGCATCTCTACATGGGTTTTTCTGCTTCCTTGGTCCCTGTGCTACATAAGAAACTGGCTGTGTAATGGCCATCGTCATTATTTTCTTCAGGAGTATCCAAAGTTGGATAGCTTCTGTTGCAGTCATTTGATCTGCGGTGTTAAACAAAGCCCACAATAAAAGCTACTGAATCATATGGAACCTCACCTACTTTTGATTTACAGCCCAGTCCAGCACATCGGGGGGAAGAAAAAAATGTTTCCTTCACTGCTATCAATTTGTCTGGCCTCCATTAAGAGGACAGTACATCTCCTAGAGCATTATTTCAGCTCACACATTTCATTCTATCCTACACAGCAGGTGCCACAAATATTGGCCAACTTTCCACTAGTGCATATTGTCAGCTGTACCTCCCAGTTTAGACAGAAACCCTGCGCGAACAGCTTTTTAGTCTGAAAGCCCAGGATAAAATGTTCCAAACGCCCGAGTTATGAAGAGACACATTTTCAAGAGCATGCGTTTGCTCTAAAAAAGTACAGCAGCTGCCAATATCTTTCAGGAAAATATTGATGCTCTCACACAATAACTCTCCCCCCAACCCCCGCTTTCACAGGTGACAGCAGACCTCCAAACTTCTTAAAAAATATTACATAAAGCTCTAGCGAGGCCATTAACACCCCTGGGGTGTGTGTTTGTGTGTGTGTGTGTGTGTGTGTGTGTGTGTGTGGGTGTGTGTGTGTGTGTGTGTGTGTGTGTGTGTGTGTGTGTGTGTGTGCGTGTGTGTGCGTGTGTGTGCGTGTGTGTGCGTAAAACAATGCATGTATCTGTGGGAATGATGATATGGTATAAAGTGAGCTGCAATGATAATTGAAGAAAATCTCAATATACTGAGCATTGAAAGCAGACTTGCCAGCGTGCAAGGTCTTGGCTGGGAAACAAAAGTACAATCCTCACCGCTCTGTTAACAGCTTTGCTGGGCTGATAGGGAAAGATCAATTGCTGCTTTGTAGACCACAGCCATACAGACACATTGTATGAACTACAGTTTTTTTTTTTTCTCCCCAAAGCCATTGAATGTGCAGTCTGCAGTCAACAGTTAGTAAATTATAATGATCTTTTGGATTGTTTCATTCTATCTGCCAACCTAGGAGGAAGAGGAAAAAAAAACAACATACTGCTGACAGAGTTGTTCAGGAGTGAAACTGCATCAAAAATAGGAACAGCAATTAGTAGCAAAGTGGAGCATTGTACCTCACATGGATGTGTTTATCTTTTAATCTTCTACTTAGTTAACAAGAAAAAAATGAAAACAGGTATTTTAGACTGCACAGGAACTTTAAATGAGAGACCGAATCCCAAAAAAAAAAAACAACATAGTTGTGTTTGGGAAAGGATTTGTTAAACCCTCACGGGTTTGGCCAAAATACCAGGCCATGTTGAATAAAACGGTAAATACCGGAAGCTATGTCTCAAACTGGATCAACATTAAAATGCTTGCCATTTGTAAAGCAGCAGTCCTGTGTTTACAACAAAATAAGGTCCAGATGAAGCCCTAAAAGGAAGCAGCATGTCCTGTCTGGAAAAACACCCACGGGACGTGAACATTCAGCACCCCCTACCTGCTGGTGACAGAGTAGTTCTGCTGCTTCAGGCCAATCTCTCGCTGCTGAATCTGAATGATCTCTCTTGACAAGTCTTCCGGTTTCCTGCAGGACAGAAACAGGTGGACACTGAACAACATTGCCTTTGGGATCCTCAAGGGGGCAGTGGTGGGGGGAAGGATGACATGTCCAAATCGTGTATCAGGCTGTGCTGGTGGTTATTTGGCGAAGAGAAACTAGCAAACCATCCAAATGCAGAAAGCAGCAGAGAACACATCTAGCAAACACAATAACAACGCAATCATTGTAACACTGATACACAAGTTAAAAAAAGTCATTAAAAACAGGAGAACGATGGAATTAGCCAGACATGCCATTATAGAATACACTGACATTATTATTGCAGAAGACACTGCAGAATACATCCAGATTATCATGTTATTTTGGATCAGACAAACAAAAGGACAGACCCTAAACAACAGGGGCAATGCAAGAAATGTTAAGTCACAACAGAGTGTGAAGCACTCTGCCGATTATAGCTCTGCTATGAAGAAACAGTGGCTACAGAAACATAACCTCTCCACTCTGTGCCATTCAATTACTATTCACAACATCCATGAGACTGTATGTTCCTTGAATTAATCAAATGCAAGCTGAAGATTGCATGATGAAAAAAAAAAAAAAAAAAAAAAAAAAAACAAAGAGCCCTCTGGTCTGGGAGAGTGTACTAATGAAGGTAATGTTGAATTCAGCACGGACAGGGAAGATGCACAAATGAAGAGCTGTATTACGGAGCCAGAAGAACCTCTACAGGGAATACTACAACAGCAACTTTGACTATTTCTTAATCTTTGGAAAGCACAATTAAGAGAGCAGGAAAGAAGAAATGGCACAAGTAATGTTTCATTTTCACCATCCAATGACACTCGTAAGTGGCTGTCCTCTGGTGTTTTTAACCTTTGTACTTCAGCACAAAAAAATCCTTGTTTCTTTTCAATTTCTGTCAAAGCCTCTGGAAAAAAAAAACATTTATTTTTTTCTTTGAAAACCCTGAGATAAGAACCAAAATATTTCAACAATGAAAAATTTCAGATAAGCTATACAGCAACTACATCCTTTTATGACATGAAAGAAGACAAAGTTTAATTAACTTGTTATAATTGTGCAGCAGACACTGTTTACTTTAATCTTTTCAGAGAAGACCCGATTGCCAACTTATTCTGACTCCCCCTCTTCATCCGGAGTGCCGCTGCAACTGCAGCTGCAGAACGTTTTTCTCAAGCAGCTATTGCTTTGTGTCTAATCTCTGCACGAGCTGCTGAAACAGTTCTGCAAAATGACATCACTCAAGTACAACTTTTCTGGCCCAGTCTTCCCCATGGCTAGAATTCAGTTTACACACACACACACACTCCAAAAAAAAAAAAAAAAAAAAAAAAAAAAAACAAGTTATGTACAACTAGCATTTGCTGGCTCTTCTGGGAACCAATGATCTGAAACAATTACGGGAAGGTGGGACTCACAGATTTTTTTGCCAGGCTGAGAATCAATTTGGGTTTGGTTTCCGTCTCAGGATGATCACTTAACATTTGCAAGGTCTGATCACAGGCTGGAGTGTGCTGCTTGTGTTATGTTCTCTTCAAAGGAATACGGAGGCTTTGGGGCCGCAGATGTGATTCAGGGGGCTTTAGCTAACAAACCATTCCCCCGGGTTTCCAGGTTTTCTGTTTTTTTTTTTTTTTCTTTCGAGGGTTACAAATCATTTCCCCAGCCTGACAGGTGCTGAGTTTAATAAAGTGAGAGGTCTCTTAGAATTAGCTCCAGCACCATCTGTCTCGGGCTTTCCATTCAATCACCGTCGCAACTTTTCATTCATCTGTCTGCAAGCCACCGGCCCGGCCTAATAGCCTCCGGAAACGAATTACACACCTGTCCCTCGACACATGTAAATAAAATGAGGAGTCGCAGTGGCCGCTAGTTTGGATGCTCATCTGGCCTGCGCCTGCTTTGCAAGGGGATGACAAAAGAAGCGCCAGGCAGAATGGGGTTTCACTTTTCCTTAAAAAAAAGACAACTCAAGGACAAAACATACCCCCTCAAGGGTCTGCTAAAATATCCCCCTGATTAGAATAATAAGTAACACTTATTATCTACAAGGTTAATAAATTTTCCGAAAGAGGCATTCGTAATTCTCGAATTAGGATGCCTTTTCCTTGAAGACTGAGCTAATGGGGACGCACACAATTTCTACACAATGCCTTTCTGTGAATGGAAAATTAATTTAACTTTTTAATAGATAACATATTCTTCCTTCAATTACAGAGTAAACAACACCTTCAGCGCATGCATCAAAGGGAGCTGCAGCTGCGCAGCCTCTATTCATCTGAAGAGGTTATGAGCTTTAAATTGATTCCAGACCATAACTGTAACTGCAGTGCTTCCACTAGAATGATAATTCTGCAACACAGCATCAGGTTCCATATGCAAGAGCTCAAAAAAAAAAAAAAAAACCCTCAGTAGTTCTACATGTCAGTGGGTGGGCCTCTCAATGCGATATGATATGCGAGTAAAATGCAATAAATTAACACAGTAAGGTTGTTGGAGTAAATGCACAGAGATGTGCATCCCATACCATAGGCAGTACATCATAAGTGCTGCATCTGCAGCTTGGAAAGAAGAGAGGGCTAGTCATCATGTGATAATAAGGGCTCTCATGCAAATATGACTTCCTCTTCCTGGCACTGTGGGAGGCGGTCGCTCTGTTGGCCAGACTGAAGTTTAGTGTGGGTGGGGCAAAGGAGAAAAAAAAAAATAAACATTCATTTCAGGTGTTTTACCACAGGTGTGGTCTCATGAATACAGAGCAGTGATTTCCCAGTTCTTCATTTCCAGTCTCATAGCACCGAATAGAGATTTATCTAGCTTGGGCTTGAAAATGGGCACAAGACATCCCTGACGTGTTGACAGCTAAATACTGCAGAACTAAGATGTGTAAAACTCATACAAAAAGTACACTTCTCTGATGGCTCTGCCTCAATAACGATGCATAATCTCCTCACATTCGCAAGGGACTTCATCAGAACTAAACACGTTTAAGCTGCTCAAAGCCATATGCCAACAGACTACAGAATATGGAAGAGTACTGATCAGTATCTCCATAACCTGAACAATTTTGTCTATTCTGGAGTACAGTGGGACAAAGTTACCCTGAATTACTTCAAATCTTATTGATGTAAGAGATTACAGACTCAACCAGTTCATATAATCTGTACTCTCTGCTCACTTTAACAAAATAAAACATAAGAATCCCATAAGAACAGAGCTAATTACAGAATCTGAGGAGAAGAGGAACAGGGCAAACATGGGGGGAGTGGGGGGGAAATCGGCTTGCCTCTCTCAGTAAGAATGGCAGTGACTTGAACAAATCCACCACATAAAAACTGGAGGCAAGGAAGAGGGGATGGGGGGCAATCTGTGTCCTGTTATTACACCAAAAAGCTAAATGTCTGACATTAGCTGTGAAGGAATTCAGCAATTAGAACATAAAAAATGTACTGCCTTACAGCAAGTAGTTGTTTATAAAGTCCAGGGTTGAGTTTTGAATCCATTAACACTGTTGCTCAGTGAGCCAAACTAATACTTCATGTCATTAAAATAAAAAAGAGCAATATAATAATTCTGGAAGTGATCTGGTCTATATAAAAAAAACATTACAATTCAACCTATTTGGAAACATATAATAACAGTACGGGCACTTTAAAGGAATCCAGGCTTTCAACAGGCCTGCCTACTGCCACCATTTCACCACATCACTCAAATGGAGTTATTGAAAGAAACAATGCCTTACCATCTCATATTAAAGACATTAGCCCCTCTATGAAAGCCTGTTAAATTACGTTTTCAGAAATGCATTTTCACCCTGTCAAGCATGGCTCTATAAACAAATTAGTCCAAACTTCCTGGTCTGAAGTAATAGACATTAGGGCCACAGAACACAGGAACAAGAACTAACATGAACATGGACTACTTGCATGATTTTTCTCACAACCCTGTAAATTCATTACAGAAGGACATTTCAAGCTACAGAAATGTGATTTTCTCTGTATTACCCTGTGTAATGTTCATTCATGCGTCCTCATGAACGTACCCTCGGCAGTATGTCTACAATACCACAGCCAGATGATCACCACATCTCTGTCTATGGTATATTGAAATGGCAGTGGAATAACCATAAAACATTCCACTGAAAAAATTCCAAATACAACAAAACACTACAGAGCATGCTTAAAATGCAAGTAATGAGATACATAAATTGGACACTACTGAATATCACTGTAATAATTTTAAAAAAATATGCATATAATTATTCTTGAATAATCCAATATTGCGCATTCATTTGCTTTGTATACACTGAAAGTGTTTTAGTGGTTTTATATGTTTTGTTTTCCTTCTGTACGGAGGAGAAGCACACTTTAAAGTTCCCTTGCAGTGACAAGTGTGTTTTCATTAACATGATAAGACACCCCACAGGCTTGGGGAAATACATTTGCTTATAACCCAGCAGTGTAGCTTAAAATGATACTTCACCCTAAAATCAAAGTTATTTGTTTGTTTCTTTACCCTGAGTAATGTTTTCAACAATGACAATAATCTCTCTTTGCACCATTTTGATTAATCAAAATAGGACTCATCTTAAAAGGAACAGAAGTCATTCATAGGGCTAGCTCCATTTTAAGTTCCTGCTTTAAAACTTTCCAAATGCCAATATTTGCAATAATTAATCACTCAATGTTACCAAATCAGAAGCACATATTCTCTTAAATGATTAAAATTTTCATTAGTGACTTTTTGACCGCTCATTGAGCAGGTGATCTATTGAATCATAAAAGGGTGAGGACAGAATTGGTGGACAAATGTTATACTATACGATACCAGTATTTTACTCATGTTATGAATATATGTATCATACCACTACAGTTGATCTATCATGTTCCCTGTAAATACCCGTGGTTTCATGAATATCATGTCAAATTAAGCACATTGATGCTGAAACTAAAACAACGGTAACACTACTCATAGATAAGAGAAAGTTAAATGAAAATAACAAAGGAGACTACAGCAAACAGGTATTGCACAACAGCAATCATTAAAATTGAGCATTGTCATTAAAAGTGGAACAATGAATCTCAAAGCATGATTAGCTAATGCAAGTAATTGCCGAAACAAGTTACAATTTCCCAGTATTACAATTAAAAACATGTTCCACATCATATGCAACCGGGAATTTGTGTATGTTTATGACAAAGGTTTAGTTAGTAGTGAGAAGATTTCCATAATATCCTTGAATGCTGGCACAATTCCTGTTTTAATCTGAATGCCATGTTACTGTCTCGTTCCACTGTGTCTCACTCATGCTGATGCAACTGAGCTGGTACGACATATACGCTTATCAAAAAGGATCGCAGGGAAAGGGACTGAAAGACAACAGTCTGCGGTGATGATGACACCGCATTTGTGACTGCGTATGTCACTTCAGCAATTTTGTCATAGAAACAGGGTGATTACAAAGGTTACACTGTTAAGAGTATGACTGTAACTGTTCATATACCCTCTGAAATGACTTGTCAAAAACGATGGCATCTCCCTGTATCATTTTGAACAGGTTTTAAGCCAGAAATACTGGATGAAGATCCCCCATCCCTTGACTTAAATTCATTTTGAAATGGGGCCTAAAGGAGCCTTTTTGATGGACTAAATGAGTAAAAGGTGCTGTTGGGAGAGTGGTTAAAGCCAGGTCAAAAGACATTTCTCAAGGTAATAAAATGAAAGATCTTAATTTTCAGTATAAATTGCTCTTTTAAGAGCAGAAATACTGAAATACTTGGTATACTTTGCTCAAAGTAACTGCTTAATTCCACGAACTTCGAGCAGGCCTACACTGAAAAAGCACAACAGCACGGTGCACACACTGAGTGAATTCTGTTTCGAAAGGATAGAGTGTGCCTCAAGTTCAGCCATGAGAGTCCCATTTCCCCCTAATGTCCCTATAAAAGGGAGTGTCACAGCGAGGCTAACTGCTGAGAACAACCAACAGCTGTTACACAAATAACCTAAACTGCTAAATCATCACAGCACACAGTGAATTTGCCGAATTTCAAGCACAGGGTAATGTATGCAGCACTTTCTCTGCATTTCAGTAGAAAGGATGAAAGTATAAAACTAGAACACAATCTCGTTTTGAAGAATTCTGTTCAGTAAATACATCCTAACAAAGAGGGGTAAAAACTTCTGAACCATTTTTAATTCCCCCTTTTTACATTCATGTTTCTTCTTTCCACACTGCATCACCGATTACATGCAGCCTACATTGTTAGAGTATACTTGGTTCACACACTTGCAGGCACCAGATCAGCCAGCAGGGGTCGCCAGAGAACAATGTGACAAATGATGGCTTGACTCCCACTCTTTCCCCGGCGAGTCTGAGCCAATTGTTGGCTCATCAATGCAGCGCTCTGGCCAAAACCATAAATGAAACACCAAGTCTCAGGGCCACACAAACATGTGTGTCAACTTTGTGAGCTACCTGGCACCCGTTGCCACCCTCCCACCCCTAAAAGTCCAAACAGGGAGCCCAGGTAGAGAGTTCAGCACACCATTTTAAAATTGGTTTCAGAAAATGTATGTCATGCTCAACAAACACAATTTTCAGGTAATAATTTTCCTTATTTCCCCCTTCTGTGTATAATCCATGATGTGTCAGTCAAGCCAGAGAACAGAGCACGTCACTCTGCATTAGACCGCATTCAAACTCGATGCTGACTTAACCACAGAGGAGAGAGCTTCCTAATCTCCTGGCTCCAGACATTTAGCACAAGAGCACAAGATTAGCTCATTCATTCAACTCTGAAGGAAGCAGGTAATCCATCCATTAAGAGAATTTAAGCAAAAATATGTATTTATACACAAACCAGTTTAATTTTTACCCAAATAAACTCCACCAAAAATTCTGCCGACTTCATTGTTTATTTTGTACTTGTTTCTGTGTTGCCTCCTTAAAACTGTATTAAATGCATATATTTGACATGTTTGTATATGTACTGAGGCAGCATAGGGTCACCTTGCAACAGTCAAGAAATTTACAAAGCCATTTCAGAATATTCCCACTATCAAACGACAGACTTGTTCAGTCATTTCAAATGAGCTGATTGTCTATATTGACTGAGGTGAGCAAGCAAGCCAAGCAGTTCTCAAAAGAGAAGAATGTGAGTATTCTACAGGACTGGCTCTGGGTGAGAAGCACTGGCTCTGTAATGGATTCAAGTAATAAAACACTAAAATATACGTCTAAATATAAAAGGCACCCGATGCTCAAGATGTCTACAGACGGAAAACAGGTCAACTTTGCAGAGAAAGTATTTACTAAGCCAAGACAGTGCCAACAAATGCAAATACCGTCCATTCCAAGAAAATATTAATGTTTCAACTGAAAGATATATATTTAGTTACCCGCCTGCCCAAAGGAAAGCAAGGAGATGTGATTCTACGACTTATAAGCAGTATTTGTTTCAGTCATTAATTTTGTTCAAATCTATACACAAAGTTTACAAATTTCATTTAAACGGAAGATCAAAGCAAATAAAAAAACACATGCATTTTGTGCCCTAATCAGATCAAATATGGATATTAACTTAAAAAAATGGGTACCCCAAAAATCCTACAGTAAGGTACTGAACTGAATTTCATTGAAGAATATTCAACCTAATAAGCATAGATAGATCATTGAAAAGATAAGTGCATAAAATTAAATAGGGCTACATTAGCATAAATCACAATAGATAATCCCAATTTCTTACCAAATATTTGTATGTTTTGCCATGATAAACACCACTAGACACATTTAAAAAAGGAATTCTGTTATTTTCTCAAGGAACGGTACAGTCAGCTACTGGAATGAAAAGTTGTGAGGTTCCTCTTTTAAATTTGGCAGCACCTGGCTTCTAAGATAGTGAAATCAATGGTGAATTGAAAACTGTATGTAACTGCAACATGAGAGAAAATCTGAATTCCAATTCCAAAACACAATCTTACCTATGCAGTTTCTATTGGATGCCCTGTAAATTCTCTGAGTATGTCAATGTCGCACAATGACAGGTGTTAAACGTGATCAGAAACGGCAGATAAAGCTGCATCAGTTTTGCGTTTACTTTTACACACGATTGGCTGCGAGATAAGGAGCGACAATGCCACTGGAAGAACAGAAGGCAACAGTCATTTCACAAACCTGATGAGGTTCAATATTTCAAATTAAACGTCATTCTTCAATAAACAATGACATTACTCAATTTCATCTGCTATCTTCGTATAAGCAAAACGCACAGCTCAGGTCTTTTTGTGCCATAATGTGCCATTTTCAGCTTTTTTTTCCCCATCTGTCAGTAAACTTGTCAAGGCTAGATATTCCTGAACACTGTGCTTCTAGCATGTGCGATGTATTTGTTAGTAACTCTGCAATGGCAGTCACCTGGACATTGACAAAAAAAAATCTCGACACACTTTGATAAAGCCGCCAATTATCAATTAATGAGGTAGGCAACTCCATCACCCATAAATTCCAGAATATTCAACCAGATAAATCAGTTTCACTGCCTTTTCCATTAAACATTTTTGTCCCTTTAATGAACAACAGGAGGCATTGTGTCAGGTTCTCAGATGGGTCCACTCACCTTATTTATTTAGGGTCATTGCTGGGCCATGTTTCCATTAAGTCACAGCCCATAATTCAGCCCTGATGTGGAGTAAGTGGGCCTGGAGTTTTTCCCCTGTCCGTTTCCATTCACACAGCAGTAATGCTGAGTGCCTCTCCAACACACTGAGACATTTGACTGGGTGACCGTGACAGCTGGTTCCACAGCAAAAGCAGACCACTGCTCCAAACCCGGGCACTTTTCTAAATCTGTTCAGCTTTGTAGGGCTACCATCCGAGGAAAGTCATGTCCCTGCTTGCATGTTGCTATAGCTATAGCAATACTATACTATAGCTATAACAATAGCTATATTATCCTGAAATTGCTACCTCAAACCTAAAATAATGCGTCCCCTATGTTACTCCCCCTCCACCAACTTGTTAAAGCGAGACTGATAGCAACCACTGCTAACAGCAGCTGAACTAAAGATGTGATCCAGGCCCTGAACTTGCCTGTTCATGAAGGAGACAGAATGTGAAGGGAAGCCGGGTTAGGCCCAAAACAACCCTGGGCCGAATGACTAGCAAACTACTACTGACACAGTGGTGCACACAGCTGGTAAGAGAGAGAAGCAGCTCTGCAGACTTCAGTGTAGAGGTTGCTGCTTTCGGCTTTCTTTGGGGATAAATTCCACAGATCACTTCCATGTCGGTCAGGGAGAATCACAAACCAAACACAAAACAAATATGCCTCAGACGATTTTGAATCATGATAGTAGCCAACAGATTAAAAAAAAAAAAATTACATATATATATCACAACATAAGGGATGATGGATGATAGAAGAGTAAAAGAATTTGGACAAAATTATTAACTGAGTTGGGATTTTATAAAATTATTTCAGACAATGACAAGTCAATTAGACAATTCAGTTGCAGGCAAATTGTGCTGAACTTTCCCAAGGAAAAACAGTCTCATGACCATCCAGTGCCCTCTCCTGGACAACCAGGGAATTGCATGCATGTAAAGAGATCATATGATGACTTTGTGTACCCCGGATGACATAGGCAAAATGCGCCTACTTTAACATTTGCATTGAGCAGGAAAAAGCAAGGGCTAGTTGCCAGGTTACCAGGTGAATGACAGGAATCACACATGTGGCCACTACCTCCTGAATCTCCGGAAGGAGGTCACTCAATGGGGAGCAGGATGGGGTTTTAAAAAAAAACCCTGAATTACTGGCCATTTCATCATATCTAGTGGCTTTCCCTGAATTCATATTGATAGATATAAGAAGGTACAACACACCTGAAAACTGAGGTAAGCCCCAAAATTCTATGCTCAATGTACTTATATTGAGCACGGATAAGCCCCAAAATCCATTCTCAAACTCTGCATATTGCTGGATCAATGTACTTATATTGAGACACATCAGGGATGACATCTTCAGCACAAGTAATCAATTACCCTTGTAATCACAAGAGTATCCATTACTCAAACTCTAAGCATATTGCTGGATGACAGGCAATTGGCATATTAATTATCTCTTTTAACATTTTTCTAGTTAAAATCAGAGACAGAAAGGTTTGATTTGATGCATGTTAACTTTATAATAGTGTTTTTATATTCTGTTTCAGGTACTGCCTTTCTTGCAATAAGGGGAAAACATCACATTTCTGGTGTGACACAATATTGTTCAGAATACTTAGTCTTTTATTATTGCTTATTACTTGTTTTTTTTATATTCTGTTTTGCCCACATCCACACTGATGAAAATCACCATAACCGTCAGGCTCCCTCAGTACCAAGTATCTATCAGCTGAGAGAGCCCCAGCCCCATTTCACACCGAACATTCGAACACGAGAGCATGCAATCAGAGAGGCCATATCCCACATTCCGTATCTAAAGCTTTAGGATTCTCACAAGCCCTCTCATTAATCATTCAGCCCATGGCTGAATTATCCACCCGGTTTTCCTTTTATAAACCCTTAATGAGAGAATGATTGCATATTTCCACATGAGCAGCAAAGCAGATCAAAGACATAACAAATACCCTTCCACATCTAGCTCTATCAGACGAGGACAAAAAAAAAAAAAAAAAAAAAAAAAAAAACCTTATCGCAAGTTAATTCCAAACCGCAGTCAACAAGGGATGTGAGGGGATAGAAATATGCACTTCCCTTGAAACAAGTTTTTAAAAAAAAAAACAAGTGGACAGTAAACATAAACATACGAGGTATATGTGGACAGGCAGATGGACATATGCCTACGCTGGAGTACTGCAGCAGAATGACAGAGGACAGAGCGTGAGGCACTGCTGTGCAAATCGGTGATTCGATGGTGTGAATCAATCACAACTCAACAGCTCCATCTAGTGAAGTGTGCTTCGGTTGCATTTTTTTGTTTTTTTTTTTAATGAATCGTTATGTATGCTTCCCTATAACCCTGAGCCCAACATTGACAATGTCTAAGTACAGGTGTGGAATTACTGTCTCATGAAATTGCTTTACGCACGAAAACTTTGTGAAGAATGCCAAATTAAATCATGCAAATGAAACTCTCATTAAAGATATACATTTCTAGCTTGCAGAAGCAAATCTTGGGATCTGAAATCTAAATGCATGCTCTTGCATAGATGCATATGAAAATGTATCAATTTAATAAGGCTTCCTTCCTGTGGAGCCTGAGAGCCATCTCGTTCTCATCATCTTCAATTATATTGGTGATCATGTATTCATACTATATATAAATGTGCCCATATTCACATTCTGCCAGACCTGAGAATAGTAGAGTTCCAGACCGAAGTCAAAACTACAAGGAAGTAACCATCTTGTTGCCATGGAAAAAGGTGACACATCACAAAAGTATATCATTCAGTTGTGAGTACTGTTTTTAACCTTTGAAATCTCAAAAAAGCCGAAAATGTTTCTGCAAACGGATATAAAAATTACACCAAATTGTTGAAATGGTTTCTGTTACAATCACCAGCATAATGAATGACAAATATTAAAAACAGAAATCTGCCATGTTTACACATGATACGTTACTGTGAAAAATGGAAGATCTTGCAACTTATAGGCAATGTAGCAAGGGTGCAAAAGAAGGGTATAAGACTGCCACTGAATGAGTGACTGGTATCAACCAAAAACCAAAAAGACTTCATTGTGGCCTGCTACAGAAAGTGTTGGTGTATTTGTAAATACCTTAAAATGGGGCAATAAACAGAAGTAAAAACCTACACATCATGGCCCTTACAATGCAGGTTATCCAACCTTGATATTTTTAAACAAATTACACAAAGTAATTTTTTTTTTTAGGTTTTCTCCCCTCACCTTATATTTAATCCAGTCGACTGACTTAAATTCTCCCAGGCTTGAAGTTTCATGGCTAGTTTCTGCAGAAGGAAAACAGGCATCTTTTAATGTGGATAAAATCAATACATTTACATTCCAGTCACTTTTTTTCCATTTTTTCCCAAGGTGACACATGTCAACATTATTGATTTATTAAAATAATTCAAGAGCAATCGTCCAATTCAGGAAGTATACTGCATCTGGTCCCATACAACGGTACCTTTCAAATGTTATGTGGGAAGGTAGAATGCCCCAAACTGATAACTAACATTACAAAGTGTAATTATTATTCAGGACGACAGACATTTGAGCACAAATCAATCACTTGTGCTTCTTAATTGAGTGTAGTGGTTTGGAAACAAATAAATTAATGAAAAAGCCTAACTGCTAATCCTCTCTGACAGTCCGCAGGAAAAAGTGTTTTTATGGAAAGTTCATAATAGCTTTGATGTTTCTGAAAAAACAAAATGCCTCAATGTTTCTCAACCAATAGCAAGATCCACCAGCATTCGTGAATAAATAGCCACCGTAAGAAAGATATTTGCAAATTTCAAACGAGCCCTCATTAAGAAATACTGCTATTCCAATTGCCCAGATCATTATATTTTGCTAATTAACTCATTTTGCTGGTTTAAGTTCTTTGCCTTGTGCAAGAATGAGAGCTAATTAAAAACCTGAATAGATTAGAGGGACCTGCTTCCTCCCCTCCTCTCTCTCTCGCCAGGCCTGAAAAGGGAAGTTAATGAGGAAGAATCCTGTCATTGCTCCCGCAGACCTGTAAACAGCTTGGCAGAGGGCTCACCTTTCTTCTTCAGAGACGTACGTACGCTCTCTCTCTCTCTTTCTTTCTCAGTGCATGCTCCACGGAGGAGGAGCACAGCCCCTGCCTCCTCTTCCACCATTTGACATCAGATCAGGAAACAGCTGTGGCATTGTCACATTAAAAGCCTGCATTGCCAGGTAATGGCTGGGAGGGCAGCCGGGGGCAGCTGGACAGACCCTCCAGGGCTGGCTTAAGCAAAGGAAACAAATTCAAGCCTCCATGCTGTGTACATACCCTTAGGACGTTTTTGAGGCAATTTCAGAGAATATGTTTAGATATTATCTGAAGGGAGAAATCCAATTAAAGTGCACCAACATCGTGTACCATTTCAACACTGCGGTACACACAAGCGGCTTTTTTTTTTTTCTTTTTTTTTTTTTTTGAGATGCCAAAACTCGAAAGCATCTGAGCATCCCAGTGTCTCCCTTTGTCTCCCGTTTCATCTCACCATCTACCTTGAACCTGGCGCAGTGCTCCTGGTTACAAAGAGCACAGATTGAGAAATACAATGAAATATGCACAGTTTTCCTCCCGCCCGTGCTGCGAGATCACATTCCCCAGCACAAGTTTCGGTTTTTAATGAGGAGCGATTGTGTGGTTGGAGCGGACATGTGGGAGGGCGTCCCATCTGGCACCGGCATGGTGATGAGACTCTTACCTCCTTCTCCAATTCCAAATTGACCATGTCCTCTTTGATCTTCTCCAGACGTTCCAGTTTCCTCCTCAGCCCCTCTGACTCTTCCTTCAGCAAACTGCTGTTCTCCTTGGTTTCCCTTTAAGAACAGAGATGTGAATGTAAATGAGCTTCAAAAGTGAATTCAAAGGACTTTCATAATGACTTTTTTTTTTTTTTTTTTTTTTTTTTTACCCTGTTCTTTCGGGCTTCCTAGGTGGTCTTAAAACTTTAATCAGCCCATCTCAAATGTAGCTGACATGTTTTTTTAAGCTGTCGGATAAGAAAGTAGACTTTTTTTCCCACCCCAAAAAAAAGTAATTCAATAGGGTGACAAGATTTGCTGTACCGTGATGAGCATAATTTTGCCAGTGCCACAGAGATAAGACTCTGGTGCTCATAAAATAAAAGCCTACGAATCACCTGACATGGTGATGGTGATGATCTTAAGTTAAGCCTGATGGAAATAGTGGGTCTTTCATGGAAAACAATTACAGGTCAGACAGGAAATAGGACTGTCATCAGAATGGAAAGATTATGTCAGTGTGGCGGTATCCTAACTGGGTGATGAATGTCAGTGCAATCACCCTGACATCACACTCACCCAGTTACAGACAGACAGACAGACAGACAGACAGACAGACAGACAGACAGACAGACAGACAGACAGACACACAAATGCTTTCACCAAAGCTATAAGAAAAAATACCGATAGAATTCACCACACAAATTGTTGGAAGCAGCTGTAGTACAGTTCATTCAATCCATTAATCTGAGTCAAATCTGAGGCTTTGCATGTTGCTGTGTATTTACAAACCATCCGTTGCCTTTCTGGGCTCTGCGATTTGATTTGGAGGCTGGCTGGTGTAAAAAAGCATTTTGTTTTTTCGCTGAGGGCTATTCTCAGAGCATCGCATAAATCTGTGGGGATAATGGTGTGGCAGTTCTCTCTCTCAGCTGAGAAAGAACGGGTCTGACAGTTGAGGCCTAGTTTAGGGAGTTAAAGACAGGCGCGTGGCAACCAAAAGGCAGACGCCAGCAGACCTCTCTACCTCAGGTAGCTGTTCTCCTCACGGAGCCTCTTCAGCTCCCTCTCCATCTCGGGGACCCGCGCGAGCTCCGTCCTCATGTTCCTCACGATCACGGAGTCCTGCTCCTGCAGGGCCAAGCGACGCTCCAGCTCCTGTGGGTTCAGAGGGAGGGAGGGAGGGAGAGAGAGAGAGGGAGAGAGAGAGAGAGAGAGAGAGAGAGACATGGAGGGAGGGGAGAGAGAGAGAGAGAGAGAGAGAGAGAGAGAGAGAGAGGGAGGGAGAGGAGAGAGAGAGAGAGAGAGAGAGAGGGAGAGAGAATGGGAGAGGGAAAAAGAGAGAGAGAGAGAGAGAGAGAGAGAGAGTGAGTGAGAGAGAGAGAGAGTGAAAACTCCCACTAAATGCAGGACAGGTAATGAACCATTACTGTTCATGATGGACTTGCACTCCCCAGCACCCAGCACACACCACTGGTCCCACATCAGTCGCAGCTCCTGTCACAACTACTGAGATTAAAATGGACCGTGCAGTCAAAACAGTACTTTACACTTGCCCAAAAAAAAAAACTCCTTTAAGTGTCCAAAGCAAGCCAGGCTAATGTGGCTAAACACTGTTGGGGGGGGGGGAGGTATATTGTAGGCTCTGCTAGGGATCTAACAGCAGTGTGCAGGTTTCCAGAAGCATTGCTGCGGTAAGGAACCGCTACGATCCCATCATTAAAGCTTGTCGGTGTTTGATTTAGATGCCTCTCTTAGAAACTCCGGCAGGAACAGCTTCTCGCAGAAGGGAGATAGCGCGCTGCTAATCGGGGGTATTGAGCCATAAGATCAACAGGGATGGCTAACCCCAGTCATAAGGGCTCGCAAGGTCTGCTGAGTTTTGTTTTCCCCCTTCTGCGACCTGCTCAAAAACCGGGTGAGGTGAGTAAACTGTAATTAACTGCTTTAATTGGTCAATTAGGTTCCGAGAAACAATGAAAACCAGCAGACCTTCCAGCCCTGCAGGCCCAGGGTTGGTCACTCCTGCATGAAAGAACGGTGCCACTGGGGGAGGAGAGGGAGGGAGGGAGAGGGGGTTCGGGGAGAGATGGATGGATGTACTATGTAATACTTCCTTTTTTTTTTTTTACATAAAACATGGTTTTCTCAATACAATTATGCAAACAGCTACATAGACACACCAAAATCTTACATATATAAAAATAAAACAATATAGCAGATGTTCGTGTTGGTCTGTTTGTCATCCAGATGGCTGGCAAACACAGATTGGCAAATGAATACAATATGCCTTCTAGCAATCTGGATTGAAAATGACCAATGGAATAAATGATACTGCTATATATGCAATGTGGATTTACACTGAAGTACGCATTACCACACTGCACCAGCCCAAGCCATTCATTTGCAATAGGGAGGTGGCAATAAGGGATGATTTTCAACTGATTGTCACCGGCTGCTTTGTGAATCATGAGGTAAACCCTGTGCATGCTGTGCAAGTTTAAAGTAGTGTAACTTCTCTGGCAATCATCCAGAGCAGCCCTAATGCAACTAAAAAAAACAAAAACTCAGGGAAGGGAGAGGTACATCATCATGTTTACTGCGATGGAGGAGAACTTCATCTTTGCCATTGGAGCCTTACATTGTGCCCCATTTAGCAAGAGTGTGGGTCCAGCCTAAATAGCGCATGACATCAAGTCTATTCTATTTTAATACATATTTATGAAGCATGAACGTGTTTAAGATGCTTCCTGAGAACACTCTGCCTTCATAAACACCTCAGAGAAAAAGTTTCAATGTGACCACACCACAGGGGAAATCTGTGTCCCCATGCAGACACCGTGCAGGAGGTGGTTACCGGGCAACAGCGAATGGAACGGCGCATTTGATGCATGTCCAGAATGAAGCCTCAGATCAAGGTTTTTATCATTCCAAGGACTTATCAAAGTGTCATTTGGAAATTCTTTGGCTTTTCTGCCATGGCAAGATAAAGGCAAAAGCAAAGTGAGATGCAAACCATGCCAAAAAACAAAGATCTCATATGCCAATAACACAAGCAACTTGAGGGCACATGTTGCTACAGATCATCTACACAACTTTATTTCACGCTTGAAGTGAACTGATGTGTGGATTAAAAGGAACTTGACTAAATTGTAATTGTATTAACATGCTGTTTATGAAGAGTGTGCTATAAGACATGACAATAGATATCAACATGTATACATTAGCATTTAAGACTCAAAACATTCTCAGGGGTTCGATCCCCGGCCTCGCCATGCGCGGCTATGGTCAGAGGTCCCAGAGTGGTCAGAGGGGTAAGCGGGCCAAACTTGTTCGGTTGGTCTCATCGCAATAGCGCCCTCCGTCATGCTTGGGTGCCTGTTGCAACACAAACCGACTATACACTGACTACGTCTTCCTCCGACGGCGTAGACAGTGTGCAGTTAGTAGTGGGGCCGCAGCGTGAAAAGAAGCACGAGTGTCGTCACGTGAATCGGAGGAGTCACGGGCTCGACTTTTCCTCCCACAGCTGTCAGATAGGGTGCTGCGGTGAGGTCAACAAGTTGAACATTCGTGATGGGAAATAAATTTGAAAGAAAAAATGAAAAAGATTAAAACCATTCAAACTGCAACAATTTTTAGGACACCAAAGTTAAAATGTATTTGAGCCACTGTTGGCAGCCCAACTAGATTATAATATTCAGTAGTACTGTTCTCATTACTAACCAAAGGGTACTGAAAATGATTTAACTGATAAAAAAAAAAACATTGTAAAAAATGTACAAATTATATAATTAAGTATCTCACAGTGGCAAAAGTTCAAAAGAGGAACCACTCAGTACATGATCAAAGGGATTTATGTTAAAATACATTCTGTGCGTTCATAGACGACTATGTCTGTGAGTCTGCCCCACACAAAATAGTAAAAAATCTCCACATATAGATGTTCATACCTTAATCTTCAGCTCATTTTCAGAGTTCAGACACTCAGAAGACTGTAGAGACTGATACTTCTGATTGGCCTCCTGATACTTCCTATAGGAACACAATGAAGCATACAGTATACATCTTTTAGTATACATCTTTACATTTTACAAACAAGCATCCCATTGCGAGGCAGAATTCACTGTAGGACATCCTGCTCAAATTATGTGGCGGCTGATCATTTTTACATGGAAACAAATTTAACACAAAGACAGTGCTGGCAATAGTGAGATAAATGGGTACCTGCGCTGATACTCCACTTGCTCCTGAAGGCTCTCGTTCTCCGTAGCCTGGGTAGCCAGCTGAATCTCCTGGTTTTTAATCTTGTGATTGAGCTCCCGAATCTCATCTCGCAAAGTGCAGATAGCCTGCATTGAATTAATGAGACACCACTTGTTACTTGCCAATTAGGGGAAGGAAATTGAAAGCAAAGTATATAAACAAGGACTGAACATCCACCAAACTTGTGTAATGGAATTTCTGTACCGTTTGGGGAGCAGGCTTAACAACTTTGTTCCAGCTGACTTTATCCGTTTTTTTTTCCTAACATTTGATATACTTGACATGAAATTTATTGCAGCAGTCGCCATGAATTCCCTTCACTAGTGCATAATCGTGACCCAACGGATTCAGGAGTTGTGCTATCAGGACCAGTGTCCAGCATTGCTGCTGGTGAATTAAACAGTTCAGCTGGTCTGTTAAATGAACTACATATTCAAATAATGTTTGATAAAAATGTGTGATAGTAATAATAATTAATACTTAAAGGTTTTTTTTTTTTCTATTTAACAGATCTTCCCTTAACTGAAATTGGTGTGGCTGTCTCACTTATGCCAAAAGCTATTCAGTGAATTGATCTGACCCCTAAAACAGTTATTTTCAAAACTTACAAACCCTAACCAACTAAATTCATAACTTAACTGTATAGACACAATTACACTGAATAGATACTTTTATGTATACTGTTGCTTTAACACAAATACCCTCTCAAAAACATTTCAGTCTTCAGTAGACAGTCCAATCAAACCTCAATAAGGAAGATTGATGAAATGTAAAAGTGGCCCTTATCAATTTTCCTGAAGTCAAATACACATTGTATGGAAATTAGAAACAAGGCAAAAGAAGACAACAGATTGTGATAAATGATGGTGTCTCCAACATCATCAGTCACATGTGGAAGACTGCATTCAATACCTCATTGGTGTTGGATATCTTGGAGTCTTTCTCTTCCAGCTTCTTGTTCTGCCCCTCCATAGTCTTCCTTAAGGCCTTGTTCATTTCGGTTTGCTCATTTAGGACCTGCGCGGTCTCGGCTTCCCTCTCCTCCAGCTTCTTGATGCGCGTAAGCAGGTCCTGGTTTCGGTCAACCTCTCGCTGAATAATCGAAAAAATAAAAAGACAAAGTCATCACTGAATTTCAGACCGCAAAAGTATCTGCGTCAGTACTGCCATGTGTTCCCCATTAAACTGGCTGAGCGGTCATCGATTTCAAACAGATATCTGGGACTGGAAACCCACCTGGCATTTCGGCTTTTATTTGCCTTTTTAAACGAAGACAGGATGCAATGAATACAAATAAGCCAGTAGCTTGGATTTTTCCCAAATCCAATGTTTTGGGGATATTGGCTTCTCTTCTGACCATTAATGTCATGTTTACTCTATAACTGGAAGACAGATTTGGTCGTGATGTCATTGAAAGTGGTCACGATGCCTGTCCCGCATGTGACTTCCAGCCCTCACCTCAAAGTCCCGCGCACTGCTGTGAGCGGCCTTCTCAAGCTCAATGCGGGCACGTTTGTGACTCAACTCCATCTGCTTCTTCTCCTGAGCCATTTGTAAGAGGTGAGTCTGGGAGTGTATCTTTGCTGCTGCATCTTCCAACTACAAGAAAAAAACAAATATCATGACACATCTATTCATATTTTATCAGTAAATGCTACAAAGGATCAACAGAGGACTAAGATAATAATCATTAAACCACGACAGAAAAAATCTCAAACCTCAATCCTGTGTATGTACTGTCTTTGAAGGTCACTCTTTGTCATACTGGTCTCAGCCAGGTGCTGCGATGTATCAGGTTGAGAAATAAAGCTTTTGAATGATTTCAAAGTCGTAAAGACAGTGGTGTCATCATCCAAGCCATCCATTTTCGTTCAACTATCGGCCTCCTGATACAAGTTTCTGATCCTGCAGATGGAAGACAAAACCTCAACTGGTGGATACATACTGTCTGGACAACCAGATGCCTCCATATAATCCACAAGACACTGATACGATTTCACAGGAGCCTCTCAATCACACAGGGCAATTCACTCAAGGGTTGACACACACAGTTCCACTTTCAAAGTAATAGCTGAGTCAAAAGCCACATCACTATTATAATAAAGACATTATCTACAGTGATCACAACTTGAACTGTTTTAAAAGATGTCTATGATGAGGAAAAGGCACAGCATATTGGTCAATAATCTGAAAAATCTCTCCCTTCTTGATTCTGTAACACCATGCTCTTCCTACCTTTGTAACTGCCACAGTTTACCAAACATCCTTATAAACAAATCAAACATCAATGGCATCTCCTACGACCATTGTAGTTTTCTGAGATTCTTACCTTTAGTAATAGGTTTACTTTAAAATTTAACTTTCGGCGTAGAAAGACAGACATTGCAAACGCGCATGTCTCACGGCTTTTCAAAACGCACACTTACAACTAATGTGGCCTTTAAGTTAGAGAACAAGCTATAACAACTTTCTCTGGGTTTCGTTAGTTTTGCTCCGCAACTAGAATGTACACTGGTTGAACATTGGTCTAGGACTGCTGAAAGTGACACAGGTGCTGCACTCGGCAAGTATACAGCTAACATGATCATTCCTAATTTTAAAAAGCACTGCCATTTTTACATCAGTAGTTAGGACAACAAGGTAGCTAACAAAAGGTATCACTATATAGCCCTAGAAATTTTGTAATGCCAGGATAGTTAGCTGCTAAGGTCGTTAGCTAGGATAGCTTTAAAGTGGAGCATAGCAGGTCGTTAGCCATCTAAGTTCTGGAGTAGTTTGACAGGAATTGTTATTCATTTTCTAGCATTCTGGCTAGCCGATTCACAGCATTAATTGGTAAAGTATACTTGAATACACATCGCTATCTATGCTTAGACAGTGAGTCGCTCACACATTGCGATACTTAAGAAAAACAGTTGCTTACTTGCACCGTCCAGATAGAACAGCCCCACGCACTTGGTTGTGATACTAGATACGTACCAAGCTAGCTGGCTTGGCTATCGTTAAATAGTGAACCTTAGCTTTGCTGGCTAGGAAACAGACGGTAAACGTTGCTATCTAGATGTGTGGTTTTTTGTATTTGATGAGGGTATGAGCATCAAGCACTCTATATCTAGCGTCTCAATTCAAATAATAAGCAAGCAATTGTTCTGAAGACTGTCTTGACAAGCTGAAACACTACCTTGCTACTTCACTGAATTCAAGTCCCCTGCTTGGATCTCCCTCCTCTCCAAAAACATGGCCAGCAGTCATCGCGAGATTACGGCCGTTGATCTTCCTACCGTATGTACCGTAATAGCGTGGTCCACATCAATGGTGAGCAATGGATGAAACAGGGAATAAATTCAGCATTGAACGATCTTACCCTTTCAGTCAAATATCTGCGATGGAGTACTCAGAGTATGCTTCTGAGGTTATAACTGTAATTTAATTTGACACAGCGAACTAAATAATGGTGTATTATAAAGAAGAACCAATGTCTAAATTGCCTTTTTTTCTGTGACTAAATGACAAGAATTTGTTTTAAAGCCAATGAGAAAGGATCAGGTGGATTCCTTATGGCTTTGGCACAGCTGAAGTCCAAGTTATGTTTTATTATATGATATACATACTTCTTAAAACCAATGATTTCCAAGTATTTATTATCAGATACATGTTGGAATAATATTATAAAAATTAGTTTAAATCATAGTTTTTTATGACATTGCTTTGACCCTTTTAGCTGTGTGGCCATAACTCAGTAACCAATGGCTGGAGTACACTCAAAAGGAACAGATTAATTAATTGTTCATTATTTTTTGTTGATTGCAGCACATAGTATTGATTGTTCCTGTGTACTGAAATAAAGTTAAACAAGCAAATGAAGAAGCTATTTTGAGTAGAACCTAACTACAGTGCATTCATCACCTCATCTTGCTAGGCTGAATTTCCTCTGTATTAAAATTGTTTTATTTAATTGATTAATTTTAGATAAATGGTATCAATTTGTGTTGCCTCCTTGTTCCATTAATCTGGGCTCTACTAAGACAAACCGAGTTAAAAGATATTGTTGATGTCTTCATAAATTTGTATTCATTATGAATTCTATCGTTGTTCAGTACCACATGACCATCATACTCATTGACAAGGCCACATAGCAACATACCCCACCGTCCCCCAGCCAAAACCCCCCAACTAAATAGCTTTTTAATCATATGATGAGATAACTTAGCCGAAGACAAATATGTGAATCACGATTCATTTTCAGCTCACATGGTTTTTTTCCATTCAATGTTAGAAAGCAATTTGATGCTGAATTTGTATTCAGTTTTCATACTCCGGAGCTTGATTGAAAGTCTTGAAGCATGATGTCTATCTTTTTCAATCTTAAAGTGAACAGTGGTTAAGAGCCCTCCATTTTTAACATGAACAGCTGCATGCAAAATGTTCAGGAAGCATGATATTTGTTTTCAGCACATCAGACTTGCACAGCAGACAAAAAAAAAACACTGTTTAAATATAAAGAAATGTTACAATCTTCCTGGTATTTTGAGGAATGGAATACCCCATGCACTTGGAAATATGACAACCACATTAGCAAAATGTAGAGCATGATTTACATATATATATATATGTTTTTATTACAAAATATACATGTACTATTTCAAAGGTCTGTCTAAAATTATAGAAGAAACAAATTCAATTATAATGTGTGCTCCAAAGCCATACTCAGTTATATGTTCAAATGTTGTTATAGCCAACCTTAATTAAGGGAGATATGTACAATGTTATGTGAGTGCATGTATGGGAGAAAGAAGACACTTTATGAAGCAGGCTTTAGAAGCCTTATTGACCAGGGGGTCACTGTTACGGTTACTCAAAACTAGTCATGTAAAAATTTGTACTAACAATCACATACACAATATGCAATGATTCAACAGTGGTAACCAAATGAATATCAATTTATTCATTTTTAATACAAAGGTACGGTTTAAGTTTTAGCAACAGCTATTTAAGTTGACACTGACGTTTTACTTAAGTTTACTTGAGATGGAAACATCAAGATGCAACTGAGACCATTATACTGATCTGCAGTGCATTGCTCTTATCATACTTTTAATTTGTTTGAAGTGAAACCACACTTATACCTCTATTGTAAATATACATATCTTAATTTCTCTGTATCATAATATAAATCCACATATTTTATGACATTTGACAAATGTGTTAACAGCAAAATTACATCACTATGCGAAAATCTGTTTCTGTGTGTTGGCTCTTAAACACAGCTGACAACACCTTATGTCATAATAAGAGCCACCCTGTGTCACCCACTAAAGGCACTTTCCCCAAAACATAAAATACCGATTTCAAAGATTAAAAGAAATACTGTGACATTATTCAGAGGGGCTAGTTAAACTAAACCAAAATGAAATTGGGCACTGAGACTGCAAGCATTTTGGCTAAATGATAATATGTGCATTTTGCGTGTTACACCAACAGAGGGGGCCCTTGAGCTCAGGAAAAACTACATTAACCTTGTGAAGAAAAACACTGTTCCCTACTGCTCTATAACTGCAAAGGCAACTACGAAAGGCACTGGACACAAATAATTAAGCAGACTGAAGCTGAAGCAATTGATATTTTAAGGAATGGCTTACAACAAAAATGCATTATGAAACACATTTTCAAGGCAAAAGTATGATTATATCCTTCAAAGTGGCATACCAGAAAAATGTTAAACACAAAAACCACATCTCCCTGACCAAGAACACACACATTTCACTTTCAAATGAGGTTACATGAGTAAGGAAGTAAGTGAAAAATGTTTCATCTTTTTTCCAAAGACTGAACTCACTACACAACTGTGGGGAAAACAAATAGAAACATACAACCAGATAAATAGAAACAGACAAAAATATGGGTTATTATACATTTCCAGTAGTTCAATTTAAATTTAGTGTCTTTAAAATGAAGTAAACAGTGTACAGTTTATCAACATTCTTAATGAATGTTCCACTGGGGTAGTGACACTTCATTTCTTTTCGTAACAACACAGCTTTTCTTCATTTCCCTTAGCTCCTGGAACAATATAAACTCCTTATATATAATTTCAATATAATCTGGGGATTTAAACACTTTATTCTGATCATTTAATTACATTTCTAGTTTCTTTGGTATCTTCACAGTTGACATTCTGTCCCAAACAAGAAAAAGTTGATTTTTTTTTCTTCCAAACACACACAAAATATCAAATATATGGTGGCTAAAATCTATGCTATAAAAGCTCTCAAAACAAAATTTGCCATTCAGCTGAGTCTAACTGGAATTCATGTATTGCCAATATACTTTAAGAAGCTTTTCACAGTTTCAAAGTTATACTCAAAAACAGAATCAGTGCCATTGAATTGTAAATGGAACACTGAAAATGAAAGTCCTGATGCTTTTGACTATAGCAAAGTCATTTCCCTTCCAAATCAAATATGAATTTAAATAGACTCAAAAAAGGGCATTCTAGCTGAATTCTGCATGGGAATATGATTAACATGAAATTGGGGAAAATACTGTAGCTGTACAAATATAATTTACAGTTTAGAATATAAAAGTAATTGATTGCACAATATATTGGGGCATTACATCCTGGTGGATTTGTTTAATATATCAAACAAAAAAATATTTCAAAATCTACATTATATATACAAAAATATATCTCATTTTCGTGTCTGGTACAAAAAAAATCAAAAAGTTATTATGCTCTGAACCAACTTTTAGGAAAGGGTTCTTTTGCCTGCGTATGCCAGCAAAACAGTGCCATCCTCTGGCTTGGGAATCCTCCTTCAACAGTTTTATATCCTGCTACAGGGCTCCAACAATAGTGTCATTCCCTCAGTCTAAAAGAATTGCACTAGATTTATGCAAAACTGCAATTTTCTGTGTGCGCATAATGTGTGTGAAGACACACGGCTGACCATGAATGTTCCCTGTTTGAAAACAGCCATTTGAGCTTATGCAACCCTCAGCCACAGCTCGCCAGTTGAGACCGTATATATAAAGATATGCCTAAATATGAACATGCATGGGCAGTAGCTTGAGCCAAAACCTCCAAAAGAAACTCGATGTCTCTGTTGCAATTGCGGTAACTGAAATTTATGGCAATACAACAAGAACATTGTTTTAGGTTTTATATCCTGGGAACACATTCTCTATTGCTACTGTATCACATACCAGAAATATACCATTAAAAACTGCTAAATCAAGTACATACATGCTACTGTTTGTTAAAGAAATCCATGATAATGCCCATCACAGCCCTTCACTTCTGAGGGTTTATGACAGTTAGATTAGTCCTCACAAAAACAGCACTCAGTCAATGAGCTAATCTAGCTTGTAGCGGAGAGTAAAAATCTCCCATGCATCAATAGGCTACATACACTCTACTGCCTTCAAATAGCCAAAGAACATATGTCAAAAGAGTGCTAACATTAAACTGTACATAAACATTCCATGTTCTCCTTAATTTCCCTTATTCATAGTTGTTGCTAGCGAAAGCTTGGAAGTATTGCAAAATTTCGCATTTAGTTTCCAACTAGAACTGAGACAAGCTGTGCGAAACACATCCATGTTTGTGTTCACAGAGAGGGACAAGGCAGCTGTCACACATGGCTCTGAGCCAATCTCCCTCCCCAGAAACCCCTACCCTGCCCCCCTGCGCTCCACCCCATCACCACTACATGCATGGAGCTCCTATGACTGGCCAACATACAACTCCAACAGCACTGTGTCAGAAGACATTCCTTATCTGCTTGAGTGAACACTGAAATAGAGAGGAATTCCCAGTCTTGGGAATGTGCTGAGTGCTGAACATATGTGTAACACATGCCGGTGTAGTGATTTCCGCAGGAGCTTGCTGTTTTAGTGTTGAAAATGAGTGTCCCGTTCCAGAAGACCTTGAGTCCGATGCACCCATTGCATCTCTCACCTGCACCTGCTTAACTGGAAGAAAAGGCAACTGTGGTCTTGGTGCTCCCCTTCTGGGGCATAAGAAGAGGAGAGGGGATGCCATTGTTCCCCCCAAAGAGACAACTTAACTTCGGGCGGAGATCGTTCCACACCTCACCCATCTACAGGAGAAACACCAGAACACATTACTTAACTCTGTGGTCAGTGGTCAGAAAGTATTGCCGTTTATGGTTCTTGGGCAGAGCTGATATAAAAGACACCACACCCAACCCTTTTCAGCTATTTTTTTTGCATTTCAGGATGAAAATATTGGGCTGTAAATGACTTTGGGAGTTGACTTTATCAGCAGATAAGAGAAAGGCTACACAGAGTACAACACAAGACAGGAGAACAGCGTGAGTGTGCAGACCTCTCTGTGTCCTTGGATCTGGGAGTTGACGAAAGCACCCAGGATGTGGGAAGTTATTGGCAGGTAGGTGAAGATGAGCTGGGTCTCCTGGTGCAGGCAGAACAGGGAGAAATAGTTCCGCAGCTCCATGGTCATGATGGCGTTCTCTTGCTGTAAGGAGCAAAGCACCATGGGAAGAGCATGAAACGAAAATGTCAAGGACAAAATCAAAAGAACACATGATGAGAACAGGCCATTCAACCCAGATAGGATTGCCATTTATCCACAATCTACAGCAGGGGTGGGCAACCCTGGTCCTTGAGTGCCAGAGCAGTTTCGGGATTTCGTTCTGCCCGAGTTCTCGAGTACAGTTTGAGTAATTATGAAGTGCCTAATCCTGAATGGTGAAGCTCCTCTTCCAGCTCCAGCACATGGTCAACTGCAGTCATTAAAGCCTGATAATTAACTCTGTCTGTTAATTAACCCCGGTCTGATTACACTGTCAGGGGTTTGGCTGGAGTGAAAACCAGAAATGTCTCTGGCACTCAAGGACCAGGGTTGCCCACCCCTGATCTACAGAGTAGTCAAAAGTACAGTGCTGCATCAAGCCCGGAACACACCAAGGGTGTCTTCCTCAACTACATGACCGAGTGATTTATTCCAAGTATTGACAATTAGGCAGACAGCCAGAGCAACATTCAGGTATCAATGTCAATGTAGATATTACTGCTGCAGTTTCTACTTGAAATCCATGCGACAGGATGTTGCTGCACTTTGGCATAGGGGGGCTGATACCATCAAGGACAGGAAGTTGTGGATGTTGGAACAGGAAGTTGTCCAATGTGTTATGAGTATCACTTGCCCTAGAAGTGAGTCTGAGTGGTATCACACAACCCCTTTATATGACGTTGTATTTTCGCTGTGGTGACTCAGATGAGGTGCTCTGCTCTAGAGTACCCCAGCAGCACATCAGCAGATCAGAAGCCTGGCTCCTTAGCCGCGGTGCTGCGGTGTGTTACCTGCACTATGCGGGACTCCAGCTGCTCCACAGACACCTGCTCCTTCGGCTGCACGGTGGCGCTCATCATCTGCCTCCTCATCACGCTGTACTTCTGCAGAGCCCGCTGGTGCTCGTGCAGCACCCCCTTCTCATGGCGCTCGCACAGGTCCTGCGGACACAGGCCAGACCATAGCACCACGCAGAGCTGAGCGCAGACAGACCTGACCCCCACCACACCGCTGTACCACTGTCACAGCCCACTTCCTGTTATTCACCACCACCCCCAACCCACCCTCCAACCCCCATCCCACTGACCGCTTTCACTTATTAGAGCCACTTTGTTTAGTCTCCGAAGATGAAACATACACAGAAATGCATAGGCCCTTTCCTGTGTTGCACAGACTCACTTTGTACGACTGCAGCAGGTCCAAGAAAAGGTTCAGTTTTTCCACCACGTCGTCTTCCTCCCTTCTCCCCTTGAAGAGAGCAGATGGAGGGGGAAGAAAAAACAGACAGAAAAAAAGCGTCTCAACGGCGAGCATAATTGCAGGAAACACGGATGTGGGGTGGCTGTGAGGCGGGACGTGGAGACCACAGGCGGGGGGTCTGTACCTGCTGGGCGGCCTTGTCAGCCAGCAGGGCAAATTCCACAGACAGACCCTTCAGAGACTGCCTCAGCACACCCCAGGTGCTGCTCGCTGACGCCAGGGCAGGGACCGGCAAAACATCCGAACCGACCGTGCTGTCACAAAACAATTACAGCCTGCTCTGTCAGATCAATGGATCACACTCCAATGCATTCTGTGACAGTACATCATTCTCTGATAAAATGCCACAAAACAAACTGACCCGAGTAATCTACAAGTTGTACATAGGTAATAAATTACACCCCAAACAATTCACACAATTTGGGACTCATTAAAAATCCAATTGTTTTTGGATTTTATTGGATTCCAAAAAAAGTTTTGGGAAGGCACTGACTTTCAGAGAGAGTTGCATAACATTGCAAAAACTTGTTAGCGAGTTAATACTTCTTACGTGAGTTATGGAACAGTTCATCCTTCTGTTACATAATGTTAGGAAGGGCTATTTACCCAAATCTGCAAGTTATTAGGTGGAAGGTTATTGAGGGGGAGATTCAAGACAATGTGTTTTGAAGCATGACTGAAGACTGATTTTGGAAAGGCTGTGATGAAATGCTGAATGTGATATAATGGTAGCGATAATACAGCTCAAATGATAGCAAACATGTGCAGTGTTGAGCTAATGAAACCAGAAAGGGATGGAAATGCTGTACTGTGTGGCGTATTGCTGACTGCAAAGCACTCCAAACTGTTTCTAGAGCAGTTCTGCAGGCACTGTCCTTCGAGCACTTGGAACTGGGATAAAAACAAAAGCCAAGCTGGAAAAGTAGGGCATCTGACAGAGGAGAGGGAGAAAGAGAGTGAATGAGTGAGCAAGAGAGAGAGAGAGAATGAGAGACTGGACTGTAGAGTGAACATGCCTCAACTCCCTCCCAAACATGAGGAGGTCCGTGGCATTCTCCTTGGAGCGCTCTGCCATCTTTTCCGCCCTGTCCCGTAGTTTGTGGAAGCTGTTGAGAATGTTCCGGATCAGCTCCCTGCTGGAGGCAAACTGGGCCTGAATATCTGCGGGGAGGTACTCCTGCAAAACAAAAACAAGGCAAAGCAACTCACACTCATCCAAAAAGCCCACGTCCTGTACCACAAAGCCATGCAGAATGTTAAACAAAACCAAGCATGTCAAATACTGACTCTTCAGTTTGGGGAACATACTAATTTAATAAGACTGTGTAGCAAAGAATGCATTAAATAAATGACTGAGACATGACTGACCTTAGCTTGTGTGGCAATTTTACATGTCATAAACTCATCTCCTGCTTTCTTAAAGGCGTCTCGCAGTTTGTTTTGAACATCCTGTTGGGGGGGAGAGAAGGGAAATGAGCAATTACACACGCAGCCATCAGCTCAGCTTGGTCAGATCTCAGATTACCTTCAGTCAGGAAGGCAACCACAGCTTCCGTGGACAAAATATCACTTATGTGTTTGAGACACAAATAAGCACCCCTGGTGAAGAGAGAGTATAGATTATGGTGAATACAAAGCGCTGTAATAGTATGGAGTTTATGGTTGCTGGGAAAGAGCAGGAGGAGTGGACGATGAGCACGGAAAACTGAATTCCACGGGACAGCCTCTCTCTGCCGGGAGTGCGTTCACAGCTTCACCTCCAGTTTGGCTGAAGCCAGCGAGCCGCGAGCTGCAGGGCCCGTGAGAGGGTTTGGTGGAGTGGCCCTGACCTCATTAACCCTCTCACTCTGTTCATTATGCCCACTGGCAGCTCTCTGCTCCGCCTGTCCCCCAGTCCCCCCATCCCCCCACCCCCCCGGCCCACCTCTCTGCCAGCCTTTTCATCACCACATATTAATAAGCCCTCCAAATCTTAATAAAAACATCACTGCACAAAAATTAAATTATCTTCCTGTGCAGTGTTCCACTTCAGATTTGCAATCTTTTTTTTTTCTTTGCCAGCCATTAGGACTTCGCCTATTCGCCTGTTCGATAATTGATTGCAGTTGTTATTTTATGTATTATAGTATGTGTGTATGTGTGTGTATTTCTGTGTGTGTGTGTGTGTGTGTGTCTATATACTGTCACAAGATTAATAAATCGGTCACAGGGAATAAACTCAGAGAAATTTCAGGATTTTGATGGATAAATAAGATCATTACATATGCACCACTATTTTGGTTAGGGGCCAAAACTGACAGAAGCGTAACAGTAACATTCAACAACAGAAGTACAGGGTTTGGTTACATTTATCATAAATGTAGTGCATTGGAATGTCTGGGTCCACTTACTAACATTTGCAAAGTATTATCTTTATCAAAGTAACAAGGTATCCAACATGGACAAGTACAGTACAGTCTAAACACATGGGCTTTTTTCAGGATGCCACGAATGCAGTATTGACTTGTGGATTTGGCCGAACACCACTTCACTATGCTACCCTGCACTGGAGACCCACATGTTGTACAAATGTAATTCAAGGCCTAGAGACAGGAATTTTCTGGTTGCTTTTGACAACAATAAATGCTGTTATTTGTGGAATAGCAATTACAGCTAAAAGCATGGATATTTATACAATTTTCTAAGACAAGTATGACTCCAAAGGAGCCATGTTAACTTTGTCCAATTCAGTATGATTTAACTTTGGTAAAGAAACCTATATCATTGCTTTAGATTCTAAAACATTTAATACTAAATGAAATGCAAATGGTTCCATCAATAACAGTGGTAATAATCCCACCGACATTGTAACTGAACACCACTCAGACATAGAAAAGCAGTACAACTTGCACTTTTGCTGGGACAACTGGGATTTTTTTCGCCACCCAAAACAACTGAGAACTTTGTTCCAAAAAGGTGCTGGTAATGGATACTCAGCTTTACTCTGTTGTGGAGGAAGCTGGATTCACGTAACCACACGTAAGTACAGTCAAAATAGTCTTTTCCCTGATGGTGGAAAACCTGACATTTAATACACTCTTAACAAAGAAGGGTTTTGTTAAGGTTGAAATAAGAACCATTCGCTTGTTTTAGTGCGTGAAAAGAACAATTATGAAAATTTGGTTCAGTGAATCAACCTTGAAAATGCAAAGAACCATAGAAGTGATTTCACACAGATCTTTTGTGAGAACCATAAGTGAGATATATATATGTATGTATATATATAATTTTTTCAGTTCTACATGGGACTGTTTATTCTAATATAACATTACCTCCATATTTTTGATTGTTCATAATAATTCATATTTGTGAAGCTTTATTTACGTGATCGTCCTTTACGCAGCATACCAATCAATATTCATCAATCTGACAAACAGTCAAATTCAAATTCAAATGACAGCAAACATCAAAAACATCAACAGAACTGTCCATGAAAAGGCATGTAAAAATATAAAATGAGTGGGAAGCTTAACTTCCCAGCGAATGGGTAAGAGGTAACTTTGTTTTTCTGTGAGGTTTCTTATTAAATAGTGAGATATCATAACTTCTTTTTGCTAATATTGTATTTTCTTCAGGTTTATCAAAGTTTGTTTGAAATATAGTTTTGACCCCTTCTGCTGGACGAACTGTCTGAGTGTTGTTTTTAAAAGTAAAACAAGAACAAAATTAAACGAGCACATTCAGCAGTGGGAAGTGCAGTGTGGCAGAGGATCCAGAACATCCCAAGAAACCACACAGAAAATTGGTTTGGGATGAAGGCATACATTTCTGAAAGCCCATCTCAGAGAGCTGCCCTTTTCAGAGAAAATGAACCCTGTGTATTTTTGGCGGTGCTGCCTCGGACATGCCCTCTGCACCTGCCATGTCTCCGCCAGAGTCCGAACGGCACCACTGCCCTTAATTTGTACGGTCTAATTGGACAGGCCACTCACCGAGCCATTGAAGGTTAGGAAGGTCTTCACCAGCTCATCCTCTGAGAAAAAGGGGTGCCTTGCCACCAGATTAATGAACCTGCGCAGGGCACGCCGCCGTCCCTCGATGAACTCTCGCTCGGATGTGGAAGTCAGGACTGTAGACGTGACATAGGTAAAATACAGGCAAGTTAATCTCTTCTCCTTCCGTGGTGGGGAAAAAATGGACTTCTGAAAGTGGCAATAGTACTCTAAAGTCTAAAGTAAATAGCAAACAAACAACACTGCTTTGTTGTGCAAATTAGGAACTGTGCAATTTCACTTCTTATAGGAAAACAGAGACAGTCTCTCTGAAGAGGGATTTCCCTAAAGGCCTAGTACAGTGCACTTTGTCAAGCCTGTAGAAAGCCTGTGCATAGACCTTAGTATCAGAAGTTCAAAGACATACATGTCAACGGCTAGTACGTTTTAAACTCTGTGTGCCCTCATTATCATTTACATCTCCTACCTCCTTTTAGCATTCTTTTTGGTGGGAGTGCGGGCACCATCCTGTAGGCAAACCGCTGCAGCAGAAGTTCATGGAAGAGATCAAAATCACTGTATCTGCGATAGACGGATATCTGGAAACGCTGCAGAAAGAAAACCAAAATAAAAGAGATGGCCAGCTGTCACTGTCATGTTTGTTTTTCATGTTACTCTGAAAATACTCAAAGCGAAAAGAATGCAGTCTAAACACCTGTAGTGAAAGGACAATAAGAGAGGGTACAGTGCATCTTGACTGCAATAATCTTACTTCATTTTAAGTCACTGGTCTCCATAATGAATGCCTAAGGACCTGAATCATAATTGAAAGCGTGCCAAAGTGTGCTGTGGCCATCGCTGCAGTTATTTTTGCAGACTCACAGTATAAAAACAGCACCTCCATTCAGCTGTGGCACAGAGGGCTAAAATGACCTCAACAGTTTTTTATGACCATTCTTGGAGTGCTCATATAATTGAACACAGGACCACTGGGAAATGGAACCTTTTATTGTGAGTTTTTATACAGTACAGAATTTGAATATGAGTGAAGTCCAGAAAACAAATGTTTCTCTCTTCTCTTCAAAAGCTAATTAATAGGCATCATACTAGTTAAAAGGGACATTCAGAATGAAAAAGTATGCAAAGTGCCCATAACATCTCAAATTTGTGAGAAATTAGCCACAGGAAAAACATTAGAGGCAGAATTTCCAGCATATATTTTGCATGAGTCATAAACCATTATTTAGAAAATATTGATCAAAGTTGCCATTTCAATGCATTTTTGGTCAACATGTTTCCAATTACAAAATTGTTATATTTGATCTGACCATGGTACAGAACAATATTAGAACTGTTTTAGGCATTCTTATGCACCTTAAAATGCAGTTTGTATTTAAGCTCAATACAGAGAAATGCAAAAGGGTATTTTCAGCTGTTTTGATTTGCACTCCTTTTTTTTATATAAAATCTACCAAATAAACAGAATTTTCAAAAAAAAAAAAAAAAAAAAAAAGCAAATATTTCCATTACATAAAGCATTCTAACCATGCTACTTTCAAGGCTTAACTGCTTGCAGATCCTTGTGGAAGTGTGCATACCTGCCACAGACTACAGTTACATAATCTCCCATGGGTAACCGCTGCACACAGTGAAAACCTACATGGCTATGGCACAGACAGACTGGTGGCGTGGTGATGTCACTCACCTGACTGGTGATCTGGTACTCCACGTGTTTCAGGAAGAGGCCCTTCTTCTCAGGGATGAGCTCCACCTGCACAGAATCCCGCTCCAGAAGCTGCGCCAGCGTCTGACTCACCACCAGGGGGCTCTCCTGTGTAGGCTGCATCCTCAGGGCTTGAAGGTCTTTCAGCTCTCCTAGCTGGGGCTTAGGGAACTCTGTGAAAGCACACAGCAACACTCAAGGTAAAAACACGTCCCTTTCAGAAGAGGCACATTTGCTATCAATCCAACTATTTTGTCAAAACTTTTCAAAACAGGAAAAAAATATCTGAAATGGAAAAAAAAATCCCCCAGATTTGACCCCTCAGGTTATACACTCAGACTAAGAGAACAACTGTGCACAGCTGCTCTGTCACTGGACTTAAGGCAGCAGACCGAGGGAGAACCCCAGGTGGGCCCACCACACATATGCTTGCATTCAACATGCTATACTCTGCACGTGGGAGTTACATAACTGCCCTCGCTGCTTTCGTACTCTGTGTGCTTTCAGCCTCACTCAGAGGACTGCAGTACCAGCAATGCCAAAAAATGTCCTGCAAACACAGTGGGCTAAACAAATCACATGGGGCTTCGGCACTCCAAGCGAAAGCTGCCCCGACGCTGAAAGGGACTGACATCACTCCTGAAGGCTTGAGCTGACAGATGCCATGGAACTTTTAACAGCGCTGATCACTCTGAACTAGAACCTCAGCCTGATCCAGGAACAGCCCAGCCTGATCCAGGAACAGCTCAGCCTGATTCAGGAACAGCCCAGCCTGATCCAGGAACAGCCCAGCCTGATCCAGGAACAGCCTGATCCAGGAACAGCTCGGCCTGATCCAGGAACAGCTCGGCCTGATCCAGGAACAGCCCAGCCTGATCCAGGAACAGCCCAGCCTGATTCAGGAACAGCCCAGCCTGATTCAGGAACAGCCCAGCCTGAACTATGATCTGATTCAAACACAGTAAATGTACCATTTCGCACCACTTCCATAGCACAGGACATTCGCCATAAGGCCCTGCCCCCCATTGCCAGACACTCTTGTTCATATTTAATGTACTGTAATGTAATATTTACATGCATGGAAAAGATGCCTTTAACAATTATAACCATGTTAAATGGATCAAAGAATCATGGTGCGAAAACAGTGGGAGACAGAAGGAAAAAAAAAAAACACTTTTGTTCAATACAAAATGTAGGCTTCCCAGCACATTCTCCAAGCTCCAGAAGTGATTTTTGTGAAATGCACTGTAACTGAGGCGAAAGGCATTCACACAGAGAGCTGCCGCAGAACCAAAGCTGGAAAAAGACACTCCAGGGAGAGTTTCACAACGCGCCCGAGGCTGGCATATTGGAAACACCTGAAATAACAGAGTCTGGATCATGATACGAATTTCAGGCAACAGGAGTTCTTTCTCAGGCTGGGCTGAAATAGTGGGCTGCCTCACAGTGGCTTGTCTCAGCTCTCATGGACTCTCACTTTATTCCACAACTTCACACACGTCTCACCGGCTGCCAGTCAAGAGCCCGGTTTACTAAAGCATTTACTACATGCAAAACCGTTCTGCTGGCTCAAAAAGCCTAAGAGAGCGTGTGCCTGGTTGAGGTAGTTGGTTTGTTCTATTCACAAATCGTGTCAATTAATTTTCATGTGCAAAAACTCAAACAGGTGCTAATGGCTTTGATAAACAATGCTTCATGTTTTTTTTTCCTTCAGACTTGTTCGAACAACCCAAAGATTTACTCAAATATTTAAACCACACAATAAGGACAGCTTTTTTATGACAATCAAAAACTGTTATCTACTTAATGCAGATTTAATGCAATGAACTCTGGAATTCCTGGAAAAGGGCTGTCACATTCTGACTATCAAAAACATCCTTTAACTTTCATTGTAATTCTGTACAGAGCAGCAAGGCCGGGTCAAAGCATAAGATATGCATAAAATGTGCTGACCATCTTTTCTGTAAAGGGGTCTGGCTCTGGGGCTGGATAAAAGCAAAGGGGTATTTGGAAATGGGCCAAGAAAGACCAAGAGTCGGTAGAGAACTAATGTAGTTCCTGACTTTACAGCTTTCATTACCTTTCCTGCATGTGGCAAAACATGAAAGAAGCAACACAGTCATAAATCAGGTAACATGCATGTTGTTCTACAACCAGTATTATGTTTTTTCTCTCTCTTACGCTTTTATTCATTCACACATACTGCAAGGGACATTTCTTTGATTGTGAAAAAGTGACCAAAAAACATGCTGGAAAATTGACCTTGTATGTAGTTTTCCAGAAGCTTGGGGCTGGGTTGCTTGCCCTGTTGAGCAAGTGCAATCAGTGCTAAGGCTTTGTACAGAGACAGCTTGGAGAGGAAGCCATCCTTATGGTCCACATGCTCTGCGATCTGCAAAGACAGGGAGGAACGCAAGCTCTGCCTTTAATGTCCATCTATCATTCATTGTTTCACTGGCAAAACAAAGCACATACAGTACAGAAAAGACAACAAGTCCCTCTAATAATCACATATTTTACTGTATTTACAGCTGTCAATCGTTTGCCCCTCTAATGGTGACAAGCTATTTCACATTTGGTGTAGAGAAAATGAACTTGACATTACACCTAAATCTCCTTCAGTGATGGTGAACATATGCAAAGTGCTATGGAAACATGTGTGACAGATTTATTTACTTTTATTTGACTCAAAGGGGCCCAATTTCTAGGAATACAAACACCGCTGACAAATTTGGGTGGTATAATAGTGCTGGCACCTTTGAGGAAAGGTGTAAAATGACTGGAAATAACCCTGAAATGTGCTCAGGGTGGAGGTCTGATTGCACCGGCCAATCAGGACGCTTGTACCCCACATTTAGGTTAACACTGTATTTCTGCCAGTGCCAAAGCGCCCCGTTATTCTCATGATGCTGGCAAAATGCCAGCGCCTTGTGCAGATAACATGTAGTCCCAAACCGCATGAGCGCTGTATACTGACGTACCATCCGACCCGCCCCAATATTTGAATTTGAAACACATTTTGAGCAAAAGGGAATGTCTGAGCAACAACACGAGGCACCACAAACCGCAAAGAAATTCAGTATGGACACAACTTTCCTCTTACCCTTAGTCTTATCTCTCTCCTTATTATTGATATTATTGTTATTAGTAGTAATAGTAGTAATAGATGTGGTGTGGTAGTAGTAGAAGGAATCGCAATAGTAGTGATTACAATAACAATAATAATACTATAATGCTTTATTATTTTGCAAAACCATAAGTATAAAATACTATAACTTAAAGCGCTGTGGATGTCATCAGTGACACCTTTAGAGAAAAAAGTATTATTCAATAAAAACATAACATAACTGTTCTGTTCTTGTCTCACTGTATGACTCAAATGTATTGTGTCCATATTCATTTCAATTTAAAACCTGAAATTCAGTAAAATTTTAAAACTACCTTGCTAAAGTGATGAAAGCAAACCAACATTTTGCTTTCACAGAGTATTTCAACTATGATTGCCTAAATATTGCAATAAATGGGTGAGGACATTAAATTGAAAAACTACAGATATCAATAAAAAGCGGAGTTCAGAAGTAGTATAGTTGTATTCAGATAGAATAGCTAGTTCACTGGTCAGTCTACTTCCCTTTTTTGTACATTTGTTTTTCTAAATTATGCACATAAACTCAAGCTTAGCTTTCATTGTCAAAAAATAATGACGGTTTCAAAATAATTGTCCTCAAAATTCATATGCATACATTTCTGTTCTCTTTATTTCCAAAAAACTATTTTGAAAATAAAGAGGCCACTGCATTTTTTTCATTAAATGCATTCACTTCACGAATTGCAACCTGTTTTTCAGCCTTCCTTCCACTTCCGATTCAATCTGTGCATTGTCTGTTTTCCTTCAGTTTCCCTTTTTAAAGGAAAGGATTTCCTGTGCTGTGGCCCGTGATAAAGCAGCACTTTGTTATCTAAGAAAGGTTTAAATGACAATGAGGCTGACAACATGAGTTTGTAATTTTCCTGCATTACAAAGGTTAAAACAAAAAAGACAATGAGGGAAAAAAAACATTTCAGTAATTTCAATATGCATTCATTCTTGTACCTAAATGCTTACATGTAAATGTACACAGGCTGGTATACATTTGCTTCAAGAACTACTACTTCAGCATGAGGTCCAGTGAATCCCTTTGGACCTACCTGATTTTGCACAGAGCTTGGAAGGTCTGTACTGCTGAGCAACCTCTGGAAGACTTCGATCTGCACCCGTTCATCTTTTTTACTGCATATTGCCTCATAAACCTCTCTATAGTAGGGAGGAACTGATCCTGCAAATAAAAGCACTGAATTAATACGGCACCATGTTAGCAATCAACTCCATAGGGCACTCGGCTGGTTCAAACTCTGGTTCAAAGATTTGGAGGACTTTAACTGAACATGATACATTGTAGAAACCATTAGGTATAGTATAAATAGCTACAAAAGCATTACAACTGCAGTATGCCTGTTGTTAACTATAACAAAGAAGAGAAATTTGAAAACTGTGCAGAAAACTGTGCTTTTGAAAGGGAACTGAATTATACACACTCAGAAAACCTGAATAGGCAGTGTTCAATGGCTCTGGGTACTTTGCTGCTCTATTCTCCCTCTGGTGATAAGTTGTCCTTACTGTCATTCACTTCTGGGGCGGGCTCTCATTCAATGATTCAACCAGTGAAATACTGGGGTACATGACGTTTTCTTAGGGCTGCTTCCTCCTGTCACAGCCAAAAGCTCATTGATAGCCAGTCTGTCATGCCACACACAACAATCCACAAATGCCACATGCAATTCAAAGCCCAACTGACCTACTTAAAACTTACTACTTAAATTGGTGGTGAGAAACACTTAACTTGCATGACTTTTGAAAGAAAAAGTCTAATATAAACAAATACAATGATATGAGAGCCGCACTATGTTGCACAGGTGTAGCCTGCATTTACATACTATATGCAAACACATACTTTAACCAAATTGCTCCCCTCCTATATCTATCCATACAGTCTCAAATTGATAATATGCAAAATGTCAAGATATACGGTCATGGGTAAAGGTGCATACTTAAAAGAGCTGTAAAAAAAATACAATCTGTTAATGACACCTTTTTTCAGTGACGGTCACTGCCCAACATCCCTGGACTAAGATTCCCAGCCATTTAGCTTCACAAAAACAAAAGGAGCTGTTTGGTTCTTCTAGTGGCACAAGGAAACTACTGAGGCCTGCATGGGATCACTATGGAAACCTTGATGGAAGCTTATCCGGTGAATGGACAGATCATCCTAACAGGATGGCAAATTGCCAAAATTTACTGTGCAACAGCAGTGTATCACTTCAATGAATCGCGGCGCTGCTCTTTGACTTCTGCAATGTAGGGTTATCTACAGAAAACACAGTAGGATATAAATGTAGATCCTATAACCCACTCATCTTTAAAATAGTCCGTGTGTCTGATTGTCGAAGTACACATGCACGAACATGAGAAGCTTTTTCATTTTGCAGTCTCCATGTGAAAACGTTTACGCGGGACTTGCCCGTAAACGTTGGATCAAACATAGTCGGTCACATTCCACAGCAAGAGAAACCTGAACAACTGGCATCTAAAGTAGGCAAGGGCTGAGCACGTACCGCAGATCATATGGGAGGACGCAGACTAATTAATTCGACAAGCCAGCGAATACTAATTGACAGAAGAATGTTTACGTCGAAATCTGTAGTGCGAACAAAATACACGAATTGTTACTGCAAATGTTCACGTTTCCTCTGACATTAATTTGCTAAAATACCAAGAAAGTAACTGAACTTGTGAATTTGTGTCATCGTCCCGCTTAACCTTGTGTTTTTTGTTTTTAGTTTTAAGATATCACGCAAAGTACCAGCTGCTTCTGGCTAACTACAGGCTACTACCACGCAAGTCAATTGACCTGCGATTAACAAAAACACGGATATCATGAAAAGCTGATATTTTTCCTCAAATGCCTGTGGATTCAATATCTTACGTTAGTTTGCTAATTATGACTACATTGCAAACCTAAACACCTATTTAAGACTAAGCTGACAGAAGTCACAACTATCAAGCAAGAAATTGAAGATGGCGACTAGAAAATATGTAACATTGCATCGAAATACCAGCAGTTCTATTGGGTTTGTATAAAACATACATCAAAGAATGACATCTGTAGTAGATATATAATTCGGTTTTTCGTTAGCTACCTTCATTGATGTCTCCTTCCATAGTTCAGATTGTCATGTGAGGGCGACAGCACCTCCATGTGATTTCCTGGAGAAAAGAGGATGAATTCTTTAAAGTTGTGAAGTTGGCCAATAGGAAGATACCCAGAGTGGAAATACCTGAACAGTAGCCTAACTCGATTTACGTAGAACTGAAAATATGGCATAAATTCTGTCCCCGTATACCTAAATTGAGTTTTAAAATTATTTTTAGGATACGTTGAAAAACTTAACAAAGGCTACAATTAGTCACTATTTAACACTTATGTCTCTAGTCCACGGTCAATCAAAACTACTGTTTAAGTATGCTCCTTTGCCCAACAGTTACATATCATATTGTGTTTATCCTACTTATAATGTTAAGCGCAATGCATTTAAATTTATTTTGGAAAAAAAAATGGTTGAAATGTGCCATTTGGGGTCGTTTCTGATATCCTCTGACTATCTGGTGTAAATTCCGAGTTCGAGAGCACAAGCCCAGAGAGCCAGTCAGCTACACTGTTTCTGGTTGCTAGACGACTGCAGCGTAACACTGATGCCAAAGCCTGAGTAAGAAACGCACGCCACAAAACGCAGAGTACACGATTATAACTTTAACTATCACAGGGGCCTATGTCTGCCTCTTATCTGTTTTACACGTGGTAATAGAAGGTTTTGACAAGAGTATTTGACCTAGGAGAAAGCGGAGACCTCCAAAACTTCCGCGACGATGTTTTCTCATTGTAACAACAAGCTAACCTATGTTACTGTATCGGCCAGTGATATCGATAACTAGCTGGTTTGTGAGTTTGTTCGGCATCTGTCTCGTTAGTTAGTGAACAGTGATTTTCCTGATGTCTATTGTTTTGATGGCCGGTAGATAGATTTTGTTCGAGAGACGAATGCTGCAATGTATGTAGCCTGTCGCAGTAATTATTTTACGTCGTTTCAGTGAGAAAGCTTTGAGATGAGAATGTTCCATATTTTCAGTGTGTTTCTGCCTTTAAGCTAACTGAGTTTCCTAAGATATCACATATTATGCCGAAGCCTTTTTTCCTCCGATGGCAGAAGCTGCAGAATCAATAATGGATAACAGCAGTATCGACAGTCCGCTTACTTAGCTGACTGACTAGCGTTACCTAACCGAATACCAATTTAGTGAACACGTTTAGCTTGCATTATACAGTAAGTTCGCCAGCTTGCTAAATTAAATCTCTTAAAATGCTGTCGACCAGCGTTATTTTGACAAATGAGCAACGAACTAATCAATTATGTTTATAATATCATAGGCTACAGCTAGCTAGGTCGGTATTGTTTACTGCTTTGGCAGTTGTACCATAGCTAAAATAATTGGACTGCTAGCAAGCTAACTAACGTTATGTCAGTTGTCGCAGCCAGTGATTTTCTAACGGATGAAGAACTGGAAGATCTGGTAAGTGGTAAAATCATGAAAAAAATTTAATTGCATGGATAACTATACAATATATTGTGGTGAAATAGCTGATACCGTTAACTATTGTTCATGTAAATAATTGTTATTCAGATCAGCTAAATGTTGTTTGTAGCAACATGCGTAACACCCGCTGCAGCTGTTGCAGCTGTCTGTAAGCTTAATAATTTTGGGCCATTTTTTAGAGAGAAGATGGACTTTCCGTTGTCACCTATATGTCAGACACTGAGAAGGTATAGTCATACATTTTCTTTCTTTTTTCAAATCATGCCGTTAAGCACAAAATGTTGTAGCTCTCCAGTGAGGTCAAGCCGAAACATATCTAATATGATAGGCAGCTTTCGGCAGAATGAACTGGACGTAACAACACTTTGGGCATTGCTTAATCATTTCTTTTGTTTCTGATTAAGAATCCCCAAGTATTACGTAATTTTGGACTTTTCTTTTCTCAGCGACCCAGAAAAAAGAAAACATCGAGTAGTAAACCACCTCCATCACCCAGTAAGGCAATTATTTCTTATTGTAATGCTCTGCTAATATACTCTCTAAATTTCGGTAACTGTTCTGTCTGCTCTAGGTTTGTATGCAGTAAGAAGAACAAAAAAAAAGTGTTATTTTTAACTTTTAGAGTCACCTTATTTGTCAAGTGCAAACCTGCACTCGAAAAAGACAGCAGTGTGGCGTTCCTTGAAAGGGACCGGGATGATGCACGGTGAAAACCCTACAGCACGCACACCCAGGGAGTTTTGGCTGGCATCAATCAAAATGGGATCGGTCAGTACCTGCTCGTTTGCGGTCTTGTCCAGTTCCGTAACAGCGGGACTACAAGGCTGAACACTTTGATCTCTACTTTTCTCCGATTTACCTCTCTCCAGCACTGTCTCAGCCTATGAAAGTGGATTACGATGCGACCCCACCAAGGATGTCTGCTTCCGCAAGCACACCTGAATACCTGAAGGAGGCATTGGGGATGAAGAAACCGAAGCACTCTCGTTCATCCAGCAATGGTAAGGTGAAACTGGAAACACATCTGAACGGCATCGTTCCTGAAGTTGTATCATGCCATGTGCATGTTGTGTCAATGTAGACTTGATTTTTTTTCTCTCTCTCTCTCTCTCTCTCTCTCTCTCTCTCTCTCTCTCTCTCTCAGGCTATATTCCAGGAACCCCTGACTTCAAGGACAAAGAAGATATGTATGATGAGATAATTGAACTAAAAAAGGTATCACATGACAAAGGTATCACATGAGGTATCACAAAATGTGTGGGTCGTGACCTCCACAGAAAACGCTGATACTCTAAGTGAGAGTGTCAGAGTGATGATATATTGCTGGCTATATTAATATTTGTCTAATTATCTCAAAAACAATTTGGATGTGGTAAGATACGGGCCTTTTTACTACAAAGTCAAACATATTTTAAATAGTGGCAGTTGAGTGACCAGGTTTGGTGCATAGTATCATGAATTATATTCAAAGTCTGAAAAGCTTCATTTGCACCTGTCAGTTTGCCCTTGGAATACAGACAGCGGACCACATAATGATGGGGATAGGTTTGAATTTGAAGAGTCTTTCCTCCTTCCTGTTCAGTGTCTGCAGGCTCAGAAATCAGAAAGTGATTTAATGAAGACCAAACTGCGCAGGCTGGAGGAGGATAACATTAAAAAAGAAAAACAAATTGAGCAGCTGCTTGACCCCACTAAGGTAAACAGTAACAAGATATGTATGTATAATTTATTTTTCTTTCTTCAGAAAGCCATTCGATCGAGTTCCCCATTGTTTATTCAAAAGATTGGTTTCAAAGGCAACAGTTCAGTGAATTATGAGAGATATTATGTATGTATTGGTGAATCTGCATGATCAGTTGGAGTAATTCCCACATTTTTTCCTCTTCAGGGCTGTGAGTACACAAGGGCCTTAGTTGATAAAAGGAACGATGGAAGTGCAGTGAGTATCCCTTGTGTCTTCCGTCAAACTAACTAAACAGTATGTGCTACCATTTTCAAGTATTATGACTTTTTTTGGTCGATACACATTGAAGTCACTGCTTGAACTGAATTAAGTTCAGAAGTAAACACTGTAACTCCAGGTTATGTAGTATAGAATAAATTGTGTGTGGTATCTGTCAGTACATATTATCCACTCAATTTTAACATTCCCCATGTCAAGTTAAACAAGGTAATTGTATAGAGAAAGTGTAATAGTCACTTGCAAGTTCCCATTTTTATCATAGCTTAGTCATTCCTACTACTTTAATTAAATTTACAATGATTTATTGAACAATCTTACTCTCTTCTGTAGGTCATGAACGGTCTGAAGCAGAAGATTCTAAAATTGGAACAGCAGTGCAAAGAGAAGGATAGTATGTTAACGTAAGACCAAGCTGAATTCAGTGGCAGTGTGTATGAACTGTATAATTAAACATTAGATAACAGACAAAAATGTTCTTGAGTACAAGACATGTGCACAATGACAAATAGACATAAAATCTCATTAAAAATATTTTGTTGACCTATCAGTGACCATTCTCACTTGTTTGTTTTTCAGTAAACTGCAGAGTGACATAAAGACAACTAATATGGAGGAAATGAAGATTGCATTGGAGACATACTTTGAAGAGGTATGTTATTGCAGTGCAGTTTTCATTCTTAAAAGTCATCAGCTACAGTTTTTTTTATTTATTCCATTCATGAGTATAACTACAAAAGAACAGTTTTTCAATGTAATAAAGTATGCATGCATGACATGTTCTATGAATTTGTCTATTAACAAATTCTTGGATGATGTTAATATTTTGAGCATATGCTTTATGTTTTATGAATGTTTTATATGCTTTATGATTTTTTTTTTTTTTCGCAGATTCAGAGGCTAAGGGTGTTACTTGCCAATGCAGAGACTGCAGAAAGAAGGTATTCGCATATCTGAAATGCTTTAGTATGTCACTATAGCTTGATAGGGCCTGAAAATAACTGAGAATATGTTTGTCTCTTCACAGCAACAGAGCTGAGAGCAAAGAATCCATGAAACAGCAAAAAGTTCTCAACTCAACCATCATGAGACTGTCAAAAAACATCAAGCAGTTACAAGAGGAGAATAAAACTCTGAAGGAGGAATTGGAGAGAACAACAGAAAGCTCTTCAGGCACTGTCAGAGGTTAAGCTGATTCACTCTCTCTGTTTTTAAGGCCGTTACTTGGACGTTTATTCCACTTTTTACTCTGGCTGCTTGTATACAAACAGTTTTTTTTCTTGAAAACAGAGAATATCAACATACTGTATGAGGGTTCTGTGTATCCTAGCACCTAAAAATGAACTTTGAGCCTGCTCTATGCTGCTCTTATAACCCACACTGGTGTTTTCTCTGTTTCAGGTTACAGTGAATGGAGTAAACAGAGGCTGGTGAGACGAATTACTGAGCTAGAGAAGGTGAGCTCATGCTCAAGGGTGGATATGCACCACGTGTGTGTGTGTGTGTGTGTGTGTATGTGTGTTTGCTTGTGTGTTTCTTTGAAGCATGGAAGATTTTTTCTGTTTGTGTAACCAGTCAACAGTGTAGCCAGTAGTAATTAGTGGAACATAAGTACTTGCAGGCTGCATACATATGCTTTTATTTATTTATTTATTTATTTTTTTTTTTAAATGTGCAAGTCAAATGAAAACTTAGTTCTCTTTTTCAGTGATGAGGTGGGGGAATAAAAGTGGGGATGGGGGTTTACTGTCTGTCACATAGGACACATTTGACCTGGAAACTGGTGTTAACACCGCTATTCTATCAGGAAGTGTCATCTTAAATGATCACTGTGAGTCAGGCCATCAGTCTAAAACTCATGTGAATGATGGCGCTTTCTACGGCGCAGTGCCCTCATCAATGTTCTCTTTGGTCCTCAGGAAAGACTGCCACCTACTGGCCCATCAGCAGAAATTTAGTATTCCCATCCATGTATGAACTAAGCCCAGTCCTGCTTAGCATCCATGTATTAACTATGCCAACCCCTACTTTGCTTCAGCAGTTTGGCATGAGAAGGATTCAGTGTGTGTCTGCTGGTATGTGCTTGATTTTTTCATCAGAAAATGGAGGATTCTGGACGGGCACAGTCTTCCAAGGAGACGGATTTGGCCGGCAGTGCTAAGGCTACCCATGTTAACACAGTGGCTACCTGCACAGACCTGGCAGCGCAGGGGGTCACAGCGACCCCTTCAGGAAGTGACCAGCAGGAGTGCGCTCGTCTGCGGGGGCTGGTCAAGAAGCTGAGGGAGGAGCGGGCGGGGCTGCAGGAGTCGCTGGCCGAGAGGATGTAAGACCTGCTCCTTCACGGCTGCTCAGCCCAAACCAGCCATGGAGCTCTGCTCTCCCTCTGTACCTGCTCTCAGCCATAGCTGCTCATAATCTGTATGAGACATGCAGCGCGTCTTCGTGCGTCACTCCCCGCTCTGAGAACACAGTCTTTTGAAGCCTTGTGATGTTAATGATGGTGTGAACCTGCTCCTCTTTTCAAAGGCTGTAATTAGGAATCCTGCTTACGCAGTGTGCAGCAGCGTTAAAGTGAAAGAGACGTACAGTATCTGGCATTACCAGAACATTCTTTTTACAGTCTTTGTTGCATTGTCGATGTGTGTGCTGTTATAACAGTTTACGTTGTTTATTACATTTCTATTGACATCCTCATTACTGACTTCCTGTCAGCACACTTCATTATTTATTTGTTGTCATAAGAACATATTTTGCAATACATGGCAAGCCTCAATTCATAATAATTGTAATAAGTGGAATTATCATTCATTTGAGATTTATCATTTTGAAAAGGTTAGGTGAAAAAAAGAGGATAACAGGAAAGCACTTACTTTACAATTCACACTGTGTCAACATTATAAATGTTTAAATGTAGGCTCCATAATATTGTTTGACAAGCTAAAACCTAAATGATGCAATGCCGTACCCAGGCGACATTCTGGTCATCGCTAAACATACCATGGATTATGTAATGTAACTACTAACTTGCTTTTTTCCCATTGATGCATCCACTCCAGGGCTGAGATAAAGCTATTGTCCAGTGAGAAAGCAGAAGCTGTGAAAGATGTTGAGAGATTGAAGATCTCTGAACAGGAGGCTTCAAGTCAGAAGTGAGTCTCGTGGGTGGAGGGCTGCATTCTCAGATAATTATTCCATTCTGTTTCCTATTGTAATGCAGTCTCGGCTGTATTCTACAAAATAAACAGCATTATAGAAAATCATCAGTTTGGCACAACTGACTTCTTTGTTTTGCTATTACCCAGGGTGGAGATTGAGAGACTGACTGAAAAACTGGGAAAGCTGGAAAAGGAGCTCGTGGAGGAACGACATCTCAGGGCCGAGTTACAGCAGAGCCAGCAGGTAAAACTGAAGGTGATACCCTGGCTTTGACAGGTCTATCAGAAACTTACTCCAATCACAAGCTTTGTCCTGTTCTCATGTAGTGCATACACACACACACACACACACACGTGCATGAATGTGTTTGGGTCTATTTTTATGTGATCTTACCTGTGATCCTAATTTTTCATCTTTTCATTTTTCATTTCAGCCTTTTTGACAAGTAAAGTACTCTTGAAATGGAGAGAAGAAACAGGGCTAGCCCACTGGACATAGCATGGGGGTTGGGCTGGGCAGGCAAATTTAATATTTGAGAATGAAAGTGGCAGGGTTGGATATCCCCGTTTTAGATTTCTGCCAGCTATTTCTGTTTTTATTGCCTGTGATTTTTCACCTGTAATTTTGGGGATTTACTTGAAAAATTGAAGTTGGACACAGCTGAATTTATTTCTATTTGAAAATAATTGTTTGAAGAGGAATCTGCGGAAATGCTCTCATTGTATATGTTTATTAAACTATGCAATGGATAATGTGTTTTACTTTTAGAGTGTCAGCATAGCCCCCTCAGGGGATGCTGGAGGCCAGCGTCAGGACAGTCCTGGACAGGGGTTTGAAAGCCCTGTGCCTGCCCCTCCAGCAGAGCAAGACAGTCACCATGGAGTAAAGAATGGAGATGGAGACACTGAGGACAAGGCAGCAAGAACCATTCAGAGACACTGGCGTCAATACAGGATCAGGGTGATTACGCCGCACTGCTTCGTTTATACTTTATGTGCTCGATACAGATGAGTAATAATCCTGCAGTTAATCTCAGCATCTCAGAATCTTTGATCATGAACTTTTGATTTCTGTGTTTCAGAATGAAGACAATGCAGACGATTTTGAAGAGGTAGGAATATTTAATGATGTTGTGCAACTTTAGCTTGAATAGTTGAGTCAGACCTTTTGGGAAGAGTTGATACCATGTAAGGAAGTACAACAGCACAATATACAAGAGGCTTTCCAAGTTATTAACAATGGATCACTAAATGAGGCTTGATTTCTGGTGAAGATGGAACAAGTAGAGCGTCTCATACAATTTAAAAGATTGAAGTATACTAAAGAAAAATTTAACAACAGCCTTTCTCTTCCTCTTGTCATGTTCTCTGTTTTTGCAGGACGTAATCATTATTCAATCAGCAATACGAGGCCATCTGACCAGGCTAAAACGGTTAACAGGGACTAAAGATACCTGTAAAGACAGAGTTGTCAAGGTAATGTATTGATCCTTGGTTTCCCCCTGGAATTCATAATGATGAATAATCTTGGGTTTTAACACACTTACATGGTATTTTTGCATGGCTTCTTTGCTGAAAAAGCTTAAATTGCAGAAATACTTTTTGGTTACCCCAAGCTGCTTTGTTGGATTTGCAATGACATAGGATGGCCACAAGGTGGCTTCATAAAAAATATGATCTACACTAAAATGTGTTTCAGTGTTAAAAATATCTGGACTAGTATAGTATGTACATTGTTATTTACACTGTTGGACAGTCAAAGCCTCCTCTTTACAGATAAATGCCTCTCTGATGAGATGACTGTATTATCCAACAAGCAGTGAGTCAGTTCTGTTAAGAGGACAGTGAATAGTTATGGTGAACAATTATAAATAGACTGTTTTAACAAGTTGATTATTCCAAAGAGGGTTTAATCCATGAGTGACTTATGCATTCATTGTGGAAAGCCATCACCTTTAAAATAGCTGAACCTTCTGGGCTCATTCTGCCAAATGGTAATTTCAAGAGCATCTAAGTCCATATGAGTGAATTTGCCTAAATCTCACTCGGACCAATACTGTGTGTATCTGCTGGCTGTGAAGGAGTTTCTGTCCAGTGTATTGAATGCAGAGCAGTTGATGTTATCATGCCTTTAATTGCTTATGATTCTGAAGCTGGATAATCATGCTTAAGATTATCTGAGTGAACGTGCTCCAGCTACGTTGCGTCGGCCCTCTGTTTCAGAGCCACCAGAGAGAGTACACAGAGAGCGGCAGTGCTCAGGGCCTCCCCGCGGTCGAGGAGACGAGGACGACGACATTGTGACGCTCCTGCAGTCTGCACTCAGAGGACACCTAGCACGCCTCCGTTTGGCTCCCAACAGGTGCTACTCCACAGAGCTTATCTGTCCAACTGCTGTCAACTGAGGCCCATGCTTGCAATTGCTTACTCTACTCTGTATAAGTGTGTGTGTGTGTGTGTGTGTGTGTGTGTGTGTGGGAGAGAAAGATACTGTGTGTGCGTGCGAGCATGCGTGCACACACCAAAGGCCTGTGAATGACTGCGCAAACACAATCCTCCCTTTCATTGTGTGCATGGGGGTTAGCATACTTCTACTCATGTGTGAAATTGTTTGCTGGAATGCCAATTATTTTAAAGTTTTCCAGAAAAGATAAGCTAGGCCTCAGTGCCATGTGCCTAGGTATACAGCAGTAAAATAAGATGTTTAATCATGTCTATGAAGAATAAATGCCACAGAAGCATATGTGACTGTCCAAAGGCATGGTGTGCTTGTTTAAGTGTTGCCTTGACTGTTCTCAGACAGCAGGCGCTTGGATTTGACTGATGAAAGCAGTTCCACACTGAGTGTCTCTTCATCCTCTCTCTGAATGCAGTGATTCACCCAAGACAGAGATCTCTGCCCCCACACCAGCACCAAGAAGGACCTCCGCCATTCCGCACTACCAGTCAAGCACCCAAGGTAGAGGAGATGTGTCATGTGACGCTAGCTCAGCCAATTGAAAGTCTTGAGAGGGTGAAAATGACCCAGGGCTGTTGTGTGTCAGGTGTTTGCAATGCCACAGGCAGTGGGGAGGAGGAGATTGAGGAAGACATCCCAGGTGTCACTGGAATAGATGCTGATGAGAACCTCTGCAGCACAGACGCCCTCTTCCACAGCTCCATCGGACGGAAAGCTGCCCCAGGTGAGTGGGCCGGAAGGCTCCACACTTCTCCCCATTAGAGCCGAGTCAGTTATATACCTGAAATATTTTAACTAGATATATTTATGTACCAGTAGCATTTGAAAACAACCTGCTGATCTATGAAAATGTCACAAAAATAAGTTTCTCACAAAAAATTCAAACATGTAATAAATGTAATTTGTCCAGAATTTTAGTGAAAATAGATTTACCTCATTTTTTTTTTTTAAAGAATTTTCATGGTGTTTGAATTACATTGGGCTTCTGCTCTTTGTTTTAACTATCTGACAAAATGAATACATGAAATGAAATGGTACAGTTAAGTATTTCAAATGACTGTCTGACCCATGTATACTTCTCATTTTGGAAAAACAAGAACTGGTTATTTTCTACAAATATTATTTTCAGTGCAGATGTCAACCTTGGGTAAACAGATTCTTTAGTGGAATATCAAAGCAATGTTGGCATTTCAATATGTTGTTTAGTTTTTGCAATGCAGTGTAAACCCTCTGAAAATTCACTAAGCATTTTCAAGGAATGTGTGAGGTGGATTTCCTTGTATTCCTTTGACAAGGAATTGACAACCACTAATATGTTGTTGCGGCCAGTAATACTGTATGATCCTTTAAAATCCTTTGTGAATCTCCCAGTATCTTCTTTACATAGCATGAAGCAGAAGAGTCTGGGTGCTCTTCTTAATCTCAGACCATGTTTCTCTTTCTGAGGCTGTTTCAATACCAGCCATTTCATATGCCATCCATTCACAGAAGGTATAATATGAAGGCATTAAAAGCCATGTACACTGAAGTATTAAGCACTAAATCCAAGGCTGTTACACGGAAAAGATCTAGATATGAATGTAATACGGAATGGAGATGATTGCGTTATCCATGTTTATTCAAAGGTGAAATGACGGCCACTTTCACTTTCACCCAGTTGTGCGGCCCCCTCTGTTTTCAACTGCATTTGAATGTAGCCCTTAAGCTCAGCAGAGCTCCTTGCAGTAAGAATGCTAGCTTCAAATGGCCTTGATATCTCTCCATATAAACGGCTGCAGTCTTAATCATCACAGTAACCTCTTAAGGCGCACAACTAGGACGGTAAAAGGTACACTTGCGGCTAAAGATAAGAATGAAAATTTGAAGTGTAGCTGGAAAAGGACAAGAAGGACCTGTTTTAGTAACAGCCCCATGTTGTTCTTGTTTCTTTGCTAACAGCACATTTAGATCTTCATCAGCCCACAGAAGCAGAGACAGCCAAAGCAGGTGACTCCGATGACTCTGATGACATCATCGTTTCTCCGTCAAGGCCTGTGAGGAGAAAGGACTCTTACTTTTAGCTCAAATCGGGTTTCATCATTGTAATGAGGAGATTTTGGCTTGAGCAAAAACGAAGAACTTCCTTCCGTCTGCATAAATCTCTTATGTACAGCTTAGCTGGATATTGTTTACCAAAAATGTTGTTTACCAAGATCCAGTTGAGGTTTGTGGGCACTTGAATGGGATCAGTTTTATTTTGGTGTTAATTGTGGAAGTCCTCTCAAAGTTAATAATGGGAACTGTGCCACTGAGTTATGCAATAGCCATGCCATGTAATTACTAACTCCTAGGAAAGAGCAAAAAATGTGATTACAAGGATGAATTTCATTTGCTACAGTCTTTATAATGCTGCATAATCTGTACATATGATTTAGACTGTGTTTACACTGACAGTTTCATGCAACCCAAGTTGGAATTTTTTGCATATTCGATACACTTTGTATTTTTTCCAAAGGTGTACAGACCAAAAAAAAGGACAAGTAATATAAACATTGTGAATGCTGGTTTATACCACATTCATATCTGGTATAAAATTGAAACATTTCCAATAATCAACATGTGATTTTTATCAAGATGATCAGATGTATGCAGGTGATTTTTGGCTTAACTTGTGCACCACAGGTATTTTACATCATAAGTTGGTGGGGAACTATAAGCACGAAATGCCAGATGCTAGCTGTTTTTTGTGCTAGCGCATGAGTGTTATTTCAGAATTCAACCTCAGGTTGGCGACCAGGTATCGGATATGAGCCACAAGGAAAAAGTCTTTCAAAAATATGATTGAAAAAATCTGAATTGAGTTCTTAGGTCTGCTGTGTTTAACTCAGCCTTTGTTTTCATGATTGCCAGTCATTTACATCAAGTGCCTTTGTCACATTTCACATTTCATTTTCACAGAGAAGAATCTCATATGATCAAGCATGTAATGTCAGGTTGTGTGCTCCATAATACAGAGTTCACCTCTCTGTTGCATGCACCCATCTATCAATCACTTTGGTTTTTGTTTATCCCTCAAATCAATGTCACTTTTGGCACAGGTAAAACTCGTTCATCAGTTGCAGAAGGCATTAAGTTGTTTTTCAAATCTGTTTTTTTAAACAGAAACCAGAGGCTGGAAATCTATGCTGCAATGTATAAAATGAATACAAACGAAAGCACTGCAATACTTGGATCAGACTGTGAATCTACCAAGACAATGTAATGTAATTGCTGCAATAGGGCAATCTTAGCCAGATTATTTGCTGAAAGTCAAAATCTTCAAATTTTACTATCTTAATCAGCCTGTTAACAATGTATTGATGCATTTTTTAAACCCAATTATGTGTCTGTGTGAAGTGATGTTTTTCAATACGGTGCCTTTATGTGTACTGAAAAAAGGGGATTTTAAGTTGTTTTTCTAATCTATTTATAAAGTGAGGCTTTGAATATATTTAAAGCAGTTGTCTTGCAGTGTTTTCTTCCTATGAGTGACTAAGCTACAGTGTTCACAGTCTGCCCAAAGCAAAAACTTGAACTTAAACCTTAGTTTCCTGAAAGGTAAGTAGAAGTGTGTCTTAAAAATGATATCGGGGCAGTGAATTATTTGCATAACCTGTTGATGCAAAGATATTGTAAGTTTTCATAGTCGATTGCGTAATTGTTAGTATTCTGTACATGTGATTCAATGATGGTGACAAAATGGGCAAAAAAATCTGCCTCTGTCTTGGCTTGAGTACAGTGCATACAAAATATTGTTTATTTTGATAGTTCACAAAAAACTGCTTTTACTCAATACCCCCTTTCAGAACAGCTTTAATTATTTTTAGAGTGCTGTTCCTAGTGGGGAAATTGGACCATTTTACATGACAGAAAACTCCACTAGTACTGCTTTTGCAATCATTGTGTTCATATATGCTATTAAACATCATCTAAGCTGATATTCTGAGTCTTACAGAACATGATTAGCAGGGAAAAAATCTTGGAAAGTTAATAGTGTATTTGTAGTTAATGCTTAGAAATGCATTTCTCAACACTTTGTCACTACATATTTGAATACTACTAAGGTCTGCTCTGGACAAATAACTTAAAACTGGCTTATTTAAATAAATAAATGGTAATAAATTAATTTCCATCAATAGCCCCAATACAGGGAAACTATCTGAGTAATAATGTCCTTGATCTCATGAACAACTTCTTTTGAATGTTGGTGAAATTGCTGCTAGTTTGCTTTATTTTGTCATGACGGCAACGTCGTCTTCTTTACCAATGACTACACTGTACTGATGCACTGCATGGATCCTGTTTTTCTAATGCATGTAGCTACATTTTTAGTCATCATCCTTATAGTTTTTTTTTTTTTTTTTTTTTTTTTGTAATCAATATAGAATCGTGTTTGTTTAAAATGATATAAGATGTAATGATGTAATGTGGGCTTCCTCAGGGTGAATGTGGAAGAACTGAAATCGTACAGTACCGTCAGTTTGGTATGTGTGGGCGTGAATGTGATGTGGGCTGTATTCTTGGGGGCCTAACCTTGGGCCCAAAGCCCCCATGTTCAAATATCATGGGTCTACAGTCGACAGAGGACCCACAATGAGGGCAGATATCAGCATGTTTGCTGGATATCCATTTTTACAGTTGTTTTATATGTCCGTAATTATGTGATAGATGGCTAGGCATTGTGATACACACACATGCAGCGTACACAACCTTGCCAGTTCGTTCCATAACCGTGCAGCGTTGCTGGGCAAGTTTGACACTCAGTTTGAAGGCAACGAATCAGAGCCTCCCAGTCAAGATACACCTCCACAGCTGACTGCAATCATAATTATTTTTCAGCCTGGTTACAATTTTCAATTCAACTTCGTGTCGTGGCATTGCGTTTAACCGGCCACAAGGGGTCAGTACCCTCAACAACTTTTCTGCAATGATCATCTCCAAGTGTCCTTTTAACTGAGTGGGATGAAGCTCAGCGGGGGACCTTAGTTGTCCGCTGTGAACTGTGGTTGTTCAGCAGCGGTGATCCTTGCGCTCGCTCCATTCTCTCCGAGGACCGTCCGTATCTTGACAGCAATGTAAGAAACGGAACCGCATTGAAGGACTGCGAAATATTGAAGATTTCATCATTGTAAAACAGCCAATTTACGAGCTAAACGATTTATGGAAAACAGAACGGTGACAACAAGACGACGGCAAGCGAAAAGCGAGCCTTGAGCCTCAAGGATCAGGGAATTGTTGGATTAACTGGGAAAATCCAAAATACCAGGACTACGATTTAAAACATTCAGCGCTTTAAACATCTTCGTGATTTCACCCGATGAGCGAAGCTTTTACTGTGTCTTCGTTTTTAGCTCGCTGGCTTGTTAGCTAATCAAGTTCGAATCCCTGTAAAGGACAGATCTCTGGTTAGCTGACGGGCTAGCTAGTTTGCCAATGTGAGAATTGGGTACATTTGCAACTAATGGTCGGTAACTGTTAATGTGATGGTAACAACGTGGTGATGTAAAAACTGGAAACTAACAAGTATGCAATCATTCGCGTTAGCTACAAGATTTTTGTGAACAAGTTAAGATAACTAAAATGACGATAACAGAAAAGAAAAGCCAGAATTAAATGCGTTAACTCCAGTTCTAGACAGCTGAAAGCTATCTTAGCTTTGGCGGCCAGACAGATACTCTAATATACTATCGATAGCTTCCCGATCGAGTAAATAGATCTGGTGAATAATCCACCTTAAAAGTGATGAGGAAAGGAAATGTAAAGGTAGAACAATGTTATTCCTAGAGCACATTCTGAACTAATAAGGTGAACCAGCAGCGTTTAAGACATCACTGTCCATCAGATTGTTGCTGTTCCACTGCCACAAAGCCAGGGCTTGTCACTAACCTGTAACATTTTACTGGCTACACCTTCGTGGAAAGACTGGAAACAACTGTGACCCCCAAGACTTCTCGTTAATTTATTAGCGCTATTGCACACATGTCTACCTTGGAAACTGAGTTCTAAGATTCGATGCCACACGAAAAACTGAGTTTTGCGAGGTCGGTTAAAAGTGCTACCAAGCTGCCGGGTACTGCTGGAGTATTTGGACTGAATTGTACCATTGCCGAAGATAAGTGTCGTTTTATTTAAAATACATTGGACAATAGGACGACCGCAAGTTAACTATGGCTGCTGTAGTAAATTACTCACCACCTTGGTGGGTGAACCTACTTCACCGACTCCCCCACTTCAATCTCCAGTTCGAACAAACAAGCAGCGATTTTCGCCCTGAAGATTCGGAATACCAGAAGGTAAGCGGAGTCGAAACCGTGGAGTCATGTAGGTAGGCTATGTCCTCTTTCTGGCTTCAGCGTGTCATAAATGGCATATCAACAGAGTAATGTATCCGTTTAACTGCTCTGAGCGCCATTGTAAATGATGTAGGTATAAATGTGTATTTATTAATAATTAATTTCTGTATTACATGCTACACTTGTTCGGTTATTCGGAATTTCGCATGCAGTGTGCAATTGGTTGATCCCCGGGTTCACATGATCTTCCTCAATACTACCTAGTTACATGACATTTTTTTATTCATTATGACATATTGTTAGTTCCACATGTCAGAATATCAAACAAACATGTAATTCCATATGGTTTACATAAAGGCAATTCTAAAATGTAGCCTTTCATTCGAAGGTTTTTTGCATTGTTACGACAAAATGGCATTTCTCCCCCCCAAAAAAAAAAAAAAAAAAAACGGCGCAGTACTGTTGTTGTGTTAGTGCAGTGAGATTTCTCTAAGGCTGTATCAAAATGACTGACACTGGAAGTTTGCAGACCTCAAATGTTCAATATTATACCTTAGTATGTTTGCTAACTCAGTCTGTAAATAGGGTAGGAAATCTTACAGTAGTCTCTCCCACCCAGTGCATTTAACCATATGAGTGCGTGCTTCAGACTTCGACTATTCTACTTTAAAGGCAACAGATGGCCTTTCAGTGTCAATGCACTCAGAAATCAGCTGCATGTCTGTAATTTGCATATTGCACATATAGATTAATTTCAAGTGTATATTTTGTTTTACCACCCACCATCATGGAAATATTGTATAGTTGTGTAACAGTGGATAGCTGGGGGTGTGAAAGAGTGATGATTCAGACAGATTTTCACAGAAAACTAGATATTCAGTCAGGGTAGAACACACACACACACACACACACACACACACAGCAGAGGTGAAATGAGTTGTGCTGTGCACCGAGTCTTTATCTGCTCCCCATGTTGGCAGGGGCCAAAGTCATGCTCATATCTCAACGTGAACAGCAAAATATCCCACCTGGCTTAAAATGGAAGAGCCTTTGATGTGATGTTCAACAGTAGCTTTTTTTTTTCTCATGTCTCGACAACATAGTTATTCACTGCATGCATGCTTTGTTTGGCAGAGTTCTGAAGGACCCGGACAGTGAATGCAAAGTTAGGTCAAGCAGTATGGGGTGTGAAGACCACATAGAGCATACTCTATCATCTCACTTTTTTTCCACCTGCTCATTATTCTTCAGCTCCACAGGGATGTGATGGTCCCCATGTTTCCTTACATAACACACCTGCATTTGGACAAATCTAGAGCCTTTGTAGTCCTGCTTTTGTTGCTTTGTGAAATAGTATTGCATGACCTGTCCAGGCTTGTCCTCTGACATGGACATTCCTCTAGCTTGGACTGTGAGCTCATTCCAATAGCATGGCCTGTCTGTGTAGGCTTACACCTCTCCGATATGCTGTATTGTTTTAATAAAGGTCTAATTACCCCCATCTGTTGTGTTAATGTTTGGACCAAAGAAAGATTCTTAGAGTAAGATGTTCATATTGCCTCCCAGTTGGGCCAAACAAAGAAACAGGAAAAGAAAATCATGTACTTCCATTTGATGTTATGAGGGTTGATGGGATATCGGGCACTAGTGGTTTGGTTTCAGGAAGTATTCCATGGATAATTGAGAGATCTTGGTATGTGTCTGGAAGGAAAAGAAAATGCAATTCCCTAAACAATTCCCTGAGGGTGCTTGAGACACTTTAACATGTTGGGTGACCCAGAGGCCCTCAGTGTAGCTTTAATGCTGGCATGCCTGTATGCTGCCTATACAGACTCTGTCCAGACTCTGGATTTCTGGGTGAAATGCTGGTGTTGGGGCTGGCTGAGGTGTTGAAATAGGGCAGGATCAGAGGATCAGAGGTTTTGTGCATATGTTGTGCTCTGGTCTCAGCAGAGTGAGGCTCACTCTGGCTTGCTCAGCTGGCTGGCAGTGGATCAGACGGGTCACTGCAGACAAAGGCTTGACTTACAGTGCTCTGAATGGCTAGCCCCCTGCATCTGTCTGACCTTGTGCAGCTAGTGTATTTCTGCATACAAACCCAGCTAACGCCAGCCCTCCGGGGGGAGAGAGAGGGCTTTCAGCAGTACTCATCATTAAAGAGACACAAACTTTGGCCAGTTTCAAGACCATCTTTAACCAATTTAACTTTACTTTTAAAATATTGCTGTTCCGTGACTTTTGTTTTGAGCCATTCTTTTGCCTTACCCATTTTATATAATTTACTGCTTGTATTTGTTGTTTTTATTTTTTCTGGATACTCTTTGACATGTTTTTGTTTATTGCTCATTTGTATTTCTCTTACTGTATACATCATTTATATATATTTAGTGACTTTGATTTAAGAGAATCAATAAATAAAGTAGACAGTTATTATGATTATTATTATCTGCGGTAGTTGTGCAGGTCATGCTGTAAATTTGCCCTGATTATGGAGATGGATACTTTCATTATGTTCATATTTCTGTTTGTCCAGTGTCTGTGCCCTCTTGGATACTATTATCGACTAATGCTTCATCCGGTGCCTGGCAATCACTACAATGATTGTGTCAACAACAGTCAGCGTGGCAGTGGAGCTTGTTGTGCTAATTTTGGCTGCTGATAGTGATTTTGCTACCAGTGTGCCCATGTAACTTGTGAGCTGAAGCACAAAGACTTATGGTCCATCAGGCCAAAGAACCAGGCTGGGGGAGACCTCTCACCGATCGATCCCACACACCGGGCTGAAATTCCATTTAGGCATGGAGCTCGCTCCGGCCCCTGTCCCCCCCGGGACTCTTTGATGCTGTTAAGGGGAGATTCTCTGGCGCTCGCCGTGGCAGGGCCTGCAGGATGGCGGTAAAGTCCGCTGTCATAATGATGACAAACTGATGTGTGATGATGTGTCTGCCCACTGCTAATGGAGGCTAAAGTAAATACTGTCTGCCTGTCTGCCTCTGCGCCGGGTGGATCATTATGACAGTATGAGCTCAGAGAGAGGGAGGGGGTGGGGGTGGAGGGGGGCAGGTCCCATCCTGGCACTGATCCATGATCCTGGGAAGTGCATGGCTACCTCCCTGTCCTCAGAATGGCACCTGTGACACAGATACTCCCTTTGCTCTGATTTAACTTGTACCAATACGGTTTTTTTTTTTTTTTTTTTTTTTTTTTTTTTTACTTTTGTGCTAGAAGTAGTTCCAATTTTTGTGATCACATTTACTTATATCCTTTATATAAGAATCCCCTTTACACATTTCTCTCATTTATGAATGTCAATATTTTGTCTAATCAGCTTGTTCACCACACTAGTTGTATCAAGAACATGATGTCGTAGAGGACTTTCTGCTCGTCCGTGTGTCTCTTTATCATAACTGAAGTAAGATAGTAGGTAATAAGGAAGCAGTAGACGCAGAAGTAATGTCACTGTGAAGATCAGACCTGCAGAAACGGCTGTTTTTCAGTACGTTTTCATTACTACGTACCTTGTGTTGTCTTTGGTTTTGTCATCATTGCTGCATCTTATTAAGGAAGCAGACAGTAGATAAGCCAAAGAACCAATATTCTCACCATGACTCAGATTCTCTCGTGTGCATGTGGTGGTCTCCTCCATTATCTGATAAAATTTTTTGTTTTCAAGCACAGACAAAATTAAAATAGTGACTTGGCAGATACCCAATGTTTATCTTTAAAATCAATGCTTATCTTTCCGGTAAATGAATATGGTCAGGATTAGAATGTAAGGTCTTCAGATTAAAATGTGGTTTTCTACAGCAGCCTTGCCTGTTTGTTTACATCGGCATGTATAATACACTGCTGTGCCCTCTGCAGCCTGATTATAGAAGCTTATAGAAGCCACAGCACTGTTAATGTGAGCATGCCGTCACTGGAGCTTCTGTTATTGCTGTGAATGTCTTTGATTTTGAAGTGCTTGGTGTGATTTCATGAATTCCTCCTCTTCATACAGTGAGCAATGCCGGGCTCACTGAAGTACATGCTGTGAGAGCTCGTACAGAGAAATTCACTGATTACAGCCGCTTTGCTGTTATATCTGGGAGCAAGCGTGCTCTGTGTGTGTTCACGTCTGTGTGTGTGTGTGTGTGCGTGCGTGCATGTTCCGGTGCATATGTATGTACATGTGTGCTCATGAATTACACACGATCAGTATGTAGCAAGCGATTCTGAAAACAGATGGGACCCTGTCATGTCTTTGGGGTGCAGTGATCTTGGGGTTCGTTTTCACCGTGTCTCTCAAAAACATTGCGGATCTCACATTCAGGCAGTATTTCCATCAGCAGTGATTAAGTAACCATATCAGTGTTAACGGTGGATCTCACTGTCTGTCACTCAGCTCCAGCGTGCAGCCCGCTGCAGCGTGCCCTGATTTAGTTTAGACATATGGAGACGTGTTTAGAGCCTCACCCTCCTGTGCCAGCACTGGTAATGGACTTTGTTTTGTGTGTCACTGGAATTTGCCGCTGTGGGAAACCTTTCGGGGGTCATTTCAGTGCTGCCTGACATGCCCTGGCTATTATCTGTTTAGACTCCCTGGCTTGGCTGTTTGAGGAGAGGTCATGGTTCTGCCTGAGGGACTCAGTTTTGGGGGGGGGACGAGGGCAGGGGGGGATGGGATGTTGTGGTCTGGTGAAGTTGAAAGAATGTTGGCTTTCACAGGGGGCTCTTAGTATGGATTTAATCTCTTATTTGTCACTGTGCTTTTTCATGCATGCTTTTGTGGGGCTGACACAGTGGACTCTGGTCTGCGTGGAAGGAAGCGGGCAGCAGAATGCGGTCGATCTGTATGCAGAGGAAATCGCCAGGAGCGGGATGGTCGTGCGCGGACAAAGACTCGTCTCTTTGTGCATTCAGCGATTCAGAGGGGCTGTCATGGCGGTGCCATTGACAGAGCAGAGTGTCCTCCATGGGGGTTGGGCTGTCACCGTTAATGTGACGAGCTGGTACGGATGTCTGGAGTTGTCCTTCAATCAAACAACTGGGGGGAAAAAAGGAGCATTGCGCAACCCAGCAGAAACAATGCAAAGAGCCAGGCCAAAAACAACTCAAGACCCTCACGTGCATTTCATTAGCATAGCCGGGGTACTTTCCGAGAACGAGTGTGCGCATGAATCTTTTTTGGTTCGAATGTCTGACAGAACCTGGGCATGGGGGAAAGGCCTGGCTCTGGTTCCAGAATCCTTTAACGAGAGGCATGGAGATCATATCGTTTAAAGTGAACTCTCCTCAGTGGCCATGTGCCATTTAGCTGCACATATTTCATAGCTGAGCACAGATTGCTGGAGGCTTTATTTGCAGCCGTGAAGTCAACACTTCATGTACATCACGATCCTTTGCCGTCAGAGGCAACAGGGGCGTATTGGCCTTTTAAAGCTGTGGTAAGGTTTGCAGGTAATCAATGCCAGAATGATTGTTCTGCTTCAGTCTAACAACCGCTGGTTAGAGCTTTGAGGAACCTCAGAGTTAGACTTCATTCTGAAAAGCCCAAACATATCCAGTATTTCTTGTCTTGAACCCTGACATAATAATGTTAAAAAATAAACATAATGGCAAGAGCAGACCATTCAGTCTGTTTGGCACTTCATTCACTTACAGTTTGGAGGGTATCCAGAGCTGTATCAGGCCTGGACTCCAATAGTGAATGGCCCTCTGCCTCTACTACATGATCTGGCAGCATATTCCAAGCATTGACAATGTGTAAAACGGTGCTTCCAGACATCAGTACGGAATTTACCTGAAATTAATTACCCTCTCCAATACATGCATGTCGCCCCTCTCCACTCGAACGTGAGCTGGCTCTCAACTCTGCTCCTCAGCATGGAGTAGCTCTTCTAGCAAACTGGTACTGGCCCTGTCACCCAGTCACGGAAATCGACGGCTCACCCGGCAAAACCCGCCCCCTGTTTGGGCATTTGTGTCTGGTAGCAGAGGGCCGTCAGTGGGGAGCTGTCGCTGCGGTGTCAGGGCGTGAGCGCTGACACGACAGGCACAGAAATAGGGGTGGATTATTCTCCAGCTCCCACTGGCAGCAGATGCAGCGGGGAAGCGGAAAAGGAGGGCCTGCCAGAACGGCTCATTCCCAGCAACGAGGACTAAGATAACCCGCAATCTGTCACACATCCTTCCTATTAAAGCAGTGTGGGCATTGTGTAACCTCTCCTCTTCCTGGGGACCACTCGGTGCTGCCTATCACCAGCACCACAGAATGTTCTAGCCCCAGATCCTGAAGTTTGCTTACGTTTGTTAACTTTGTGAAATGTAAGCCTTCCTGTGAGTTATTCTTGTTATTCTAGCAGTTTCTCTAGTGAGGGGAAAAAGCACTGTTGATGACGCACAAGTCATTTTCTGCCCCCCATTAATTTGATGGTGCGCAGCCAACACTTGGCTGATGTACTTCCATACTAATGTGTTTGTCACATTGAATCTTACAGTACACGTTTGAGAATGCGTTTGTATTGACCTGGAATGAAGGTTCTTTCCTCTGAGGGTTTGTCCAGCTAACCTCCAACACTGCACTGCTGGGGGCCTAGCTCAAAGCAAAGCAAAGGACCCTCTGAATCATGGCCTGGAGTAGTGACTCAAACCCACAAAGCAGACCAGCGCGTTGTTTCACCCAGTAACCCAGCCCTTCCACTCCCCCTCTCCCAACAGGAAATCGGAGCCTCTCTCCTGGGTGCATGGACTGTGAGAGCCCCTTGCTCTCCATCGCACTGCCTTGTCATGTGCTGACATCTCAGACTGCTGGATAGGGGCTGCTGGGACATGAGCTTGTATGACTCATTTTTTTGAGCCCTCCTGAAATGGCATGTCTTCTGTCTTCAGTCAGTGCAGATGACCCCTCTTCATACAGAGAATCACGATCATTCCATCCCAGATCTTCCCTCTTCTCCTCCATTGCTTTTGGACTTTTGCTGCCATGATTATCTTTCTCCTTCTGCAGTTTGCCTGCCTGTGCTTGAAGTCTGTTGATAATGTTCTGTGTTTATCAGAGGAATGCAGTGAGATAAACCCTCTGCCGTTCGTAGCCTGCTGGCTTTAGTCCTCATCTATGCTGGCTTCTCAGTTGCTCAGAAAAGGAGGCTGTAGGGTTTCCTTCCACTATACGAATAAAAAAAAAAAACTCTGATTGTTTGCAAAGCTGTGGAGCAGATCTCTTCAGCACATGTTAGGCCATAATCTGCTCTCCATCCAGAGCATGAAGGGCTGATTTGGGCCTGGACAAACTGTGTATCATACAATAATTAGAACCACATTTTCAGCAGAGTCCAGCTGGCAAGTTGCAACATTTTCTCCAGTTGTTTCATGCTGTAGGGGTTTTGTTGCATTGTCACTGGAGAGTTTGAAGGAAATTCAATCTAGGGATATGTAATGAAGTCACAAAATAACTTTTGTTCTCCGTGCTAATTTCTGAGACGAGGTTTTATCAGTGCCATGCTAAGAAAAAATGTTAAAGTATACTGTTTTTTTTTTTTTTTTTTTTTTTTTGGCAGTTTCATTCTCCACATGATTACTCTTTCAACACAAAGTTTATCTTTCATCTTTACTTCTTTGCAAACCAAGTGTTTATAGCTGGTCTCAACCAATGTGTTTGTACTTATTTTTTTTTGGTTGTTTGGATAACATTCAGGTGTCTTCGTCCAGCAGCAGCTGATTCTGTGAACTGACATAGGGACACACTTCCCACATTATAAATAAAATAAGATGCACTTTTGCTGCCATTGATCACTCTACATTAATCTCTGTTTTTCCCCTAAATGTATGAGTTTTGTAGAGGGCTGCATGTGCATGGTAATATAGATCCATTCCCTATGTCCAATATTTGTCTCAATTTTTAAATCTTCCAGACAACTGGACTGAAAAGTACCATATGAGAACTACCTGTAGATACAGGTTGCAGGATTGAATGTAGGTTCACAGCCTTCTCCAAGTAAATCCTACAGTTTACCTCCTTTCTTTTTTATATCTCTCGCCTTCCCAGGAAGTCCCTGATCCCCCTCCTACTACCCCCCCCCCCCCACACCTCTGTGTGACTCGGAGACAGCTTGGGTGATGTTCTGTCACAGCTCGTTACTGTCACCTGACTGGTCCTGCTTCACGCGTACCGCTCTTCTGTACTAGTGTCAGCTCCCCTCCAACCTTTTATTGTTTAAATGACCAACCCACATTACACTATGTGAAGATCAGGACTGTTCACACTGTACAGCTTCAACTTTCAGGAGTTCAAGGTGCACAACTCTGCTTCAGTTGGAATTGAACTGATTGGCAACGAGGTGAGGATTTTAACACAAGTGAATACCAGAAACTTTGTTTTCCCTTGATCTCACATTTCCTCATTTTATCATTACATATACCTTTTTTTTTGTTTTTCCAAGCCAATGGTTTAGAGTGATAGAGTGCCAAGAAACGGCAATCTTCTCTCTCCCCACAGGTTAACTGAGTGTAGTTGTTTTTCCTCATGAAGCTGCCCATGCAGGGTTTTTCTCCGCATGGGAAAATGAAAGGCCTTGGGAATCAACACCAACCTAGATCTGCAGGAGTGGGGGGTAAGGGGGGGGCAGGGAACAGGAATGGGGGTAGGGAGGTTAGACAATAGAGCTGTCAGAGGAGGTGGGGACAATGGGCAAGCTTCGGGGGAAGCAGGGGGTCCTCTTAATCTGTGCACTCAAGCAGCTCCTGCGTTGTGGAATGAATTGATTGTGGGTGGCGGCGCTGCATTTGTTTTGGTGGCAGCAGACAAGGGGATGAGAGCAGACGGGAGCAGCGGGGTTCTCTCAGCTCCGCAGGTCAGTGAGGTGGGGGTGGGGGGTGGGGGCGGGGCAGCCTGGATGGGGAGAGCGGCACCGCGAGGTGGGTCCAGGGTCCAGACTCCATTAACCATTCAGCACACACGCTGTCCACTGGGAGGCGGGCCAGCCAGCGTTTTAATGGAGGTGACCGGACGAGGCTGCAGACCGATAAGGCGAGGAGGGATGCTGCTGGGATTCCCTCAGTCAAATGACTCAAATCTGCCCGCGACAACCTGTTTTTACAATTTCCACATCATGTGTCCCAACCCAAATTGTGTACCAGCATACAATCTGTGTCCGTCTGTGGTCCGTGTCATGAGCACCAATGCCATTCTTCTCGAGCTGAATAGAAATTGTCAAGCAACGCAACAGAAACCAGCCCCTGATTGGACATTGTGTATCCAGTCACGTAGATACAGCAGAAGCAGTCTGGAAAACCCCATTCAGTCCAATACAACACATTATGGGTTGGGGGGGGTGCAAACACAATGGAAATCTGTTGGTAATGGAAGCCATTTTAGTAAGTCTCAAAACTGCTTTTGTCTTGGCTGAAAGAATCTGAGGTATTTAAATTTTGTTTGGAAATTGTTGTCCTCCCAACTTAAAGGGTTTCCGGTGACAGCTGTTATTGGCTGTAATTATACGCTGTTAAATACTTCACAAAGAGATCAGAGCTGGACATCATTCAGCCGCACAGATCACTGGATCATTACTGTCCATCTGCATATTTACTGATGTAATCACTATGGTTTTTCACTTTCTTGCAAAACATTCAGCTTACAAGTCAAAATGTAAGTCCATCGGCCACCTTTTTTTTTTCCCTCTTAAATCCATTTTGCTTGGTAACCCATCAGTGTGGGGGTCGATCCATCTGAGGGTAGAATCGCGGAGAGTATTATGAGGAAACGGTAACAACAGTTAAACTTGTGTACATTAAAACACATTTTAACAAATCATTTAACATCCAGCCACTGTCCTTTCATTGCTCCCTCACTGATGCAGAATCTTTTATGACACTGTGAAAATTGTTTATAGACAGCTTTAAACTTGAAGCCCATCTATCCTTGTATGGGTTTCTTGGTCAGCTGCTTTCGCTTGTGAAAACACAAGGTGATATCTTTTTTTGGTAACAAAAAACAGCTAGTGGTACAGAAGCATATTTGTTATGTTGTGTGTACTTTTCAATATTGGACCATCACAGTCCAGTGGGATCCAACACTTCAAACGTGTCATCAGAGTCCATCCGTTATCACGGGTGAGTAAAGGAGCAGGAGGTGTAAATGCATTTCAGAGCAAACAAACACAAACCGCCACGCTACTGAACACAAACCACCACGCTATCAAACACAAACCGCCACGCTATGGAACACAAAACTGCCATGCTATCGAACAAAACTGCCATGCTATCGAACACAAACCGCCACGCTATGGAACACAAAACTGCCATGCTATCGAATAAAACTGCCATGCTATCGAACACAAACCGCCATGCTACTGAACACAAACCGACATACTATCGAACACAAACCGGCATGCTACGGAACACAAACCGCCACGCTATGGAACACAAACCACCACGCTATGGAGCACAAACCGCCATGCTATGGCGCACAAACCGCCATGCTATGGAACACAAACCGCCATGCTATCGAACACCAACCGCCATGCTATCGAACACCAACCGCCATGCTACCGAACACAAACCGACATGCTAACGAACACGAACCACCACGCTATCGAACACAAACCGGCACGCTAGCAAACACAAACATGAGATGAATTGATAGAATGGGCAGAATAAACAGAATTGAAATGCATGAGTCTCCATTTCATCCTTTTGGCCCTTTTGCACTAGGGACGCTAATGCATGCTAAATACATTTTCAGCACTTACCAGCTATATTTCAGTAGCTTTAAAAATAATCTGCTCAAGGTATCTGTCCACAAAATTTTATTCAAAAAGAATTGTAACTGGAGTAATTTTGCTGTATATTGTTTGTCTTTGTCATCGCAAGCTTCTAGTTTCATTGTTTCTGGAACCGGAAATCAATTACTTCTGGAAATATAACATTGAGTGACTGCTGCTACTATGGACCTAACATTGACAGACATCTCACTGAAAACAGTAGGATACTGAGCTTCATAAGAATTGTTTGCAAAAATACTCCAACAATCTGAGACAGAAGGGGAAAGGTCACTGGTTTTTTTGATTTGGCTCTGTGACAGTTCAGTCTCCCTTTAAACAACATCAGCTACAAACAAGTCACAGTGCAGTCTCTCTGTTGTGATGCTGTGGGCAGAAGCAGTAGCATCTAACTGTCAGAATTGATACTGGGAACATTTTCTTTTTAACTAATGCAAGGAAGATCATATTAAAGCATCATGCTTTCATGCACATCTCACTGTCTGAGCACTGGAGGTCAGAAGATCATTGACCAAAGGGATATAAATACATCTCTTCACCTTCTCACTGCGACGGTGCTCTGAAAATCCATACAACTCGTAAAGTGATCCCTGGAGAGAGATGAGGGGTTGCAGCCTATCAGGTCTCAAGTGTAACAACTCAATGAAAGGGCTACAGATTTCCAGGAGGAATTCAGGGCAAATGTGTCCTTAAAAAGCCAAATGAATAAAGAATGCATCAAAATAAAAACTTAAACCCATGCAACAGAGAACTAAAATGTCAGCTTTTTGTCCAGTGAAAGGCCCTAATCTTCTGCCATTGGTTCATTGTTGTCGTTGTTGTCATTTTAAGAAAGATGTGACATTTACTGTCTTCACTTACAGACTTGTTTCATTCAAGACTTGTTACTCTGGCCATAGGGATAATGTGAACTCACAGAAGTGACAGTATACCAAACTGCTGAGATGTTGATACATTATCTTGTTTCACGGAGTCTGTTAATGGGTTAGTTTCCGTCCTGCTTTGTGCCATTATGTAATCTCAAAACAAACGTAGCAGATCAGCGGCGTGCCATGTGGTGGTTTTGCTTGTAATGGAGATAAGCATCTGTGTTCCTCCCGTGACCTTCAGTTGTAACAAATTACAACCGAAATCATTAACTCTGTCAAGCGTGCATATTTGTGCATGTTGTGGCCTTTTCAGTGAACTCCAGTAAATTCAGATGCAGACATTTGACCCTGGGAGCAGCGTGTGAGGGCTCCCCTCGGCGAGACCATGACCCCTCCCCGCTGCATCTGAGCACAGCGAGCCGCCGCGTTTCGCCATCACTGGAGCTGTTTTTCCCTGAAAAAACCGTTTGACATTCAGCAGGGGCTGAGGAAGGTGGGGGGTGGTGTAAGGGTGTGTAGATGGAGACACTGTTGTGGTGGAGAGGAGTGAGAGCATTCTAGGCAAGGAAGGGGGCGAAAAGCGCTCTTCATCAGCCTCTCCCGCCCCCCTCACCCCCCTGAGAGCCACTCACCTGACCCTCGATGGACCGTAATTAAATAACAGCATTCAGTTACCCACAGCCCCCAGCCTCCGGAACCTTCTCTGCGCAGCACGTGCCAGGTAACTGCACAGTAGTAAACCCTCACTGGCATCACTGAGGCTTTTGACAGATGATGAATCATTACAGAGAGAGTCCTCTTTTGTCAGTGTGCCTGCTCCCCATGTGTCCAGGTGTCAGGTGTTAAGGAGGCGGCATGCCTTCTGGACCCCACCCCCCAACCCACCCCCCACACACACTCGTACTCGATGGTCCCAGGCCGTTGCTCAGCTCCTAACTCCTGCGGGCGGAGGTGAAGCGCGTGGTGTTTGTGCGTTTGGCTGGTTTCCTGCGGCCCACTCCCCGGTCCGTGTGGGGGTGGGAGTGACACGTTCCCAGCTGCCTGGTGCATTCTGAGCGGGGGCGTCATGAGAAACAGCAGCTTCGCACAAAAGCCTGCCAATGCTGCATGCTAATGAAGAGGGCCCGCTGCACTGTCTCACTTACGGGCGTTTAAGAGGACCCTAATGCACAGGGAAAACGCAGCGGTAACACTGCTGAGATGCACTGTCAGCCTGTTTGCTTCTCCTGACACTGAGTGACAGGCACCCACAGCGCCTCCAACACATCAGGAAATGGAGGCCGTTTCCCTCCGAGATAAACTGCAAACATATTTACTACAGAATGACATTGCATTGCATTTATCTCTGTTTGTGTGTGTGTGTGTGTGTGTGTGTGTGTGAGTGATGTCTATGCTCTGAAAATTTGACAGCAGATGTACCCCTCTTTGAAAAATAGATGATTGTCATTACATTTGGCCTTGAGTACTGAAATGAAGAGTTTCTTCAGGATAACGCATTCAGTTTATGAATGCTTTTGCCTGGTTTAAGTCATTCCTGAGAAATTACTTAGACAGCAGTTTGCATGTCTTCTCTGTAAATGTCATTTCATGTGGTTTGGCTTATGCTCAGACAGAAATTCTCTCCTCCGTCCTTCCCAGGCTGTCTGAGGTAACCCATAAGTTAAATAAGAAGAATGTGGAAAAGTGATAATTTGTAAACTCTGGAATTTTGGCCTCTTTCATAAGCAGATGACAGATGTGCTTTACTGTCCTTGTCTTTCCTTTTTCATTTTTTCAAAGTGGCAATTCTCCTCTGAAGGAACGACACATTTTCATGGGAAAGATTAGTCATAAGGGAAAACTGCGTTTCCTGTTCTCACACGACGGCTCTGTGGAAGCGTGGCTTTGGGAAGGTTTCTGAGATTATGTGTCAGTGAAAATTTTTCATATTTCTCAGGTCATAACTGACAGCTGGAAAAAGTCACAGTCAGTGTATGGAAGTAAACTAGCTGACTTCACTGCCCATAAAGTTCATATTAATTTCACATCCAATTAGTGTCAGTTTTTCCTTGAAAGGCATTTTTGCTGAATCCTCCTTGAGTTTAGACATATAATTGTATATCACAAATATGGCCGTTGGACTGTGCCCTGATAACTCAGTGTGTCTGGTTTTCAGTGGAGGGGTAAAGGACAGAATGTAAAATAATCATCTCAAGGACAGCCGTAGACTGATTCTGGAAATTTAACCGCATAGTCATGCAGTTTCAACTGTAATTTATGACAAAGGGATCATTATTGTGATATAACGTTATATGATGTGAATAAACCAGAGAGATTGCACTTGTAAACTATGTTTTCATTAATGCATTATGTTTTGAAATTGAGCTTGTTGTAGTTTAATCTAAGCACAGTGACATTTAAATATAGAAGTAAATAAAAGCTTTATGAATTTGGAACCAGATTGCAGTCATTAAATGCGTCAGCCTCATTCTAATATCTATATTAATAAACTTTGAGTTTAAATTAGATCATTTACACAGATGGATTGAGGAAATACTTATCCCTCATTTACTCAGTTTGTGTTTGTGTGTTTACTAGGACTGAAATGTGCCTGACACAAGTCTGTGTAGGAGTCTGAACGTGCCTCACTACACACTAAAGCTAAGTTACCCAGCATGTCCTAGCCTGCTGCACTGTCCCCTATGCGATCTCTGTGCTCTCTGCTCTGTGTTATCTGCTGTGTTTGTACGCAACACACGGGCACATGGAGATTAGTAGGACCCCCACCCCCCCAGCACCCCCGCTTCTGTTTGGCATCTTGGCTGATCTCCTGGGGAACAGAAAGCTGGGCTGATTAAACCAGGCAGTGGAGCACCAGACAAACACAGTAGATTGAGTCGGGCCACGGGGAGCAGCCTGCTGGAGAGCCTCTCTGCTTCACTTCCTTCCACAGCTCTGCTCTGGAGCACGCCGTAATTGGGCAAAGTTGCCTTTTTCTTTGGACGAGATTCATTCTAAAGCTGTGTTGTTTGAAAATCACTGCTGTGCTAGAGGCACTGCACATAGACTGGCATTCGACCAAACCGCCATGACACTTTGTCCATGAACTTTAATCCATATATTTAACCAGTAATCACCTTTTTTTCATTCGCAATGATGTATCATTTATTTTAGTGACCAAATAACTCTTGACATGCTGTAATTGCTTAAATTGGCTGCTTATGGAAAAGTCCCTCGAATGGGATTTGGAACAGAATCCAGCTTCGGCCTACTTATGTGCTGGATGCATGTTGTGCTAAATGAAAGTGGTAAATGCCTGGATGGCTGTCCCTTCCCTGGAGGAAGCCTTCGCTCTTGCCTGCCCCACTGACCTTAAACTGGGGCGGGATCGGCTAATGGGCGGAGTGCTGTATGGAACGAAAAATAAAGCAGAATTACTGAAATTCTTCAGAAAACAGAAGAAAAAATGAAGGCTTGTCCTTGATGTATGTAAAATGCATTTGGTTCGTGCTGCTGTTTCTGTCTGACTGCTCTGTATGTGGTGGTTGTGGTAACTACAAAGCAACGCATTGCCCTTCACCTCTGAAGGCCTTCCAGTGCTGTTACAAAATCTGCACTGAATGACGGCTGTCAAGACAGGAAACGGCAAAAAAACAGGGAATCCAGAGGTTCTGTAATTCAAAGACAGTCTTTTGGATAATGAACAGAGGTTTTGTCAGAACCATGGTGGGAGAGAAACATTTCTTTTACAGTTGGTTTCCTGTATTTCTTTGTGAGACAAAATAAGGCAGTTGCTGCACAGATCAGAATGTTTTCCCTGGAATATTGGCCACATTCCAAACCTGGCCATCAGAATCAGCCCTCGTAAGCATCCCCAAGCTTTGGCCTTTCTGTCCAGGTGACTGCAATAAATGAGACATCACAACAAGTTCTTCAGAGTGAATATAAATTTAGAGAGAAAATAATCATATTTAAGAAATTCTAACTTTTCCTCATTTGTTGCTGAAGAAGTATCTGTATATCTAGGGGCTTTAATGGCCCAATAATTGGGGAAAAAAAATGCTTTTTCTTTACTGGCTAGAGAAAGCTGAAACTTTATGTATGCAGCAGTGGGGAAAATATTTTCTCTGAGGGCGTTCAGGCATAAATATACCAGCTCAGATTTACTTTCAGTGCACGGTATGTTGTTGATAATGTATGCAGAGGGCTGCTTCTTCAATAAAGGCTATTTCCCATTGACAGGGCAGGAGGATATTTTTAGAGACCGCTTTCTCTCTTTTACCCTCAGGGAGCAGATCAGTCTTCATACTGTGGTACTGTATTTGAAGGAGGCCAAACATTTCTGAAGCGCATAGGTCTCTTATATAGATTAAAACTGATCTTTCTTCAATTGTCTGTGGAATTAAATGTTATACGTCTTACAGCCAGGCCAAATCATTATTGGAGGTGTTGTATAGATAGAAAAGGATGAGAATAGGAATGCTTTCAATCACCAGTGGTAAAGACGACAATTTTGTATTCTCAATCTGTGCATGATGTCTCTTGTCATGTATGCACTGACAATATGGCGGTTCAAGCTAATGCCCACCCACATGCCCGACAACTGCCTATCATTTGTGTTTCATTGTGCTTGAGATGTTTCAGTTTTAATGGAGGACTATTATGCCCATACAAATATAAGAAGAGGGCCCGCTAGAAGGGGATGGGCATTAGAGTAGAAACAGCAATGGGGGGGGTGTAATTTGGGTCACGTGTCCATCCTGGACAGTCACCGAGGCAGCAGTGAATTGTTTATGTGGTACCCCTCTGTATTCAACAAGAAACAGACAGAGGGGAGGCCCATTTAGATAACCATGCAGCGATTACATTATTTCATCGCGTCCAGCTCCCCAGCCCTTTTCCTGTTTAACAACTCGTAGGCCAAGACAAGCCCTCGCTACTTCCTGTCTTAAATAGGATGGGGAAGGATGGAGGATCTGTGCCAGGATTCAAATCTGTTTAATTGCCTATGAAATACCCCCTTCCCGCAAATTCTCCCCTCCTTTGGCTTTTCAAAGAAGGAAAATGTTCAGGGTGAAGTGCAGGGGGTGGGGGTGGGGTTGTGTTTTCACATGTGACCTACATTTGAAATAGCCTCTGTGCCATCATGTGAAGTGCCAGGTGTTTGTACACAGAGCAGGGCCAGTGCCCTGATTACTCCACTGCAGAGCAAAGCGACAGTACCCCGGTAATCACACCAGCATTAAGCCTCCCCCTCTCTGCTTTTAAAGAGGTCATCTGAAGGTGCTTATCTGTGATGTATACTTGTGATTCTATACATAACAAGATGTGGGAATTGAATAGCACGGCAATTCAGTTCATTGCAGGAGATGATGGGCATTGTTAGTAGTATTGGCTTCACACAGCCCTGCTGTACGTTCGGGGTCAAGGTCGTCACAGGTGCAGAGTCCACAGGCTATGGTTACTCTTTCACAGCGGGGTAAATACACTGTCTGATAATGGCAAGGCCCCAGATAAAGCGGGAACGCTCTCCGTGATGCCCCTCTTCCTCTGCTACGCCCAGCCCTGTCCTGTGGGGTCTGACCTCATTGTATACGCTGCAGTGTTGCAGTAGCAGTCCCCAGCGGCACTTTCAGGGGTTACGCTCCGATAATATCAGTGGCCATGGAAGAGACATGGAAGCAATGTTTGTTTTTCAGAGCTTCCCATTTCTTCTCCCTACCATATGGTCATGGTGCTTCATTTCCTATTGTAGTTTGGAGAAAAGACTCGCAAAAGACTTGCCTTGAGCAGCAACCTCTCCACTCATTACTCTAAACATTGAGTGAGGCGATGCCATGTTTTTTTTTTTTTTTTTTAAGTTTTTTTTAATACAGATCTTTTAGCTGCGCTTTCAGAGCTAAATTATCAGCTGTTCACGTCTTCTGGGAACCGTTTCATTTTGGAAACCAGGTTATTAAAGCTGCAGTGAGTAAGCACATCTAAGCTTCGGGCTGGAAGCCGTCCCACATCACTCCCAGACCCCGTTTCAAGCCTTGTCAGTGCGCAGTGTCAGCCTCTCCGTTCAGTCTCCCTGGCACCTCTTTTTGCTAGACAGCACCGTCTGAACCTGGAATGCATTTGCAGGGACGTTGAAGCCCCAGGATCCTCTGATCTTTGCGGTGGGTCTGGGCTGCGTTTCCTCCTTGATAGCCGTGTTTCCGCTCCCCTGACAGACCTCCTGTCTTCGGGGTAGAACTCAGCCACGTCCACGCCGCGCTGAAACAGAATGACAGCGGAAGTGCCCCCGCGCTCGAGTCACTGCAGGGCCCAGCAGTTCAGCGCTGACAAGCACCTTGCTCCAGCTGTCGTCTTGGCCTGCATGGAGAATCAGGACTTCTCAGCTAGAGATTCTCATGACCTCCTGGAAAGATGGATGAAAGGAAAAGCCTTTGTTCCATTACTCTGTCGCAGACCACACATAGTTTTCCAGTACCTCGTAACAGGCCCTCATCTGTACCCCAAATTAGATTAATGGAAAACAGTGAATGAGGCTTGGGGTCTTTATCTGGGATCTGAAATGCTTTGGAAAAACTATGAGCAGAATGCTGGCTGGGCATTACTTAAGGTCTTCTGCTGAATGCTTATGTGGTGAGGGAAGTTTATATTAAGGTCAGCTCAACTTGTCCACTTTGTGAAGTTGAAACAGCAATAAAAATAAAATATTATTTGAGGTCTAACAGATGAATACCAACAAAAATGTATGTTCGGCCATGTGAATGTTAACACGTTGACACCCTCCATGAAAGATTGTTCTAAACATCAGTAAGGATGTCATGGCTTTGAATAGCTGGCTGAAGACATTCAATTATTGGGAATCGCAGCAGCTCCTTACAAAGCTCCAGATAAGGCCAATGAATGTGGTAAACCAGAGTGCAGAGCTCCTCCGATAAACTCCTTTTCAGCATCAACAGCTTTGCATATCTCCCTCACTGAATAAGGCAGAACAAAGATGGTGACTCAGTACAAAGATAGTGACTCAGTCCTCTTTGTAAAGATTTGCTGAAATCGTGGCTGAGATTTCCCCGCTGCCTCTCTGTCAGACCTCATATCTGATTAGGATCCTCAGAAGGGAATGCACATGGGTTCTTCAAGTTAATTATCCTTGCCATCTGAAATATTTAGTTTCTTTTCAGAATCAAACATGGAGGTAAACTGAAGGGCAACACTGATGTAATCTTGAATATTTGATCACTTTCTAGTCCTTCAGTTTTCCACAATCTTACCCTTTTATTGTCACATTTTACTTGTTTCACACACCATATGCATGGATAAATTGGTGTGTTTAAATACAGAAGCCCTGCAGTTTCTTTTTTGCTGTGGATTTTTTTTTACTAGCATCAAAATTTCAAATTGATGAAAAATGCATGCTGAAATAATGAGGCTGCTTTCAGGAAAAAAAGGTCATGGTGTATTTCCTAGACAAAACCCCAGCACGTCTTCATGTGCCATCTTTGGGTTCATTCTTCGTTCAGTCACTTAGTTACACACAGAAGCCGCTTTCTCTGCTCGGGTTCTAAAATTAGCTCCTTCTTTGGCGTTAGCCTGGAGGAAACGCGCTGTCCTGCGTTTTTGGAAATCGTTTGTTTTGCATATCAGATCGGGCATTAAAACGGTTCTCAGGCCCTACCGCAGAAATGTAATAAAGGCAGCACAGGCATGCCATCGCTACCACAACAGGAAAAGGCAGAGGGTGCAAACAAATGGTTTTGTTGAAAGTGGCTGCCGAAAATCCTAAGTGCCGCATTCACAGTGAGCCCCACGTGAGTCCCATATGGGTCACACTTGAACAGATGACACGCTGTTATATCTGTGATTCTTGAGCAAACAACACACTGGAAGTACCGACTGTGAGTTGTTAACCACATCGTTGCTTTTTTTTTCCATTTGGTACTTCAGAACTATCTGAAAGGCTTAAAATCTGCCCCTGCCTTTTCTGTAATGGAGGAGTCTGATCTAGCTTTGCAGTGGGAGGTGTTTGGGATTTGCATTCTGATCTGCAGAGATCATTGCATGGCACATCAAGCCAATACACCACAGATTATACACTCTACAGATTCTTAGATTCCCTGAACAATGGAGTATTCCAGTTTCATTCGGGACAGAGCTACCCAACAGTCAGTCTCTGCATCTAGAATGGCATCCATGTCAGGTCACAAAATCTCTTCCAGCTTTCCTATTGCACTGGTCTATATGTATGTGCAGATGGGGGTCATTTCTCTATAGCAGGGTGGCTAACCCTGGTTCTGGAGTTCCTCAGAATGGAGTTGACTGGTGAATTAAAACAGTTCGCTCCCCTTGCATGTTTTTGCAAGTTGGTTGCAGATTTTAGGGTGAAAAGAAAAACAGGCATTTTCTGTGGCTCTTCTGAACTGTAGATAGGCACTCTTCTCCCAGAGTTTATGGGGCCAGCTGTGCTATGAGATCATCCCCCTAACGGTGCCCTCTCATCCCCCGGTCTGACACTGGTGAGCAATCGGCGATTGCCTCCCCGCGATATGAATCTGCTTTACACGTCCAACAAGGCGCTTCTCGGCCTGACACTTGAACTGTCTGAAGAGTGACAGAGCCTGTCCTCTGCTGTCTGAACTCGGGACAATGGGCCTCTCAGTTCCCTCCTGATCACGCAGAGCAGGAGGGAGCCAGCTTGGCATGCGTTTAAAGGGGGAAAAACACGACTCAGGCTTACTGGGTTTCAGCAGTTTTGAAATGCTTGCATAGAAATAGGTAAATCCCAAGGTTCACGGAGATTAGCATGTTTGACAGCAAGCCAGTGGTTTTGATAGAGGTTTCATTTTACACTGTAACCAACCATCTCTTAAGATTTACTGTCTCACCCTTTTTGTAAGCGTTGTCTGAGCTTTGACTTCTTCACCCTTGAGAATGAAACATCAATGCCGCATGGTGTGAAGGGTGTTTAGTCATTTAACCTTCATTTTCTGTTGGTATTGAAGGTTATCTCTTTGAATGGGGTTTGGAGTGTCCCCCACACAGAGTGTAAGGGTTAAGCATTATCCTGCTTTCCTGAAAGAGAAGAGTACCTCTGTCCTTTGAAATATTCAGTGCAAGTCTTTGAGTTCAGGATTCAGGATGTTTGTGGCGATTCATGAGAGTAAAAGAGAACATGATATGCTACCTTCACATAGGCAAGATCAAAGACACAAGCCTAGGTGAACACACTTTGCCTGGCAAGCTCAATGGAAAATTCCTCAAATAAATGTGGTGAGACTATTCATTAATCTGCTTTGTAATGAAGATTTTGTTAGCTTCTGTCTGTGAATGCAGAAAGTGCCCATGTACTTCAAAACCTGTTAGTTTTACAGACTTGTAATGGTTTAAGCACCTTTAATCAAAGAGACTGATTTTTGTTAGCTTTTATCTCAACAGGAGTCTTTTGATTAAGCAATATCCGGTCTAATGGTGCTTAAATAGCTGTAATCTTGTACACATGATGTGTGTGGGTCCAGACAGATGTGCTAATTATCAAAAACATTTTAATCAGACTTCTTTGGCTCACTGTCTCTCTGTTTCAAAGGGAGCTGGTTTGTTTAGTGATGTGCTGGTTTTACTCTTACAGGTTTCCAAATATCTTTTTGATAGGGATGAGCACTGAAGAAAACCAGTTTTAACATTTAAAAATTGTAGGCAACTCCTCTGTAGCAAGTGGGAAATGACTCACTGTTCTTAGGGACTTTTCAGACGTACACTTTCCATGGACCAGTACACACACACACACACACATTCACAGACATGATTCAAAGCTGCTACAGGGATGTTGGTGTCTTCTCTGAATCCTCCCTGTTAACTTGCTCTGTTGGTTGTGTGATGTCATATCCTGTCCCCCTCTCTCTTGCAGTCCATCCTGCTGCTGGGAGGTGTGGCTCTGGCCTGTCTGGCCCTGGACCTCCTCTTCCTGCTCTTCTACTCCTTCTGGCTGTGCTGTCGCCGTAGGAAGAGCGATGACCAGCCCAACGCCGACTGCTGCTGCACTGCCTGGTGTGTCATTATCGCTACGCTGGTGTGCAGGTGAGTCACACGCAGGTGTCCTGAGATTCCCTCACCCGCCCGCCCCCACACCCCTCATCTGTCCTATCATGCCTTCTCACACAGTTTAGGTCTTCAGGTGATGGATTACAATGAAATTGATCAAGGTTTAACTGTCACTGGAAAAAAAAAAACTGCCTGGTGTGGAGTCGTGAGCTCAGAGAATAAGAGGCTGTTGACAGTACCTCAGGTGGCCAAGGCCTGAGGTCTGCTCTCTGCTGCCCGCCTCCCTTCATTGATATGTAGAAGATGGCGCGCCCCAGGTGAATTGATGGCAGTTTTCGCTCTGCCGCAACCCGATATCTGATAGATCTGATAATGTGGAGCCAGCCCTGAGAAGAGGAGCCACAGTCATTAATCTTCTCCGAAGAAAGCGGGGAGCTGCGGTGAAGAGAATGACAGACATCCTCACGCGCAGGTTTCCGATACTGCCAGTCTGGGTCAGCAGCATTAATGAGCGGTCAAGCTCTCTGCTACCGCCACAGGGAAGGAAAGCTACTCTTATCTTATCTTACTGAGGTTGTTAGCCTGGACACGGGGATTTCTTGATTCAAGTAGTCAATATGTACACCTTCTCGCTGCACTGAATAGTCACTCCAAATTCTCTAACTCTGCTACATCTACTGCCTTAAAATACTTCCTTTAATATTTTAAAAATACTCAACTTTTAAAATATGTTTAATTTCAAACATATCTGTCAGTAGAAATACAGAGGCAGAAATTGCAACAGCTTCATCCCCTTGTGATTGCAGCCTGAGCTTCATTTGTCTTTCGCTGGTTAGCCTGTCTTTATCTTCCATTCTTAGCCCCCAAATCCTCTGTTCTTGGTTTAGTATAAATGAAAATCTGAATGTCTTTTGAGAAGGATTGCAGTGTGTTGTTTTAGAAGGCACTGTTGGGTGTTACATCACTGAAAAAAAACATGCCAGTAACACTGCCTCAATATGAAACCACAGTGCTAAGGTATTTTTAGAAATAATCCCCTTTCTACTTCATCGGAGCTGTTGTGCGGGCAGCCCAGTTTATTGTATTAACTCCTTCTTGGCAGAGATCTTTGCTCTTAAACTCGCCTCTGTGTGGAGGGCAGAATCCACTAAAAGCCCAAGCTGAGACACAGAGGGGTTAAAATGGCAGCCTTTTCTTATGGAACGCGTGCAGAACTCGCTGAGATTGCCAGCTGGCAGGGTGTTTCAGGAATAAAGGTTGAATCAGTATTGCTGCTGCGTTTTTTTTTCCCCCACCTGTAAAGACCTTTTGCTTCATCCAGATCCCTCCGATAGACCTGCTACTTGTCATATGAAGCCAGGGGATATTCTGTGATAATATGGTATTGAGTGTGCCAAAAATGAATGCAAGAACGCTCAAGTATGACACCCCCCCCCCCCCAACCCTGCTGGGCCTGATTTTCAGATACTGAGTTCTCTGTATTGGTTTCTAAGGTATTCTTTGAGTAATAATGTACCAGGGTCCAAATGCTCTGTTGCAAACAAGTTGTCATTCAAGCATATTGAGTACAGTTTATTCACGCATTGCATCACATTCACATCCACATCCATTAAAACTTTGTTATCCTACATTTGGTTTGCTGCGGCCGGGCGGACTTTGAATATTGGAAAATTTCAGAATGTTTTCTGGATACGAAAAAACAAGATGGTCTTCATAGATCTTATTATTTTAGTATGTTGCCTTTATTGTTTGATTGATGCCAGTGCATGATTTATTCCGAAGACCATTGCGATGCTGTATACATAAATATCCCGTATAATGTGATCATCATACCATAAAGCATAATGTGAAGCCATTGCTCTGATCATGTGAGCTGAGGGGCAGCAAGGCACATAAGGAAGTAAGGGATGAGGGACCGATGTATGTCAACAAGGACGAAAACAAATGGTAAACAGAGGAGACCGCACCAGATGGCTTCACTAAACTCCAGGCATTTGTTTAATTGTGATGTTTGGATAAAGCGCCCTGCTGTCATCTGGGTCTGCAGACTGGAAAACGCTCTTGTTTTCAGCGGCCAGCCATCATGTGTATCATTTGGGTCTGAACAGATCCCAGCCCAGATACGCCAGTGCATGGTAAACACTGACCAGGGAGGGCACGTCCTGAAGTCATTATTTTAAATTCAGCAGCCAGCTGAGTTTCCTCTGCATTTATTAAGAGGCAAAATGCAATCTGATTCTTGGATTTGAAAATGCGTTATGTCTTTTTGGAAGGTATTTTCTCTATTGTGACAGCATTATTATTTTGAAAACAAAAGTGATGAAATATCCATATTAGACAAGGGCTGTTATTGGTTACATAATTTGTTGTATGTATTAATTACTGTCACCCTGTGATGCTGGTTTTGCCATGTGGGAATACAGAAGCATGAGTCTGTAGGAAGGACTGGGTGTGTAGGGAAGTAAGAAAAGCATCCCAGCCAATTGCATCCACCCTCAGAACTCTGTGGGAACCAATCAGATTACAGGCAGCTTATGCCAAGCAAATCAATTCATGCTGTATGAGAGATTGAGTGTCTGGAGTTGAGACACAGATACATCATAATTACATCATGTTAGGTGGATTCACCAAGCCCAGACATCGGACTGCTCAGGATGTTGTGATAATACCTGAAGATGGCTCCTGCTAAATTATTCATTGGATATTTCATGAGTGAATTCAAAGTAAGTATTGGACTCATGGGTGGCCCTGAAACTCCTATTCTCAAGTCAGGATGTAAGGAGCATTAAATAGCCCTCTCCTTAAATGGATTAACATGGTCCCGTGGAGAGTGGGTTTATGTTTTTCTTGCTTTCCATCAAACAATATTTACCTCTCTGTACCTCTCCAGACGACTATCAATAACACTCTCCCAACACTTTCAGGATTATGACCTGTTACTCACACCCATGGCTGAGTGCTAATGCACCAATAATGAATAAAAATGTTGAGCATTAAAAAGTGATTTTTATATATACAGTCATTTTTTTTTTTGGTAGGAATCCACTGAGTAAATCTATTCTGGTCCACACTGAGCTGTGTAAGTGTCGTATGACATATGTGGTGTAATTTAGTTCATCCTACTTTACAAAACTGACATCCAGTTGGGAAATGAAGGCCTGCACCATCAGCATATCTGTTCTTTCCAGCCTACTGGGACAATGTCATCTACCTGAGGCTTGCCTCATATTTAATATCCTATTAATGCTGAGGTTTAGCATTAAGTACAAGAGAAATATATATTTTTGAATGACCTCTGAAGTATCAAACAGCATGTACAGAGCAGGTAATTGTTTCAATAGGGACATAGGTTATATACATGTCATGTGACCCCCAGGGATGTACCCAAGCCTTTGTAATGTAAAATTAACATAATTTGTCCCAATTAATATAACACATAAGAAGATCTAGAGCAAAATGTACAGATACAATAGTTGGTGTAAGTATCTGGAGCATACTGTGGTCTTTCTGACAGTCTGCAGAGCTGATAAATCAGCCGTTTTTCCCCCTCACCTCCATTCACTGGCTGCGTCCGGCCCCGTTACTCACTGCAGTTGTGCAGCTCCGTCAAGTAAATGGATTTCTATCTTGAAATCCTCCGTTTAATCAAAAATGGCATAATGTAAACAGTGGGAGGATTTTGGGCTTTAGAACAGGGAAGGAGCAGCAGCTGAATGGTTTGACTATAGCCTGTGAGAAACAGGCCTGTTGAGATTGTGTGTGTTTGTGTATGTTCCCCAGTAGTTGACTTTGCCCCTTGTCCAGACATGGATCTCAACACAAATAAATCTAGGATCACCCCGATGCTTGAGCTTTGGGGAGCTGCAGGGACCTTTGAGGAGATCACGGACCTGAACTTGGTACAACTCCATTTTGGCTCTGACTCCTCATGCCTTTCCCAAAAGGCTAGGGCTTCCATCAGATTGTCCCTTTGGCTTCCCAAATCTCCTCAAAGTTCCCTGTGTGTGACACTGCAAGGAAGCCAAAGGGACAATTCGATGGAAGCCCTGGCCTTTTGGGGAAAGGTGTGAGGAGTCAGAGCCAAAATGGAGTTGTACCAAGTTCAAGTCCGTGATCCCAGTCCATGCAGTGTCACATGTCAGGTTTTCCCAGGTGTGTCTGCTATGTCTTTGAGTCTCAGTGCCTTGAGCATATGCACTAACACAAACGCACAGGGAGCTGTGGAGGGTCCTCTACTTTTCAATATGTACTGATTAAAGTAGCTGTGTGTGAGTGAGCGATACAGCAGGCTAGTCTAGCGTGGTCAAGTCACAGTGGACTACACTGTGTTTGACCTAGTAAATGGAATCACTTTGAAAAGGAGCACAAATAAGACTTATCCTTCAGTAATCTCATGGAGTATTCATGTTCAGAGGGGTCAGGGAGAAATCGAATTGATTTTCCCTGTTACTTTTCCTTGTACAGTGAACCTGAGAAGTGTTAAAAATGCAAGCCGGTTTCTGAACAGGAAGTGGTCATTCAGCAGAGTTTGAAGTCTGACACTTGCATGTGTACTTTAAAAACTCTTCTAGGTAGTTACAGCCTGTTAAAAGCTTGCTAACATCCAAAGGCTACACATGGTTCATATGCAGTATTTTAATACATTGCCTGATTTTGGCTGTCCATAAAATGTAAGCTTCATGTCATGTCATATCAAAGCACATACTCCCAAAACGGCACACAGATTGCAAGTGGTGCATATCCATAACCATAACACTCTTTTATTCTGATTGGAGTCAAAATGGTGGTGGGAGACTGCAGTACTCTATTGGCATATAAGTAGACTTGACTGTTGACTTTCTTATTCTGAGTGGAGCCAAGATGGCGCCACTGAGGGGGGGCACCAGAACTCTGTTGGCGTCTATGGGTAGTCTTGATTGTTCTCTGTTTAATGCAGAAAGTGTCTAGTATTTGTAATCTTTTAATGAGATCAACGTGTACACATATGATGCACCTTGTTAACTGAGGAATGAAGTGTCTTGTCATATGCAGCAAACCAGATGTCTGCACCCTCCACCTACAGATGCTGTGGGAAAGAGTTCTCTTCTCTTTATGTGTTTCCAGAGGTGCAGTTAGTCAGGCCAGGAATCCAAGGTCTGGTGCTAAGGGGACTGTAATTGAATTTCACCTGCACCGGAGTGATGAAAATCCACTCCCTATAAATTTCTGAAAGCAATGACAGCAGCAGAACCTGCTGTCATCAAGATAAGGTTCCTTAATTTTTGCAGGATTCTTTTTCCCCCAGACCTGGCAAGAGGCTTTCCCCCACAGCATAGCACCTGTAGAGTGAGAAGATTAATGGAAATTGAGGGCTGAGGTTACCCTCCCTTCAGTAAGAATGAGCGAGATATTCACCCCCACCCCCGGAGCTCTTTTGAGGGAGGAAGTGGAGCTGGGGTGACATGCTGAATATTAATGCCCTGTAGCCATCATTATTCAGTGAGAAAGCGAAAAAAAAAATTAGAGTGCATAAGTTTATGTGAGCTGAGGGCACTGCAGAGGAGTTCCTAGAGAAAACTGGCTTCTGATTGGTGGATGGTGGCCATTTTAGCAGCAGTAACAGTGGTCGTAGGAGTATGGATTCAGGTGTGGGAAGGGAAGATCACCACCCAGCTAGTCAACAACTTCTGTTCTCTCTCTTGCTTTTTCTTGGTGTGTCTATTTTCCTGCTTTTTTTCTAATGCTGTATAAAATAAGATACTTTACAAGACTGAAAATATGTTGTGGTCTTGTCTGTAGATGTACCTAACTCATTAATACTTCAAGACAGAACTAAATCTATGCTGTTTCTTCAAAAACTCCTGCAAATGATTACAAATTAGGTACCGTTTGTTTAAAGTGGAACATCCTTTTGCATTATTTGTATGTACATGTACACCTACATCAGTACATCTGTTAGGGTGTTCTCAGATTCAATAACATTGATGTTTTCATCCTGGGGGTTAATAGTGGTGTTTGTAAAATTGCCTGACAGTTCATTCACTTTTTTTTTATTTCCCTGCAAAGATTTTAGCTCAAGCACACCCCCTGCTAGAAGCCTCCTCATGTTGTCTCTTCGATTCTTTTGAGCTCCCGGGGTTATGCTGCTGTTATCTACACAGACACAGCCAGGAATCGGGTCTCAGAGACTCTCCTTTTCTTCCTCAGCTCTGTTCTCCTGCAGTATGCAGAGGATTGATCTGTCAGAGACAGACGCGCGCATACGCAGAGACGGACAGAATAAAAAGCTTGGCCTGATGCTTTGGATGGTTCGGGATTGTTTATGTGTGTTGTCACATTAAACTGCATTCATGCTGTATGCTGGTTTATGAAACCCAACAAACCCTTTGTAGTGCCTCCCTTGATGTTTTTCATTCTGCAAAGACTGTATATATAGGAGCGAATTAGCCCAGTCCTCCCTGGCCAGGCAGTGAGATCTGGAATTGAGATAGTGAAAGTGTTTTCATGTACAGTTGTCAGGAATTATACAGAATCCGATGTTCTCTGACCATACTTTTTTTGTAAGCCTCCATGGTTTTTACCATGAAAGCAGCCATGCTTAGGGAATGACCGCATTAGATACAGTCCCTTAGGAGGAACAGAGATACAAAACAAACACACACACACACACAGACACAGACACACACACACAGCACACATACACACACACGCGCACACACACACGCACACACACACACACACACACACACACACACACAGACCTCTAGCATACTGGCAGTGAGCATAGGAGAGTGGCAGTGATGGGCCTCTCACAGACAAACACACACACAGACCTCTAGCATACTGGCAGTGGAGCATAGGAGAGTGGCAGTGATGGGCCTCTCACAGACAAACACACACACAGACCCCTAGCATACTGGCAGTGGAGCATAGGAGAGTGGCAGTGATGGGCCTCTCCATTTAAGTGCCTTATAGCTCTATGCTTTATTCATCCTGGATGCATTTGATCTGGAAAGTGCTTTGGCAGCCTTCCTTTCATTGTCATAAACACTTCAACCAGCGGTTCAGCTGCATCCTGTTATTCCCTGCCTTTGAATGGAAAACGTCATCGAGCAGAGCAGTAGTGTCAAACTCAGTTCCCAGAGGGCTGCAGTGTCTTCTGGTTTTTGCTGTGGTTCAGCAGGTAATTGTTTAATTTAGATCACTGATTGAGTCTGCACACCTGGTTTCTAAAGGCCTGAAGTGGCTGCCGGTTGAAAGGAAACCACAAAAATGTGCAAACACCTGGCCCTCCTGGAATGGAGTTTGAAGCTGTTGGAGCAGAGTTTGGACAGTCTGCTAGCCAGCCTCTTCTGAATGACCAGTTCCATTCAAGATACTGACCGCTGCTGGATTTTGTTAAATTGCTTCATGACTAGCAAGCCAATCGATGTCAGGTTTGCATACGTTGCTAGTCATAGCATCAGAGATTAGCTATGGAGAAAATGCTGCAATGCATTGTAAGGCAATAAGGGGGTTTGGGTGGGATGGAGACCGGGCTGAGCAGAGCAGTGGGGAGTGGATGGAGGCTGGCGCAGCAGAGTTCACTCAGCACTTTGATGGAGGGGATTGTGAGAGGGAAAGAGCGGGGACCGTCTCGTGCGGCCGCCACCCCATCTGGGAACCCCGGCCCGCTCCAGCACCAGCATCCATTATTGAGCGGGAAAAGCACACAGCACGGGTCCCATGCCAGCCCCCCGTACCCCGCCCCTCCTCCCTTCGGCCGCCAATCCGCCCCACCCCCACACACAGAGACATGGGCCCATGCAATATTTAGGCCTCCCCCCCTCATCTCCTGGAGGAAAAGAGAGGACGGCTGAATGGTGTTGTTGTAGTCCCATTAAAAAGTAAAGGAACAAGCTCTGTCCTGTTATCCTTTTGTTGGAACTCCCCTCTGAGGTGGGACGTGGGGGTGGGGTGGCAGAGAGCAGCCTTTTTGCGGTTCTGGTATTTTCGTGCTACATCCTTACATGTGTGTCATCATGTGATGTACAGCGCTCCCTGTGACGGTGAAGTATTAGAGAAATGATTGGTTCGGAAACTGCATGTGAAAAATGACTGGGGTGTGGAACATTTTATAATCCATTGTTAAGATGAAATACAGTCTTAACTATCTCCATGATTTACTCAGGATACAGCTTTAAATATTAATGCAGAGGGAATTTGAATTAATGAGCTGACTGTCAGGTGTTTTCATTAGCCGTTGCCACTGACTGATGGTGATATGAGTGGAGTACATGCAATAAGGCCAACTAGGTCTTTCATGGAAGTTCAAGAGGAGTGGGTGGAGATGGAGGGGAGGGGGTGAGAGAAGGTAACATAGTGTGATTTTATGCAGCATTCATTAGCATTGTAATTATGGAATTAAACATTAGGAAAATCCTGAGAAACATTCTGAATATTAATTGGATTTGTGGAAATAGTTTTTTTTTTATTCCTTGGCCTGGTATCCTTGTAGTATTATTAGTTGTAATATTATAGGTGTAATATTATTTTCTGTCCCTGGATGGCTGCACCCTCCAGTCGTCCCGCTAACGCAGGCGTACGGCAGTAGAAAGTGAGCCTGTGATTCATTCAGGCGGTGGGAGAGGTTTGGGAGGACTTCATTCAGAGCAGGCGCTGCCCTGCATTTTTGGAGGTGAAGTAGATCATTCTGCCTGCGTCAATGATGCGTAGATTTAGACCGTTTCCTTGCTCCTTCGTTTTCTCACTTGCTGCAGATTTATCGAAACGGTGCTAAGCGAGTGTATAAATACCCTCCTGCATAATGTGGCACTCGGTGCCAGTTTTTTTGTCAGGGTGTGAAGCAGGAGCGTCTCTTAAATCTGCGGCTGTGCTTGTGAACCTGGGTAGCCTGCAGGGAAGGCTTGCTCCTATAGCCGGGCCTGCGTCTCCCCCTCATCCTCCTGTTTGGCCCGGGAGGTGGGCTAGGTGACAGCTGCCTTGACAACGGCATGTGCCGTGTTCACAGATCTGACTCACCTCATTAACCTGTGAGTGTGCGAGCGGAAGAGATTAGTGTCCTCTTCAGGAACCATCAGGATGAGGGCTGGGAGTGTGGGCTCTTCAGGAAAAGGGTTGGGAATATTGGCTCTTCGGGAATCATCGGGATAAGGGTGGGAACTATGGGCTCTTCACAGCAATCATCAGGGTGAGGGTGGGAGTGTGGGCCATCAGTATGCGGGTTGGGAATGTCAGCTCTTCACGAATCATTGGGATTAGGGTAGGCAGTTTGAACACACTTGGTAGTCTGGGCTGTTAATATGAATGTCAGAAAAAAATGCAGTTTTTCAGCAAGAACCCAGCTGTGTCCTGTTCCTCCCTTTGCCTGAGAGCGCATGGGCATGCTGTTCGCCATGTTAATTAGATCTAGCCTTATGCAGGGTAAATAAAAATATCCTCCATGTCTTCTGAATGGGAATAGCAGTTATGAAAGGGGATGGAATGTCAGTGTATATTCTTTGAAATGTATCCATTACCAGGACTCATCCATGATCAAAATGTATCCATAGCTCAAGATCAAAACAATTTCCATCACTGTCATGTCACAAAACAGGACTGCCATTCGGTTCAAATGCCCAACTTTGCACGATTTTTTTCTTCCGTGGCACAGTGTTTCATAGCGACCCCACTGTTTTCATCCTGTAGAAGGAGGCATGTCCTGGCATGAGCATGTGGCATTTGGCTGAGGGCAAAGTCCTGAAAAGGGTAATGGGGTCCAGGTCTGCAGTGTGGCCCTTTCTCATAAGCACTTCACTGTATAACATAGTCAGTTAGGCACAGGGTAACCATGAGTAAAGGCACAGGGAAACTAAAACAGGCATACAGCACAACCTGTGCACCAAGACACCAACTGCCAGCGAGATGCTCAGTACTCAGTCCAGACTAACAGCGACTGATCAGATCTGTTGACCCCCCCATACACCCCCACCCCCATGAGAAGTTGGGATCTGGAAGCGGTCCACCTCAGTGGTCTGCCATGGGGCATGGAAGCCAGAACGTTTCCCCAGGGGAGAAAAGCACAGCTGTCACAGGAGCAAATATGGCGGATGTCTGCTGTCCTCTTTCACACTCACGTTCCTGACCTCTGTCAGAGAGACATTCAGCCTGCCGTTCTCAGAAGAACCGTCTTGATTGATTGACCGTGATGGATTCGGTTCAGCGAGTAGCCGCAAAGCTGAGCCGTCAAAAAGGATTCCTTTTTAATAATGGCCTTGATTCGATGCATTGAACTTAATGTGGCCACGGAGCACAAAGAAAATTTTAGAGCTGATATGTAAATCAACACAAATGAAAATAATGACAATCCTTCATACAGGTATGAAGAAACCATTCACATTTACCTGCAGAAGGAGGAGGCCCTGCATTAATCCCCTTGTTTTGTGTTTGCTTGTTTGACTCTGTTAAAATGCTGTCGCTCGTGCTTGTCTGATGTTTGCATTGAAATAGACAGTTCACCATGGGTACACTGATCTAGATGACAGGAATGTGCTGCACCTTTTTTTTTTTTTTTTCTTTCCCAAAGTACAGTTCTCCTGGAGCCTCAACTTTGGCCTAGAAAGGTTGCCATGGAAACGGAATCAGATTTAACGTAGAAGAAAAGATGAATAATATAGACACAGTGGCAGCATGGAAAATTCAGCAGGAACTGAACTGTATATGTCCTTCCTCTAATATTTGATACTGCAGTTGAGCAGGCAGACAGTGGCATATTTTTGGCAAATGTTTTTGACATAAATAGTTGGTGCAGAATGATCTCCTTACCACCTCACACACATTTTATCTGCTGTGAAACTGGAATAATGAACTGCATTATTAAACCAAGTAATTCAAACTCTGGTAATATGTGTGAAAATAATGAACTTTTTTTTTTTCTTTTTATTATCCGCAACTGAATTTATGCCCAAAATATCTGCGTTGTAATGTTCTCAGACACTCTGTGAAATTGTGTCCTGCAGTTTTCCATTTGCTACATTTCTGTAGGTGGAAGGCAGTGACTAAGCCATCGACACTTTCAGTAACATTTTTGAATTACTGTAATCTCGTAACTGGTGTGTTTACAGGAAGTCCTCACTTCAGTTTCTTTTGTCATCTAGATGTGACATTCTGCCTCGGTCAAGGCCACTGTGTGTCTGTCTCTGCATGTTCTCAGCATGCTGGGTTTAAGAGAAGATGGGTCCCCAGCAACACTCCCCTGTCTGTTTAATCTGTGCTATTTTCCACTTAGCAATCCTGTATTCTCCACTCAAAACACTGATGGTTTTTTTTTCCGCTTTCCATCCGTAACTCTTTTCATTATCATATGAAGGGCGTTTGGCAGAAATCCACTTCAGGTTTAGTTATTATCAGTTCTGTTGTTGTGCCAATGCTGAAAAATGAGCTTTACTTGGGGAAAAGCACAGCTGTGGTGGCGGCAGCCATTTGCTGAATCTACTGAAGCGCATTCTGCAGAGGAACCAGGGGGCCCGGTTCTGTGGTCCCCAGCCAGTATCCCTGGGACTCAGAGATCCTCCCACGCCCTCTGGGCCGAATGTCTTAGAGATGTAGAACAAAGAAAAACTAAACACTGGGGGGAAAAAAAACATAAACAAACAATGCCTAAATCATCGGACCGAAAAGGTGCCCATTCATCTTGAGAAAACCCATCTTGTGTCTCGCCAGGTTCCCTGCAGATTATCCAGATGGATATCTGGGGTGGGAATTCTGGGAAGTGTAGTGCCTCGGGGTCATAGCAGGGGAAGCCCCCCCCACCACCCTGAGCAGAGGACTCCTACACGTGTCATGTGACAGTGGCCTGAAGGGGATGACAGTGGGTGACCTCTGCTCGTTGACCTCAGCCGGTCTGCCGCAGCGCACTAAGCTGATGGAAGCGCGGGACCTCAAATCCTCTTGTTAGAGCCACAGATTAAAGAGGTGAAACAAAGCACTCTCATACTTACGCCGGGGAAAGAACGACGTGCATAATTAATTCGCAACGAAAGCAGCTCTGCAGCTACGCTGGGGTGAGAGCGATGCTCCCACTCCCATACATCCACAGTCCCCGGCTTGTAATTGGGTAAAATGTGGGGCAGGGCTGTAAAATGTTTTTGTTTGTCTTTTACAAACTGCCGCGCTTTGATTTGCTCACATCCTTGGCACTCAAAAAGGCACGCTTCACCGTGCCAGTAACATTTCTAGCTTGGGACAGCACAATGCTCTCTATTTAATGTCTATTCTTCAGCATATTTCTTGTAAATGGCAGGAGTTGCCTGACTAATGAGACACTGATTTAAGGAGGAGCTTAGGCCTCCGCGGTGCTAACACCTCTAAGTGCTGGCTTGAGTTTCCCCTACATTTGCAGTGCTGACTGTGCAGTGCGGGAACATTTGTTTCTAATTCCTGCAGCCACCACCCCCCCGTGTGTTGTCTCAGTGTATGAACATGTGTCCGGGGGGGTTGCAGTGATGTCACTGGTAGGTTAATCATCTCTACAGGAGACATTCATTCTTTGTGTAGGCTTCTGATTCGAGAGTCCTGGCCACATCATGAGAGCAACTGGAGAAGTCCGTGATCTGATTTGTCATTGTCTGGACAGGCCTGGTTTAAAGACTCAAAACCGCAAGGGAGACAGTGATTGTCTGCTAGGTACTGAAACATTCATGATAGCCATACATTGTTGCCCTGAGGGGGAAGAGGTGCTACAGATAGGGATGTTGGGCCACAGTGACACCTACTGGCTGGAGAGTTTTTTTTTTTTTTTCTTTTTCCCTCCCCCAGTGAAGGGGCCAGGGATCATTGGAAATCCCCCTCCTTCTAATTATATTGATTACACTCTGACAGAGATGGCCATTACACTCACTGAACCGCACATGTGTATATATGTTTGTGTGTGTGTGTGTGTGTGTGTGTGGGTGCGTGCTTGCGTGCATGGGCATGCATGTGTGTGCGTCAGTGCGTGTGTGTGTGTGTGTGTGTGGTGCGTGCGTGCGTGCGTGCGTGGGAATGCATGTGTGTGCGTCTGTGCACGTGTGTCTGTTAGACCCTTTAACTTATAACGCTATAAATATCGCTTTAAGAGCCATTTACTGCTTTACGATCCCTGGATGTCTGGCGTCCTCATTCTGTACACGTGCCTTAAGAATGTAAATTAAAAGCTACCTGTAACTAGGTTGGCGAGGCACAAGTGACACTTTGAGGACATTGTCACATTGAAGCATCTGTATTGATGTAAAGCAAATATATATCTTGCGTTACATGCGTCATGTCACCAACTTGTCTTCCAGTGACAGAGATGGAATTAAGTAGGCTTCTGAACACTCTCTGCGAATTGGTGATGCAAAATGTAAGAAGCCATCAGACCTTCTTATCATTTTAGCACCATTTAAGTATGAGAATACTTTTACACTTATTGTCTAGTACCTTCTTTATATAGCACTGCAAACTGAATTGTTCATAAAACTGTTCATAAAAAGGGGAAAAACTGGTCTTTAGGAGCTAATTAGGAAATGCTGCACTGAGGTTTGTAATGTCGTTCTGAGAGTGTTCATTGCTAATATTAGCTAGGAGGATGTAAGGGAAAATTTTTACAGGCACATCCAACTTTCTGATTGGTCTGTTGCAGTGAGTAGGCGTGAGCTTGTGCAGGTTCACAGAGCCTGGCGTTGGTTTATTGATGTAGGTAATGTGGAAAACAGAAAATGTTATTTTCACTGCATGGGGTGTTTAACAGGAGATCTGTAATGAAGAGTAGCGAACAAAGCACAGCAGGTCTTTTTGCAGCGGGCCAGAGTTTCTCAAGCCTCCTCTGTGTCAAACGGCTGAGGGGATCTCTATTTGGCTCAGATGGCTTTCCCATAAGCTCTGCTTCCTGCTGCGGGCAGCACCCCTATCTCAGTGCTGTTATTGTGTATCTCGGCGTTGGGCTTGGAGCATTGCTGACCCTTCGCTCGGGGTTGCCACAGCTCTGTTTGCCTGCTTTCTGCTGGAGCTCAATGGGGCCCTGTTTAGCCTAATCTCCTTGGTCTGCTTTTTCTGAAGACGCTGCGTTCATATGGCCTGGATTTTGGGAGGGGGTGTTGCCACCCCTTCCTGTCTCCCTGACTTCCCCCTCTCCAGCCTCTCTCAATCTCCTTTCTCCCTCTTTTGTTTTTCCACAGTGCTGGCATCGCTGTGGGTTTCTATGGGAACGGTGAGACATGTGACGGGGTCAACCGGCTCACATACTCTCTCAGGCATGCCAACCGCACGGTGGCAGGAGTGCAGAAACTGGTGAGTCTCCAGCCCCTCCAACCCTCCCTAACCCCGTCACAACTCATCTCCCACACAGCATGTCTGACCAACAGCTGCCTCACCCTCCCTTACCCCCCAAAACCCCCTTTGGTGCCAACACCTCCGTCATCCACCCCAACACTTTCCTCCCCCCAAAACGTCCCTCACCCCCTCAGCACCTCTCTCACCCCCCAACACAACTTTTATCCCCCAAAAACCTCTCTCACCCCCCAACACCTCCCTCCCTCCCAACACATGCCTCACCCCACCCCCAATTTTTGAGATCTCTGAAGTAGGGAGAGTAAAGGTTGTTTGTTTCCAGGATAAGCATGCTCTTAAATTGTCCCTCTAGAAGGAATACTGAATTAAAGCGTTTCCTCATAATTGGTTAGTTATTCTGAGCACAGATAACAGAGCCAATTGCAGCAGAGCTCTTCCATCCGCGCTCTGCCGATTTCATGCTGAATCTTAAATCAACATGCAGACTTGGAGAGTGGAAGGCAAGGGGTTTTAGCTGACCTGAGCAAGGCTCAGCCTGAGTAATGGACTTGTGGCATTGGGGAATGAATATTGCATTATAATTGAGCTGCTATCAGAAGCATTCAGGAGATATATTTGAGTATATTCTGTTCCTAATAGCTTTTACTAACCTGGCCAGAATTGCAGCAGAATGACCATAAATAATACAAGCCATTTATAGAAACAATAAAATTGAAGACTGCAGTTAAAGGCAGGATAGTTAGTGTTCAATTTTCATTTGCGTCTAAATTATTAAACGCCCTGAGGCTTTTATATAGATTTTTTTGTGCTAGTCACGTTGTGTTGAGCATTTGGATAGGCCGTAGCTGTGCTGGAGGTAGCGCTGACGACAAACAACCTGCCTTGATATGAGGACCCAACCGAAAAGACACCAGATTATGTAACCAAGGAGCATCTGCAGGTACTTTTTGTCATCCAGGAACCTTGTGGAAGCTTGGCTGTCTCCGTGTTTGTGTTCATGCAGGTATCAGACAGCACCTCCTCCCTGAACCAGACGGTGGAGGACGGCCTGCAGGAGCTGGAGACGCAGTACACCCAGCACACGGACTACCTGTCCATCGTGCAGAAGCTGCAGGGCCAGCTGGACGAGCTCATCCGCCAGATGGTTGAGATCCCCTTCTGGGGGAACAGTGACATCTCCATGGAGGACCTGGCTGTGAAGACGGAGCTCTTTGACTGGTACAGGTGAGTCACTGTGGCTGAGACGGGGGGGACGTTATGGATGAGACCGCGTGGAGTCATTACATTGCGTTACAATCTTTTATGCTATTATCCTGAGGAACTTACAAAATGGGAGAACAGTGAGCGCCTGACTTTAACTAACCACCTTAGCCGCTCTGTATGAGTCCTGAGTGATGGGTGCAAGTGGAGAAAATGTCATGCGGTGATTGGCTGATAGATATAAGATTTGTGGAATTATGAGAAGGTAGCACCAATTCATCTGGGTGATGTCAATTCTGTGTGGGAATGTAAAGTGGACGCTGAGTTACGTAGGTGTGGTGTGCAGAATTTACCTCGCTCAAGGGTCCAACAGCAGTTCTGTATGTGCCGAGCCTGGGGCTATGGGTCCATCTCTCTGACCATTACACTGCACTGCTGTCTGTTCAATGAAACCCGCAATCAATGGCCATATGTACCACTCTTCTTGAATGTGATACTCAAAGCCCTCTCCTTTAAAAGAGCAAACGGTAAAGGGGAAGGCACACAGGCACAGATGAGATCGTGTGGGATGGTGCCTTGACAATGTTTGACAGAATTATTTTAGAAAAGTAAACGATTTTCATACTCAAATTTTAACTAAGCATAGCTGTAAATCCACACTATTTGGTCTGTAAAAAAAAAAAAAAAAGCAAATAGAATATTCAAAAAAGGAGGTAATTGTAGTGCCATATGATATTCAAATTATTGTTTTGAGTTTGGTGGGAAAAATGCAGTTGCACTAGAAACAGAGCTGTTTCCCATTTGGACGAACGGCTTGCTCAAAGTGTCCTGGCTCTGATGTCCAAATGAGGAGCACAAAGAGGGGTTTGTATGCAGCCACATGTGTTTATTGTCTCAGCTGTTGAGTGGGTGGGAACACTGTTCTGTGTGGCTTTAAGGTTAGGTGTTGCTCTGTTGGTTCATTTAAAATCACTCGCTGGAAAGAGTCACATACAATGAACTGTCGACTGCATCAGGTTGTGCTCCACATAAAGGTTTTTTTTTGTTTGTTTCGTTCAAAGCTGTCATGGAGCAGCTGGTTAAAATGACATCCTAGAGCAGATGTTTACACACTATCCCTGTGAAGGCTATGGCTGTTATTTATATTGCTACAGAAACAATACTGTGTACAGTAAACAGTTTAAACATGTTTTTATTTGTTTTGTCAACAACCAATGCAGAAATGTCTGGTATGGAAAGCCTCATCGTAGCTAATTAAAGTGTGAAGATACGCAATTTTGCTTAATTAATTACATTTCTTGTAAACTGTTTCTTCTAGGGAAAAAAAACCTACATTATTTTGGTATTCAAGTCACAATTTTAATCCAGTGTTTCTATATATTTCTCCAATGGATAGTTAGCGATTCTTATTTTGAACCCACTCTACTAAATCCATTTCTGCTGGATCTTATGGGTGTTCACAAAAGAGTAAGGGGGAGATACCCTCAAAAATGGACTATGATTATGGACCTTCCATTTCATTACAGCTTTTGTTTATTGCACTCACCTTTCAGTTACTGCTTTTTTTTAGCAGTTATTTTTTCATTATTATTTTTTCTCAGTACTGAAAATGGATAACCTTTTTAAAAATGATTAATCAATGTTGAGGACCAAGCACATTGGGGGGAAAAAGCAATTTAGACTCTGATAACTACAACAGCTGACCTATTCCACCTTTCCTTTAAAATGCCAGAAATGTGATGTCAAGAATGCTGGCAGGGAGGGGGGGGGGTGTAAAGGAATGATTTGAAATTTTAAGATGCATGACTGCACATCTCTCAGAAAAGTTTTCCAATTGCCCATTGACAGGTGTTAATGGAAATGTCAGGCATGTAAACGAGAAGTTCGGTGATGGGCTGTGGTTTGTCTGACTCAGCATGTCTCAGCCAGTGGTCGCTCAGACAACCTCACTTCATCATTTAATAGTCTTACAAATTATTTCGCTTACCTATTTCGATCACGTGTACCATAAGCAACCATTTAAAAAATAAAGAGTCAGTGTTAACCAAATGCAGTTAAGCTTTGTTACAGAAATTGAACTTTTCTGATGCTCCTTCGACATTAACCACATTTTAGCTTGTAAATAATTAATGTTGATGTGTTGAGGGGCAGTGGGCGAGGGACTGGGGAGCAGAAATGGAACGGAATGTGCCGGAGACGCTCTGAGCCCTGTCGTGATGTCTCTCCTCAGGTGGCTGGCATACCTGGGTCTCCTGCTGTTTGATGTCCTTATCTGCCTGCTCGTGCTGTTCGGCCTCATCCGTAACTCAAAGGGAACCCTCATCGGGTGAGTTCGGTTTTGGGGCTCTGTGGAAGTGGAGGAGGACCTGGAACCGCATACATTGACAGGCATCGGCGGCACCAGAGATTTTTTTTTTTTTTTTTTTTACTGGTGCTATGGGGTTGCTCAACTTTTCAGTGAGGGTGCTCTAAAATTTAGGGTATCCCATTAACATGCCATTCACCACAGTTTTTTCCTACTGCAACACCCCCGACACACATACACACATGCGCGCACAAACGCAGTACCCACTCCATGACAGTTACAGTTAGAAATAAAAATGATAAATAAACCACAGAAATTTCATGGGGGTGCAAGGGGGTGCTATGGCTGTCCTAGGGGTAGCTACAGCACCCCCAAGCCCCTCCATGGCGCCGCCTATGTTGACAGGTGTTAATAGAAATGTCAAGCATGTAAATGAGTGCAATGGTGGGACAGTCATGGGACTCTGTGGAAGTGCAAGAGGATGTGGAAGACAGACGCAAGCCGAGCCAATGCAAGAGTTTTGAACAGCAAAATTAGTTTCAATATTTGTCATGCACACATGACATCAAAAACCACAATTTAATGATTCTAAAAATCCTAAAATTTATATGCAGAACATGGTGTGTGATCATCTTGTCAGAAGTCCAGTTTGTCACTCAAGGGCACTTTCTGTGTTTTCTTACACCTAACCAATCAGATAAATTCTGTCACAAACCACCAGTTCCTTGCATGTTTTCGGCAGTGTGCCATTTCATTTGAAATCTCATGCTCAATAATGTTGTTTTTTTTAATACTGTAAATGAGTGAAGACAGCTGAATAGGAGATTCTAGGTCATGTGGTATGTGTTTGTGTGCGCACGTGTGCATTTGTGTGTGTGCATATGTATTAGAATAGGTAGCTGTTGTATGGGTATCTTAGTCTGTGTATGTGTGTGTGTGTGTGTGTGTGTGTGTGTAAGTGTTTGTTAGAGTAGGTATGTGGTGTATGGATATCTTAGTCTAGTGTTTGTGTGGGTATGGCGTGTATGTGTGGGTGAGCATGCAGATGTATGTTTATGTGCGAATGAGTATGTGTGTGTTTGCTTAGGCGTGTGTGTGTGTGTTATTGTTCGTTCTCACCTTGTGTGCATGTAGGAGGAGGGAGACTCATTACTCTGCCTGTGACAGATGACAAATGAGGAGAAGTGGCCACAGAATCTAAGCTTTGTGACTCACGTTTAGCATAAACTTCGCCATGAATCAGAAATGGGCCTTGTGTCTGTTTTCACAGCACATTTGGTGCAGGGGCGTGGGTGCTAACAGAACGCCGAATTTCAGCTTTGGTTCAGGAGTACAGAGAGAAAGCTATTTTTCGACCCCACCCCCCGCCGTGAGTGAGGTAGTGGCTACAGCCTGTGGCTTTTTTCTTTGTGCCAGCCTGCTGAGCTTAGAGCTGAGGCAGGTTTGTCTTGAATCACACACACACACACACACAAACACACACATGCGCACGCACACATCGCTGAGCTATCTTTGCTTATCTCTCAGTCTAAAACTCCATTTGGTACTGGAATTAAGCTCCAGGGTTAAACAGTTGAGCGCTTCAGTCCACTCTCCAGGGTTCTTGTGTTATTTGGGCCTGACACAGTCTAAAACCACTTTGTTCTCCCATCCCGAATTGTGTTGATGGTGCACTGCGCCCTGCTGTCAAGGAAATTATGCAAGGCCTGCCATACTTCATCAAGTGCCACTCCGTCACAGCTTCTTCAAGTGGACTTAAACCAGCTGTAATCTTCCCAAAGTCCTCCAATCTGGTGTTAGAGATAATATACTTTTCTGCAAAGTTGCAGTATCTGATGGGGTGAAATCCCAGTGGCAGACAAACAGATGTCCTTCTGTGTCTTTTCCCCATCAGCCACTTAAAAACTCTGCAGCCTCATCTCTTATGTGTCACTTGTGGGGGTCACTTATGTCCCCACAGACCATGCACAGTGTTGTCAGGTCTTGAAATCCTCCACGTCTCTAGATGTTAACTCATTTTCACTAATCCCCTGTGATACAGGCATTGGTCATCATGTGTTCTTGCTGGAGACAGATGGGGGATAGAGCCATCCTTCCTCCCTGCCCTTATTACCCTAATTTCCCTTAGGAGAAGAGTAGGCACAGGCATTCCCCGCAGACTCACAAAAATCATAGATAGCACTTGTTTTTACAGTTGTCAGTGTGTTGTAAATGTTTGGAGTTTGAGTGGGCAGGTGTCAGAACAGGAATGTGGTTGGAATGGCATCTTGGAATTCATAGCCAGTGAGCTCCTCTCTGAAATAGACTTGAAAGCTCAGACAACAGTCCAGCACTGTTAAGGGCAGAAACCGATGAGATCATGATTATTTTACTATCCAGGCTTCACTGCTCACTCGTGTAACGTAGTTAGACCCAGGACAGTCTACCCAAAGAGTAACAGCTGATAGCTTACATATACTTTTCGATCAGCCAGAAACTAGGGTCTGAGTCATTACAGTTGCTTGAATCCAGGTCTGTAGGTAGAAAGCACTGCATTGTACTGCTGACATCTCAACGGCAACATCTCATTTATTATTATTCGTACTGAATTGTTCTTGGGTTAATGAGTCAACGTTTCCACATTTCTAAATATATACCAATTTAAAAAGCAGCTGAATAAAGTTATTCAGTTGTCATGCTTTGAGGACTTCTCTGAGAGCCAGTGGAGTGTAGCAGCGGTATATCAGCTGGAGTTATATAGAACTTTCATATCAGCGCTAAAATCCTTGGCTTCCCTTGGTGAAAGAGACGGTTTGCTGTAGGTTACCCTCGGGCTAAAGGACTCTAATTGCTTTCTGCGTTGACGGGTGCAGTCCTCTTCTTCTTCAGCGGCTTGTGTGACTGAATTGCGTTCCGCTGCCAGGCTGAGGAACTCAGCCGTACCCTGACCTGTCACGCTACCCGCACCTGAGAAGCAGTTACCGTAGCTGTCAGAATGCCTGTCTCTCTTCTCACTCTCCTCTCAGTTGCCCTTTACCTGTCTCTCTCCCTCTCTCCCAGCTCATTGCCCTTACCCGTCTCTCTCCTCCTCTCCCAGCTCATTGCTCTTACCCGTCTCTGTCTGTCTGTCTCCCAGCTCATTGCCCTTACCTTTCTCTCTCCTCCTCTCCCAGCTCATTACCCTTACCTGTCTCTGTCTGTCTGTCTCTCCCAGCTCATTGCTCTTACCTGTCTCTGTCTGTCTCCTCCTCTCTCAGCTCATTACCCTTACCTGTCTCTGTCTGTCTGTCTCCCAGCTCATTGTCCTCACCCGTCTCTCTCCTCCTCTCCCAGCTCATTGCCCTTACCTTTCTCTCTCCTCCTCTCCCAGCTCATTGCCCTTACCTTTCTCTCTCCTCCTCTCCCAGCTCATTGCTCTTACCTGTCTCTGTCCATCTGTCTCCCAGCTCATTGCTCTTACCCGCCTCTCCTCTCCCAGCTCATTGCCCTTACCTTTCTCTCTCCTCCTCTCCCAGCTCATTGCCCTGACCTGTCTCTCTCCTCCTCTCCCTGCTCATTGCTCTTACCCGTCTCTCTCTCTCTCTCTGTCTCTCTCCAGAGTCTGTTTACTGGGTGTCCTGACTCTCATCATCAGCTGGGCATCCCTGGGCCTGGAACTGTCTGTTGCTGCGGTGAGTATCTCCATGGGAACACCTTGCATAAAGGGAAGATCTAATCAATCCGCTGAATTTAAGCAGTTTTGTTTTTGAGCAGACATTTCCTTGAATGTGCACAGAAATAATGAAGACAAAGCGTTGATTCTGGAACTGCGCGAAGCCCATGTTTTCCTCTGAATCACCTTCAGTGCACACGTGCTTGGTGACAGATGTTGATGGGAGGGTCAGCGCAGACAGGGCAGATGTTCAGGGCTGCTGTCTGCGTGTGCCCTTACGGAGCTGGTTCTCTGTGCCCACGAGCATGCCGGCAGCTTGGTAGTCTGGAATTTATCGTCCAAAATATCGGAAATAATCCACTGTGAGATAACCGTGGGAAGGCAAAGCCACAGCACTATGTCATCAGGATTTATGGCCCGTTGAGGCTTTCTGTTTTGCTTCCCTGGTAGTTTTCCAGGTGGCCCAATTTGTGAGGGACCGGGGCAGCTGAGATAATGCAGGACGGGCAGCAGCGCAAGGCCCTTCCTCAATTCACTGCTGTCAGTGATGTGACGTCTGGAGAACGATTTACCGGAGGGAGACCTGGAGAAACTGGCTTCACCTGCCTTTTCCCCCCACTGCAGCATGGTCTGCCTGTGCACAATGAGCAGATTCAACGCTCCTGGGCAAGATCGGTTCAGCTTTTCTCTCAGCCCTTTTTCCATTGGTGTATTTTTCATTAAGTATTGTAGGAGACATGCTGCGATTGTCATTCAGGGTCATGTAATATTGTAATATTTGCGCTTTAATATTCAAACAGAATGACATTTGAGTAGGAAGGTTAAGGTTGTGGATTGAAACCGTAAAAGGAATGAGAATGACCATCATTCTTCCATATGACAGACATGACACTACCTGTTATGCTATCTGTCCTTTTGGGTTTTGTTTTAAATACCAAAAAGTATAACATATTTTTAAATTATTACATTCTCGCAGGAGATTAATTCTCAATTAATTCTCAAGATAATAATAATCTGTATGTTACAGTTATTGTTGTAATTTTTCCTTATTAGTTGTAGAGGCATGAAACACTAACAGAACATAACTAATGATGTAAAGCTTCATGTATGAAAAATGGTGAGTTTGATACATGACCTGCAGTGCTTACAGCCTGAGCTGTCAGCCAGCTGAGAGCTTCATTTTTTAAAATAAACAGAGCGTTTAACAAGAACGTAAATTTGAGAAAACAGTGTGATCACCGAATGTCAAATCCAATTTTTACCCATCATTGTTACACAGAGAGCCACACGTTTCTACACGGTGTTTTATGCACTCATTTTCTGAGTTGAGACACTGTGCAGAAGCCAGATGTTTGTACTTTTTGGATCTGGGAACATACATTGCAGTCCGCTGCAGAAACATCAGTCTGCAGCATATTTTTCCAGCCATCAGGACAGGTCCCTGCCAAGCCAGTATGTGGCCGACTGTTATTTTAATAACCTCCATAGGGCTAGTTAACGGCATAACCAGTTGGCTAGCTATGTAGCTTATTAGCAAGAACAAGTGGGAAATCCGTGATACATATTTTTTTATCAAATACTTAATCTTCCATTTCCTTAGAACGCTACTGATTAATTCAGGTGTTTTTTTGTGCATGGTCTCCATTTTGTTTTTTTGCCTGCCAGCTCTGAAAGCTGATAATGAAGAATAATGGAGAGGCATTGAGGGGTCATCTTATTATTGCAGAAGAACTGACCTTGGCTTTTATGGATTTCCCCTGATGTTTTAAATATTTGTTTGCACTTCATCAACTGTGTGATTACAGCAATGGTTTTTTGCCATCTCTGAGAGCAACAGCCTCCAGGCAACAAGAATGTAACAGCATGTAGAAAAGTTTGGTTTCTCTAGTCACAGAGCTTATTTATTTTCTGAAGCCTTAAAAATGTTAAATTCTTCAAGTGACCCAAATGTTTGTGCCATTTAAAAAAAAAAAAAAAAAAAAAAAAAAGGGAAAATTTTTGCATTTTTTTCCCATTAACAACATTGCCTGGACTGAGCTGACACCCTCATTTTTGACATTTGACACAAGCTGAGTGTGGAACCACAGAAATGTGTGAAGCGATCTCTTATGGCAGGGACATGAAGCAGAGAGGGGCTTGGGGTGGGGGGTGGGGGGTTGTTGTGTAGTAGAGCGTCCTATCAGGGCAAACTGACTGTTGCAGGGGGAGGGATTTTCCCAGCTGTGACTGTCCGGTGAGACCCGTGACCATATCTGGGCTCTGTGTGAGCGGAGCGAGAAGCAGCCCTCAGGTGGAGCAAGCAAAGCAGATAACACGCTGTCCCCACACGCCGCTGCTCTAATCGCCTGGGCCGATTGTAAGAATGACGTAATGTCCTCCATGTTAAGTCACCCACAACTTTGTGCTGCTTTAATGCAGACTTTTGTTTAATTTCGATGCTGAATTCGTTCCTCCTTCCCCATGATAGTTTTTGAAGGAGGCTGTATAATTACAATAGTCCTGAAAGGCCTGTCATGCAAGTTTGTTTTTTTTTGTCTCTTTCTCATACATTCTTTTCCTTCATTAATTTAAATCCTCTGCCCGCTCTCTCACTCTCTCAGCTGATATTGTCCTTCATATCGGTATGAGAGATGGATGGATACTTTCGTACTCGTTTTTACCGCATTGCATAAGCCTGCGCCAAACCAGGGATGTGTTTCTACTGCTTCTGTTCTTGTTCCTAACGAATCCGAGCTTCAATTCCCATTCTGTAGTTGTGCTTCTGCTTCTGGATTATATTATTTGCTGTTTTAGATCAGTGTTCGTGTCTCTGGAAGTGTTTAACTAATGTGTATTCTCGTTTTTTGTTCTTTTTGTTTACTCCCCTAGACCTCCAGTGATTTCTGTGTGTCCCCTGACACATACATCACCAAAGTGACTGAGGAGAATGCCGTAATCGATAAAGGTGAGGAGGCTACTTCCCTTTCTATTAGTGAGAATCGATAAACTGATAACCTTTGACACTCCAGCCGTGTGTCCTTTTGGGCATCTTAATTCCTGTCCAGTATTGACCAGTGTACTTTTTGGAGATTCTCTTGGAGATTTAAACTCAGCAGTTTGGTTTGTGAAGTGCTCTTTGTTTGTGGTAGGTCAGTGCTTGAAAAGCCTTATTCTCTTGTTTTGTGTCTTGTGGGCATTGCCTGTTTTAGAAATGTTACGACTTTGACAGGTGATGTCTGTCAAAATGGGCCCTTAAGATGGTCAGCGTTGTCAGCCCATCTCTTCTGGCCCAGTGGCGTGGGCAGGATTGACATTCATAAATAGAAATTCAGACGTCAGCAGTGTTTCTTTTAGTGTGTTTTTTTTTTTTTTTTTTTTTTAACAACCCATCGGTCCTATGGTCCGTTCTTTCCCGGTTTCGACACACGCCTCCACATTTTGATGACTGTGACGGGTGTTTTGCTGCGCAGTGGATGGCATCTCATTGGGAAAAAGGAAAAGGGGAATTGAAAGTGATGTCTTTTGGAAAAAATTAGCATTTAGCTGAGCTTTGATTTCCTGCCTTGCGCGGCACACAGTCTCCTGTGAGTCACTCAATTTTACTTACAAACACAATTTTCTAATGTGCCGCTCAAATGTATTGAAAGACTTCCATTATCTCCCCGGTTTGAAGTGGTTGAAGAACCTTTGTGATTCTTTTGATAAAATGACTGGACATTCATTGCCTGTGGAAACTTTGAGCGAGAGCGGTTATGTTTTGAGCCATTGCTCTTGGCCCTGGAATAAGCACATTGACCGTAATGAAGCAGAATGTGGGGAGGCCAGGGATGATCTGCAACTTCTAGACAATAATCTCTCTATTTCTCACCCAGAGGGGCCATTTGAGTCTGGTGCTCTCATGTTTGTCGGATATAAAAATTGATACAGCGTTATACTACAAGGCAGTGTGTGGTTCCCCACTCATCATACAACTCAATATATTCCACCTGCTGCAATGAAGACTGCAGCCGGGCGGGAGTGGAGTAGATGCGTGGTTTTTTTGTGACACTGGAGTTTGTCCTGGATCGCCTCAGGGTAATCGGACAATCTGCTCCTGATATGGGCTGAAATATTGGAGGAGACGGACCCCAGGGGGCTGAACACATAATGGACATAAAATCACTGGACAGGGGGAAAGCAGGGGCAGGAGCTGGGGGGTGGGGGGTGTGGGGGTTGGGCCACGGGCAGTGCAGTGTGTTACGCTTAATGCCCGTCACTGTCTGACCTTCACTCCCGTCTGGCTGAAGGAAACAGAGACACAGTTCCTCCACGTCTCACGTGATCCCCTTCCCCTTTGGTGGAGCTGACCAAAGCCCCAGACCGGCTAATACCAGCTCAGGCATTTCGTGAACTTTGCCCCCTCAGTCATTCACTGAGGAGCAAATAAGCCCATGATCTTCATTCACGTCCTGAACCTCAGACATTGCTAGATGTCTCCATTGTGGGGGGGGGGAGAAGAGGCGGATGTTATCATGTTATCATATTAAATCATTCTGAAGGCCAAGAGCAGCAGTGCAGAGGTCCTGTGGCCTTTGACCTCTCTTTCTTCGCTCATGTTCTCCTGTGAGTCAGTTTTCTGCCCCTCCCACAGGCTCCCATAATTCCCTCTGACATCTCTCTTCTCTGAAAACAGTCTCTTACACACATTAGTAACTGTGTTGTGCTTTAGAAAGGGTTTCATCTTTCCTAGGTCAATCAATCTGTCCATCCACTGCTGCTCAGCACCATGGTGTCAAAATGAATTCTAAAAAAATTTACGTATAGGATAATTCCATTATGCATTTCTAAGACATTTGTTTGGTTAAACAATGAAGTTATTTATTATTCAGAGATAGTTTTAAAGCCTGAATACATTATATGAGAGGTAGCAAAAAGTAATTAAAAAAACTATTCTAAAAAACTTTTCAGATTCTACAAAGACATAATCTTCTGATGTTGTCTCTGAAATGAAAAATCACATGAAAATATTGGAAATTCTGGCCTAGTCTCAGTAAGTAACATCAGATTGGCCATGTAACATCAGAGGCCTACAGCCCTGGCAGGATGTTGGAGAAACGTAGACATGGCAGTTGAGCTGATCTAAAGAAACTCTTGCCTTGCTATCCCAGATCACCACCTACAGTAGTGGCCATAGCTGCTCCAGGGACCTGGCATGTTGCATCTTGTTGGAAAAGTATTAGTTTCAGTAAAATTAGCTCCCAAATATGGGCAGGTTTATCCCTCTTAACTGTGTTGTTTTCACTGGGCCTGTGTAGCAGAGAGGTGTAATCCTAACATGCAAAGCGAAAGATGCATGATAAAAACAGTCCTAAGGAATTTTCTTCCAAGCTCTCAATCAGTGGTAATTCAGCTGAAGGAGAGTGAGTCACTTGACCTATGAGCGTTCTCGCATCTTCAGCGAGCGTTTCATTCCCCCCACACAATATGCGCGTGTGCGTCCCGCTCCAGATTTGTCTCGGGTTGGCGGAGAGGCGGCAGGAGGAGACGGAGCTGTCGCTCGATGACTTTGAAGCGCGTTTGTCACTAGGTTTTGACGTGCGCCATTGTGTTCGACCCATGTTCGCCGTGCGGTTTCTTTCTTCTCTTTTTCTTAAGGCTGCTTTGCAAAAAGAATGGAAAATCAAGACCTGTTACATTGTCTTTAAACTACCTCGGTGTAGGAGGAAAGACTGAAAGATAAAAAAAAAGTAAGTAAAAGAGAAAACGTCACACACAAAGCACATGTCACGGCTTCACCATGAAAAAGGCGGGTTGGGCATTAAGTGTTTTGGACCTGTCTCTGGTGACATGGCTTGTGTAGCGTGAAATGCCAACCTCTGTGAAAGGGGTTTTTCTTTGTCCTCAAGGCAAAATAGGACTGTCTCTCTTAATTTTGAGCCAGGTTCTTATCTGCACAGAGGAGCATATGAAAGGTCACCTTTTGCATTTCCTTTATCTTTATCTTCTCCATCTTAGACCCATCCTGCCTATCAGCACAGAAAGCACCATTCATTTGATAGACCCAAGACAGCTCAGGCGTTTTTCCAAGAGATCATTGATCTTGAAAGGATTTTATAGATGCCTCCTTTTTCCTTTCTTTACCTGCAAAAAGGCAAAGATTGCATATTTTGAGCTCCCTTTTCTGTCTAAGCCTATCTCAGCTGGTCTGCAAATTATTTTAAATGGCCTAGTTTTCAGTCATGGTCATAATCACCTCTCGAGGGCTGAGCGTCTGTTGAATTTGTCATCTCTCCTCCCCGTAAGTCTGCCTTGTTATTAGTCCATTGTAACTGTAATGGAGTTATTTATTTCCCCCTCTTCTATCACAGCTCATGCCAGGCCCTTTGTTTTTATTACAGATGTTCTTAGCCATCTGAATACCGCTGCTAATTAGTCCTCACCAGTGCAAATGATGGGCCGATCATTTCAGACGTTATGCGCTAAGTGCTAATACAAGCTATAAAATGACGGGCCCAGATCCAAAGTCTTGTATATGACCATCCAAGGATATAAACGGAAGGGCAGTTTATTTCCCTTGTCAGAAGCTTAATTACTGTGTTTATTGAGCGTAAGGGGGAAGGAGGCTATAGACAGGGGCGCATGAAGCTGCTCAACTGTAATGGATTCAGACCGAGGGAACCTGCTCACAACAAATGGGTTTTTATAAGCCGCCATTTCTGTTTTGTGAGGGAATGAACTTAATTAAACAGGAATACCTTCCCCCTTGCTGTGTGCTGTCATGTTCACGGCTGCTGTGTAGTGAATGTGTCTGTTATGTGTTTAAGCTGTAGGGTTCCTGTTCCAAGCTTACAGGAAATGTACAACAGGGGGTCACAGACTACCACACTGTAATGCTACTCTGGCTAATTTGCTTTGCAGAGTTAAAAGGGGACTTTGGGTAAATTATGTTCGATACAAGGTACTTTTGCCTTTTCTCCAAAGTTTGTGTGTGCATGTGTGCGTGTGGTGGCAGGCATACACCTGTATGTACTGAATGTAGGTGTTTACCTTCCTTCAGTCTGTTGTATAAATTAGTATTTTGGGTCTGTGGAATTGGGTGATGAAAATTTTGAACACTTAATGGCTGAAATTTCAGGATTTTTCCCATACTACCTCTCGTTGTTTTTTTTTTTCCAAGTGGATAAATTCAAAGCCAGGATGTTCGCTTTTTTTCCCCCCATTTAAATTTTTGCACATGTGCCCAACAGCTTCTGGCTAAGCTGGCTAATTAGCATTCATTGATTGCGCTACAATCGATTGTAATGAAAATTGTTCACCCTATGCAGAGCAAGGGCGAATTGATGGCACTGTCGACCCTGGCTCGGCCGAGCGCCCCCACGGGCCAGGCTGTACCCTGGAGACACAGCACGGCCCCGTTAACCCTCTGACACTAGGAGCCCCATTAAAATCCGGGGGCTGACAGCTCCAAAGCCCCCCTGCTGGGAGAGACTCTCAGCTGCACGGCTGTGGGAACAGAGCCCATTGCCCAGGCAGATGTTGGAGGGCCCAAGGTTAATGAATTATAGATGCCCTCTGTGAGGTCAGCGCAGCATTGGGGGGGTGGCGCTCGCACCACCGTGGTCAAAGCAAGCACGCCGTTGTTAAACTCACAGCAGAGCAGGTGAGGCCGAGGCTTGAGAAACACACACGTGTTACATGTTATTATTTTCACCGCTCAGCTGTCCCTGGCTTATAACAACGCTGAACTCGCATGCTCTCTTTTTGCCGTTGGCTCTATTGAATAAACAACCAGAACTACAATATTTTTGGCTTTACATGTCTGACTGGAACACATGCAGGTCATGGAGAAGATGTTTTTTTTTTTTTTTTTTTTTTTGAGCACATTTGGTACTCCATCTTGCAGTATCTTATGGCACTTTCATTTTTGCATATTTGTTCATATTTCAGCATTCATTCCGTAATTTGTTTTTTTTTAACACAGGCTGGGAATCAGTCTAGAATCATACTTTGAACCGTACAGGTTTAATGGTGAATAAGATGGTGGGAAGGGGACTCCCTATCGCTGGGTGAAGAGTTGCGCCGCGCGAGCTGTAGAGCATACACTGCCTCCGCGTTTCACCTGGCCGTATTTCCCGTCAGGAGGAACAGTCACGGACCGGACAAACTCTGCACAACCTTCCACAGCTTGGCACGGCTCCAGGCCCTTCGTATGGAGGTCCTCCACCTCTGATCCTTAGCTGTGCCTGCTGAACTCATTAAGTGAGCCGAGGGAGGAGGGAGTGAACTGCTTATGATTCTTAACAAGCCGACGGACCGACACGCTCCCAGATAGGTGCTGGGGGTGGCCTTGAGTCTTGTTGTGGGACCTCAGTTCCCCAATACCAGGGAATGTGGAAAGCACCATTTTGTTTAACGCTTGACTTTGCAGCACACAGCTACATTTAAAAAAAAAAAAAAAAACATTCACAGATTTGCTTGCAGGAAGCTCCCTTTGAAGTTTGCTCGGTTAAGCTTGTTGAATAACTAGCTCATTCACGGTTCAAATCCAGTTCAAAAAGTCTGGCAGGGTAATGTCTACATTTAAGTTTGCTGTTTTCTGTTTTCTGCTCCAGATATCCTGCAGTACTATCTGAAGTGCAACATGGGACAGGCAAACCCATTTCAGCAGGTATGTCCGTATGTCTCTGCCTCTCCCAGTATCCTCCTGTGTTATATGAACTACAGCTGCACCCCCTCTGTGAGGACATACAACAAAAACAAAATGAATCTCCATCTGAAGAGGTGTTCATTTTATTTGCTCAGTATTTTAGTTCAGTATAATTAATTTTGTTTGTTCAGTGTGTTATTGCCAGTTAATCGAAGGTTAAACCACTCATTTAGTGCATATTTCTAGTTGCCCACACAGCAGACCACACTGCGGTAGAAGTGGATTGTAAATGGCACCCCCTCACCTACTGCAGTAATTATTCCGCTAGAGGTGTAATTGAATTGGATTACAGGACCATAGATAAGGTTGCCAAATGGATGGGGGATAATGGATGCCAGTCCCATGAGTGGTTTTTGCAGTCCTCATCAAGGGGGCTCTTATTTTGGCTTCTGAAAGCAGGACTAATCCTCGTTACTGACGCCTGCGGCTCAGGCTCAGCCTATAGCACAAAGTTCAGAATGTGCTGGATCTCTCCTTTATTCCACATTAAAAGGCTTGCACAGGTGAGTCTGGTTTACAAAGATGATGCAGGCTTAGTATCTATTATAGACTGGCTGAAACGGAGGAGGGCAGCAACCAGCTCTGAATTCCCCGGAGTGGAACATCACAGACAGTCGGAATGTTTCCAGACACCACATGACATCACACGCTGTAATAGCAGGTTTCTATGGAAATGCAATAGGACAGGCATGGTAAAGTTATCAGATGTTATTTTGACAGGTGCTGTTATGTTATTGAGGCTAAACGGGTAATTGTATTTGAAATACAATATTGTAATTCGACAACAGCACATTTCAGTGCTAAATGTACTAGTAAGATGGGTCCTGGGTTATTATCTCAGAAAAGTGTGGAAAAACAAGGAGGTAATTTGAAGTAATTTCATTCCTGAGGTAATTTTGCGGCGGCATTTTCCACGGCTGTGCTAACAATGGCCAGAAAATACTGGAAATTGCCGGTTTTTCAGGGATTTGGATTCAGAAATGCAGAGTTGCCCATGTACGACGTAAGGCGACGGGCTGCTGTTGCCTTTTTCATTTGGGTAGCGGCTTTGTCTAAAATATTAATGCATTTTAAAGACCATAAAGCCTTGCTGCAGCTAGCTTTTAATGGACTGTAGAGTCCTCCGCCCCCGCCCCACCACCCCCCCACTACCCCCCCCCTCCCCACTCCCTATCTATTTATTTAAGCATGGCTGAGTATGGTGCCAGCCTAAGCTCACTCTTTCTCTAATATTTTTATACCTTCTTTTAATGAATAATGCAAAGTTTCCCTCCAGGCTACAGAATGGCAGCATGTTAACACTCGGCTACCGCTAAAAGAGATGTCACTGTCTATCACAGGGAAGGGAAGCTGCTTTAGCATCTGAAGTTTAATTACTAAGTTGAAGAGCCTGTTCTTTGGCTCTTACGGACATCGGCCCACTCAATACAATTCCCTGTATTGAGTGGGTGCAGTGGCAATGTGGTCAGAAAAAAATTTGTTAATACCAATGTAACTGGTACACGCATATGCTTTGGGAATGCAGTAGAATTAGCAAATTTTGGGAACGTGTATTATTAATATTGTTAGGAATTTGGTTGAAATTCCTCTACAGAAAGATCCTGAAAAGTGTTTATTAAGTAATGACAGCTCTTTTCGCTTTCTCACTGTTGCAAAATCGTCGCTGGCCTAACAGCTGCAAAAAAGACCATCCTGTATAAATGGTATAGCCCAGCTTTAAGTATGCTCAGGCAGTGGTTTTTGCTTTATTATGATATGGTTTCACTGGAACGTACCACTGCTGTGATCAATAAGGCCAAACCCACCACAGTTGCTATATGGACAAGGACTGCACTGACTCTGAAGGACATAACCAGTGACAACTGAAATGTATGCATGAAATGTAACCCACCCTGCGTGTTTAACTTTTACAATTCTCACACTAAGCGTGGTGTCTTGTTTGGTACTGCCATACCGCCATCTTTTTGTCAGTGTATATGACTTTGTATGCTTGTATGTAATAAGATAAAAAATGATCACAAAAAAGGAATAGGTTTGTATCTCTGGAGTTTGTGCTGTAATGATGGATGTGTTGTAAAACTCTTTTACAGAAGCTGTCTGGAAGTCACAAAGCCCTGGTGGAGATGCAAGATGATGTGGCAGAACTGCTGCGCTCAGCAACTCGAGAGTATCCCCAGACCAAGGTGTGTGTGTGTGTGTGTGTGTGTGTGTGTGTGTGTGTGTGTGTGTGCTTGCGTGCATGCGTGTGTGTGTGTGTGTGTGTGTGTGTGTGCATGGGTGCATGTGTGCGTGCGTGCGTGTGTGTGTGTGCACACATGTGTGCGTGTGTTGGTATTTTTGTGTGCCTGTTTGTGTCTGTATGGCTGTGTGTGTGTGTGTTTGTAAGTTTGTATTTTGTCCTGTGTGTCCCTGCTACGACAGGACATGACAAAGATCTTTTGTCTCTCTTCACTGCACTTTCGCTACCCTCTTTTGTTCACCAGATGTACCCAAACTGCACTTGTTTAATTCCAAGACAAAATGTTTCTGTCACGAGGCTCTACTTATCAGACTGTGGCTGCTCTGTTTACGTTTCACCCAAAGCACCAGTAATGATGATGAAGTTGGAGATACATTTCATGACCTGTGTTTGTTTAGGCCCTGTGCTACAACTGAATCCATTCATTTGTTCTGCGTTTAAGAACTTCAGTTGCTATTAACAGTAATAACAGTCTGACCTCCCCATATAGCATGGTTATTAATTGCAGTTCACTGTCTCACCAGCTCAGCTGATCAGTAGTCAGGAGAGGTCGGTGTCTCTGCTGTGCTGCAGCCAGCCCAGTGGGAGTCAGTGGAATCGCAATAAGGGAAGCCCTGTGCATCTCTCCTCCTGAAGGCCCTCAATGCCGTTTTTGTCCCTCCTGCTGATCCCTTCAACTGTCCGGCCCCTGTGAACAAAAACAGAGTCTGAGAGAGAGGGACTGATTAGAAAAAGAGAGGGAGAGAGAGAGAAAGAGAGAGAGAGAGAGACGGAAAGCTGGGACTAAGGGTTCGCCATCCACGGAGACACAAAGTGGCGAGTCCAACAGCGCATTTTCCCACTGTTACAAGAGCAGCATTTACAGCGGCTAGGCCATGGAGCTTGGAGCTTGGCCCTCATTTAAATGGCTTCCCTATAGCTAGCCTCCGCCGGCCTCTGCTCTTTCAAACCCGTCTCTTTCTATTAGGAAGCTCCCATGTGGCGCTTGTGTTTGTTTTCTCCGATTCTCACGTTGGTTCATTCCTGTCAGAGTCTCCCCTGGCGCTCCCCCAATTCGTTTCACAAAGGTAGCGTATGAACTGCTCAGAGACAAGAGCAGCACAAACACCGTTACCAATGAAGTAAATTGAAAATGATACTCTTTCAGGCAATTTGCATGCGAGTTTCATCAGAGCATTTCTTAGAGTAGTTGTTGGGTATTGTTTGCTTCGTTTTGTTTTTTTGTTTGTTTTTTTTCATGAATGCTGCTTTATGTTCAAGCCTGACTTATGTGATTTTTTTTTTCTTTTTTTAAACGGTCTCAGTTGGAAGTGTGCAGAGTGAAGCAGGGGAGTGAGTTCATTTGAGTTTGTGCTGTAATCTTTCCCAGGGGAATCTGGAGCAGATCCAGGGCGTTCTGAATACCACGGAGATCGGCCTGCATCAGCTCACGGCCTTGGTGGACTGCCGCAGCCTGCACATGGTGAGAGAGGATCCCCCGTCAGCGATAAGATGAGAGCGAGAGCGGCTTCGGCTCTCTCTGTCTCCCCGTCATTTCTGTGTGCGTCTTATTGTCTGTTACATTGTGCACTGTGCACTGTGCACTGAGCACATTGGCTAATTGAATTGTTTGAATTCTCCAGTGGGGTTTTCTTTTGAAAATCCTTGTGTGGGAATCCCAGGTAATGAGGAATTCAGAAACCCTGTTTTTCACACTCTCTCTTGGGTCAGAAGAGTCCATTTAGGCTGGGTGTAGAAGTGGGTGTGTTGGCAATGATGTTTCCACGGCTGATAATGCCACTCTCTAGCTGACAATTGTAATGTCGTGTGTGAAGACATTAACAAGAACTGTTGGTGTCCATTGTGAAATAGTGAGTGTCACAGTAATCGATCTCTGTGGCTGTTTTATGTGTGCATGCACGTGTCTGAGAGAAATGGTGTCTGTGGGCTGTGTGTACGCATGTGTGCGGGATCACGTTTGTGCGTGTGTGTCTGCTGTGTGGGCAGACGCTCTTGTTTATCTGTGACTGTGGAGGAGGAGGAGGAGGTGGAGGAGGAGGAGGAGGAGGAGGGGGAGGTAAACATGCTGGACTTCCATCATGTTTTCTTCACACCCTCTTCTATAAAACTCCTATGCCCTCCTGTTATCACTCCCTACCACTGCCTCACCCCCCCAAAAAAAACAGCACATTGAACAGCTAGTAGAGGTCACACACCTTTAAACTCATTGGTTTGAGTAGGAAAATGTGGGAAGAGTGGGAATGCATATCTGCCCTTTGAAAGCCTGCAGGATGCTGGCTCTGCTTGGCTCTTTTTCAGTGTGCGCGTGAGTTCCTTACATTGGTCTGTTTCTCCATCACAGGCAGCTTGTATCAGTCAGCTAGCTTCTGCGACTGCTTAAGTGAGTTACAGTACAGAGAATTCCAATTTCAGACACTGGTTCAACAGCATCATCCTCACTAGAGTGAATTGATGCGATCTGTGTTTGACTCTGATCCGTGACCAGACCTACGATTCAGGAAAGTTCAGTGACAAAAAGCAGTATGATTTCTTTCAAAGTACAGTAATTAACATAGTTGAGGGGAAAAAATAAATTGTCCTCTATTTTACGGTGCAGGGCTCACTGAGAGCTGTCTTCAAGACTGCAAATCATCAATAATGCAAAACAGCTGACACCAATTACTCAGCAAAAGAGAGGCAGCAGCACACAGATTTTTCTGGTAAATTTGAGGAATTCAATGAATGTATTCTATCGACGGATGTAAGTGACCTCTGATGACCTCTATTTGGTTTTTGACATCACCTCCAGTAAATAAGACATTGCAGTTCAACGCAATAACAGAAGATGAAGCGTCGATTTATGACACTTACTGCAGTTAGCCTCTTCGGGACATGAACGACACAAGTTCTCACCAGTGAAATGTGCAGTTCATATGGGATATGTCCTTTTTTAAATTGACATTGTTTAATTTTTCCACTTACAAAGTAATGGAATATATGTAATAAGTATGTATCCAATAAATGAGTATAGATCTCTTCAGACCACTTCAGGTTGTATGAAGTATAATATGGCTTGTGAGGTCTACTACACTGTTAAATCCTCAGTCTCCTCCATCATTTATATCTGTGAATATGACTTTCCTCTTAAATAATTGCTGGGACTCATGCCTCTTTGAAGGAGACGGGGAAGCCTCCCATGCCAGACCTGGAGCAGTGGTGGTTGTTTTAGACGGTTGTGTTTTTTCTGCTGTGGAGCCCTCTTAACGCATATTCTCATTTAAACTCGATATTAAGTCCTCCAACACTGAAACTCTGTACAGTGTGCAGTGATGTTCATTCCTCAAGCCTGTGTGTGTATTTGAGTGTGTGCGTGTGTGTTTGTGTGTGTGCATGTGCGCGTGCGTCTATTTGTGTGCATGCATGTGTGCATGCATGTTTGTGTGTGTGTTTGTGTGTTTCAGTGTGTGCGTGCGTGTATTTGTGCGTGTGTTTGTGTATTTGAGTGTGTGTTTGTGTGTGTGTGTGTGCATGCATGCGTTTGTGTATTTGAGTGTGTGTGTGTGTGTGTGTGTGTGTCAGTCAGTATTGAGGCGTAGCTGTCCCCTGGTAGTACGTGTGCCTGTGCATAACGTGATGCAGTGAGGACAGTCAGGCACGTGAGACAGAGAGAGGGGGGGCAAGCCTCTTAAGCGGGCAGTCAGGGTAATGCATTCCCGTGAACACAGGCAAGTGCACGCCTTTGAAAGGGAGGGAAGGAAAAGGTGGTTAAATCTGCTGCTACAAAATGTATGCCTGTTTTTACAGCTCAGATGGGCGACATGAAAGGACTCTGAAAGCAGCCCTGTTGGGGGATGGGTGTGCCCACAGTCAGGGGTGTTGCTTTTCCTTCTCCCTCAGCCAATACATACGAGGTCACTGCCTGGAGAGGAAATCATCTCACCTGTTATTGAAAGTGCAAAGATGGAAAACCCCAGCCACAGAAAGTAAAAGTACTCCCATGTATTTGGTCCATCCATGGGTTAACCTCTAACTGGATTCATTAATTACTTAATTTACCCATTAAAATTATATAAACCCATGGTTTAGAACATATGTGGAATAAAAAAACACATGGTTTTATTATCACTTTCACTTTAAGCTTGGGTGTCCATCTCAGTCCTGGTGTAACTAAGCAACAGAAGTCCCTAAGCCTGTAGGATTCTCCAGAGTGCAGTAGAACTGAAGCAGGTGATTTGCATCAGCCGCCAGCCAGGTGTAACCCCCACCTGAGTGACTGAAGCAGCATCCCCTCCCTCTCCCACAGGACTATGTGCAGGCCCTGACTGGCCTGTGCTACGACGGCGTGGAGGGCCTGATCTACCTGGTGCTGTTCTCCTTTGTCACCGCCCTCATGTTCACCTCCATTGTCTGCAGCGTGCCCCACACCTGGCAGAGCAAGAGGTAAGACCCAGCACCCCTGCCGCTAATGTGCACCTGTGTCCCTGCTGCTCTCTGTCTCAGGACCCCAGCGGGTGATGTCCTTAAAATGTGCCATGTGTAAATAGCTTAACTGGCCCATAAATGAATGGAAAATGTATTATTTTCTTCCAGGTGTAGGTGACTATGATTGGTGGCTAGGGTTAAAAGGACAAGATAAATAATATGCATCAAAATTAATTTTATATAAATTAATATAGTCAGAAAAATGGCCCAACTGCTCTGCTGTTTTTATTTTTATATTTTTTTCATTCCAATATTATGTCAATCATATTAAGCTCCATTTTGTGTCATTTTTCACCATATTAATTCATAAAAAATTTTATCCTGAAGCATATTTTCTTGTCCTTTTCACCGTAGCTGTAAGCCGTCATCATCATCTACACTTGAAAAAGTAACATTCTTGTTTTTCCGTTAACATTAGCTATTATTTTTTTGGCCTTGTTAAGCCATTATCTGTGGGCCATTTAGGACGTCACCTCTTTGGGCCTTAATGCTTCTCTCTGATACCTTAGCCTTTTTCTTCATTTTGACACATCTGGTTGTTTTTCTCTGTTTATGTCGCCTCATTTTTTCTGTTCCTCTCTGATTTGGAACGCCCAGTCCACACAAGGTTCGCTGTAGGAGCGTGGTTTGAGAGGCTCCGGAGGCTGGCCATGTGACACAGCCGTGACTGTGGGGTTCCAGAAAGCATTGCACCCTGGGTAGAATACACCCTCTGGTTACCCCTTGCTGTGGCCATGTGACCATGGCCAGTCCCGGGACTGCTGACCGACCTAAAATGGCTGCAATCACAGAGATTACAAAGATCCACAGCTTCTCTGAGTCCCTCCAGTGCTTGGGACTAAACGCCCTTTTCAGCATTCTTTCCTCTCAAAGTGTGGGACCATGGTCTAGGTCTTTAATGATAAGGGATTATCCTGTACATATTATATATCTCATAATATTATGGGTAGCCATGCAGACACATAGTATCATGGTGTCCTTATCCTCTTTTGTTTTCAATTGGACAAGAAGGGAATCCTTATGCAGGGGGTTTAAATTGATCTTAATCAGATTCAGACGACTCTGAATGTCTTGATAGGAGGTCGGAGCTTCTTGTGAAGCTGACTTGGGCTTTGCTTCATGCTCGGGGCTTCAGTACCATGCATATAAGCGGTATGAAGCTAGCATGACGGACAGCTTCCGCGACTCTGCTTCTGCCTTCTCCTTCCGCTGCTGTCATCCTCCACTGTGTGCATAGCTGGTATAAGCCGAGCAGAGTGTCCATGACACAGAGATGTGTAATACAGAATAACCAATGCAGAGCCACCGCTGTACGGAGAACCAGAGGAGTCTCCACTCCAACGCACTAAGAAGGTGCTGTTGTCTCTTGAGCTCTCAAGGGAAGCTGCTTGGATTTAGTGTGTGCGTGCGTGTGCGTGTGTGTGAGAGAGAGAGAACGAGAAAAGAGAGGGAGTGTGAGTGTGTGAATATTTCTTCCTCCTAGTATGTAATCGCTAGCTCTTGTTTTTCAATGCTATGAAGCTTGCAGCATCTCCTTACTCTGTAGCATCTTGAAGGCACACTGCCCTCTGCTGGATCATCTATGTAGTTGCCAAAACACCTTTTTTTTTCTTTCTGCTTAAGCTGTGCATTGGCCATTGAATGGCTGCCTGGGCAATAACACTGCAGTGTGCTCATGGGTAATCGTTGACTTTGAGTTTGTAGTATTACAACATTATATGGAACAATTAAGTGAAACAAACCCATCTGATTCTTCAAGTTTAATTCAGGATCAGCCCCCTAAAATAGTATTGCTTTCAAAATGAATCTTTCTTTGTCAGTGTAGATAGTGTTAACTCCCTCCAGATGGATACGGCCTCTGCTATAATAAACTGTCCGTTAAAAGGACTTTAAAAAGATGCAGCTGCCGCCTCCAGTATGTAATTTCCTACCATTTGTCTCCTAATTGTACGAGGCTTTGAAACGAATAAGAGCAATTAAACGATCTGGCGTAAATTGTAGCTCGATAATCAGTCCTCTCGATACTTATCCATTTCAGCCTGAAAAAGCTGAGAAATTTATTCCTGAGGGAGAAGAAGCAATAAAACAAGTCAGTTTTATTGGTGCCTTTATGCAATTGCTTGTGTAAATCCAAGCCTATCGTTATGTGTTCCCCCATTTTATTTCAGTCTCTAGCTGTACTCTGTTATTGTCTTTGCAATAACTTGTGTATTACGCTCGGTAATGGGTTTAATCCATTTGTTGAGGGTGTAATAATAGTGGGAGCCGTCAAACTTTTACTGACTCCATGAGTCTGTAAAATAATCCTGAATGATATTGGTGTTTTAAATCACGCTTGATTTTGCATCAAATGACAGTTGGTATGAAGCCATTATTGTAGTATTAATCAAGCAAAGATGCTTTAAAATGTAATGCAAAAGTGAAATTATGAAATTATTATGTGCGTTTAACCAAATAATAACTATTTATATTAGCAGATATAAAATGACAACGTGCACCCTATCTGAATAACTCTGAGTGCCCATAAACTAGTAGACTAACTCTGTTCAGACTCTCTTGTCCTAAATAAACCAGAAAAGGCCGTGTGAGTTGTGGCAGCTGGACAGAGATAGGGTGTGTTTTCTTTTAGGAGTGGGGCTCTTTGTGGCTACATTTGACCATAGGGTGGAGACAAACTCAACTGTACATGCTAACTGGCCTCCAAATCTATGTTCATCGTAAGAACTTTTTTTTTTCATTTCCGTTTGTTTTTGATAATTTGACCATTTTATGTCAGAGGGGAAAATGGCTACAAAGCCATTTTTACCTAACACATTTTAAACATTTTTCGAACGTATTATTATTATTATTATTTTATTTTCATAGTGCTCTTTTCTTGAACCATTGAGAGATCAGTAAACGCATGAACAGATACAAGAACGTACACTGAGCAATTATGAAAATGAATTCTTCAAATTGCCTGTTTTTTAAAAAAATAAAACATTCCTATGAAGGTCAACGCTAAGCTTCATTGCTTGCCTTTAGATGTTAAGTAGAAACTTAAACAGGCTTCAAAATTAAGATGCATGTTTTTGTCATATTTAGGATAGTGAACTTGACGGGCAAAATCTCTACACAGGTTAAAGGAGAGGGCATCCTCTTTTCCCCTTGCCTGGGTGGGTGACCCTGGGTGAGGGTGACCCATTCTGCATGATGTGATATTGTCATGTTGGGAAGCAGGGGAGGAGGGCGCCCCCTGCTGGCTGTGTTTCACTCTGCTGTTTTCTTGGTCCTGAAGGAATGAGGAGGATGGCGAGGAGGAGTCCATGGGTCATGGCAACCGGCAGACTCACGATAACCTGTACCGCGTTCACATGCCTAGTCTGTACAGCTGTGGGAGCAGTTATGGTAGTGAGGCCAGCATCCCCGCGGCCGCACACACTGTCAGCAATGCCCCCGTCACAGAGTACATGTGAGTCAGCCACACGAGCCTGCCGCTCTCTGCCGCTACCCCACCCACCATGCAGCCTGCATGACCCCTCAGGGACACCGTACACACAGGGCACCACTCCCAGTGTCAGTGCACACACACACAGACGCACCCACATGCACTCCCAGCTAGCTCTAAGATGCATCTGCTTAAAGTGACTATGTTGTGACAAACATTTAATTTGGTTCTCCCTGTTGGGGGGGAGGGGGAAGGTGAACCGGCTTCCAGGGTCAGGAGGAGAATTAACTTCCAGCGTCAGAAAGACTTACAGCATAGAAGTAGCTGCTGCACCCCAGAAGGCCTGGCCTTCAGCATGGATTTGATGCGCAGAGCTATGTCTCATTTTCCAATCTCTAAAATGCAATTTCAATAAGCAAAATAGTCACTTTAAATACTCTGAAATATATCACACTTATTATTTTCTCAGGCTTCATGACAGTGCTGGGTGCATGTTTTTTTTAATCTAATTTATTGAAGAACACAGCCACACACTGTAATCTGTCCAGTGCTTACACTAAACTTCTGCCAGCATTTGCATGCACACCTCACTCTCCTTGCTTCAAAGCCTCAATTATTTAACAACGGCTTCCATTTAAGCAGGACAGGGCAGGGCAGGACAAGGGCCATAACTAGTTCTTTTGTATGAAACAGACCACAGATTTTCTCCAGTACATCCAGATGCCACCCCATTCGACCCATTGTATGATGAGAAACATTGCTGGGTAGACACACCTTTTTGATGGTGACAGGTGATTGGCATATGATGTCACACTTAGGAAAAAAATGCTAGCGCAGGGGTTTAAAGTGTGCTGTGGATGTGTAGACCATAGTGTTATGATAAGAGTGACAGTAGTGCTAACTCAGGAGCTCAGAGACAGGTGCTGAACTTCCGCTCTGTTGGGCCGGGACAGCCGCTCCCGACCCCCCTGACAGCTGTCGTCTGAGAGGGCTGCACCCATAGGGCGGGGCCTCTTTTTAAACCCGCCCAATCACGGCGTAGCATAGCGTAGCACAGTGTAGCGTGGTGTGGGCGTGGCCTCGGATGGCACACGGCCTCTCGCTGGACCGGCGTAATGGAGTCTCTCGTTTCTATATTGTGACGCAGGAGCCAGAATGCAAACTTTCAGAACCCCCGGTGTGAGAACACCCCTCTGATTGGCAGAGAATCCCCTCCACCCTCTGTAAGTCTCCAATCTCTGTTCACTCTCTAACTTACGCTCTCCCCAGTGTCATTTTGGCAGCCTTGATATAAGAAACAAAAAGAAATCCTCACACTTTTTTGCTATGTATTTTTTCCTTACCCTGCCTTACGTATTCAAACATTCTCTCACACACACACACACACACACACACACACATACACACACACACACACACACACACACACACACACACACACACACACACACACACAAATTTCATCCCCTCCACACACACATGCACACGCACTTACAGACAATCAAAGTGATGAAGAGGGATCCAATAAATACAAAATTCTTGTTTTTATTAGCTAGATGTAGTAGTTGTAGAATTCTCCCTCTCCTTTTTTTAATTCTGATGAAGCGTTTGTTGTCTTGCATTTCTCTGCTCTATATCTGGCAGAGATACCGTTTGAAGGCTGGCTCCCCTCACTGTGGGCTTTGGTTTATTATTTAAAGTGTACCCTTCTACTGTCCATGGAAACCCTTGGTGGGGAGTCATCACACAGCTGTTTGTTCTTATTTTTTTTTTTAACAGAATTTTCTCTTTTTATGAAACTTTGAATGCCCTCGACCCATGCCTTTGGATATGACAAATATCGTTCAGTGCTGGAATGTTGATGGTTTGCCACTGAAGGCATGTTCTGTGCCTGTCTGAACATCCATAAAAGATTTTTATGATGGATCTTGGTGTTAGAATTAACGATCTTAGTCTTAAACTAAATGTGCCATGTAGCATCTTTTATGGACTGTGATTTTATGAGCTTCAAGCCTCTTTTGGATTGCTTGCTGGTGCCTAGCATTCTTAGTCTTTAGCATTAGTGAAAGCTCTTGATCGTCCCCGTGTTTGAGTCCTCAGTCCTTGCTTCCCCCTACGTTGTGGCTTACCGTAGCGACTCTGCTAGCTGAAAGCAGGCTGCTCTCCCCGCACAGTGTGTGTGTACCATGCTGCAGGTGGAGGCTAGCACTGTGTACATTCTCTATACTTGTGTCCTTTTCTTTTCTGCAAGCCCACACAGTTGTGTTTGACTGGCATGGACTCTGACAGCCAAAGCCCCCAGCCAGAACAACAGCCTATCGGTAACGGCGACTGCTGTTCTCACCACAGGTACCGGAAAAAAACACCCCCTGCTTCCCTCCTGCTTCCTGTCTTTAATAGTCAGAGTCCCCCCCGTCTAGCTGCCTGAATGGGAGTGTCCTTCAGGCCAAACCCTGGCCGCTGGCTAATGTCTCACCTGCTCTCACCTGTGCTGCCACGTTCTCACCTTTGGGTCGGCATGGGTTACCTGACTTCAGCACATCGGCCGCAGGATACGTGCTTCTGTGCCTTTACTATTTGTTCTCTCTCTCAAAAACAAAGTCGCGGTTTTTCTCAGCTACATTCTACTGCTCCCCATGTTTGTCATTGTTTCTTCTCGTAGGACTCTGAGGATGGAGAGATCAATCAAAGATACAATCAAAAGAGGTGGGGGTGTAGGTTGCTCCATAAATGGCACACAGGCACAAACCTATGAGAAAGGAGGCCAGAGACCCATATGTGGTTAAAAAAAGAATACCTTCTGTGAAGTGTAACGCAGAGCTGGCCGTGCTAGAGAATGCTTGGGAAGCTCTCTGAACAGTCAGACAATGAATTCCAGTCAGCATCTGCAGAAGGATGGTCTAAACTCCTATTAGTTTCTAAAGGGTTAGCAACTTCTGACTTTTCAAAATGTTTTTTTTTTTTTTTTTTTTTTACCTTTGTTGACCTGGTGCACTGTGGTTTCCATTGTGTCTTTCTTCATAATCGGCTCACTCTTTGCCTTCTACCAACAGCAGTGGTGTTCTTGCAAGACTGGGGCTTGAGCCACCAACCTCAGGGGTCTTAGTCATGTACCTTAGCAGCCTTAGACTACAGGATGCCCCCTCCCCAACACCTCACCTACAAGCCAAGGGAAGTTAAAGGGGAAGCATGCGAGAAATCAGATATGGTGTGAATTTTATCAGCATGTTGAATGATGTGCAAACAATAGTGGTAGGTTTTTGTTGAACTTCGTGAACACGTCTTTATTCTTAAAAATGTTTTGTTAGCTGACGTGTTTAGCTGAACAGCACAAAGGGGAGGTAATGAGCACAGACAGAATCAGGCTGCAGGCATGCCCAGCTGGTCCTGTCCAGCTCCTATCGTTTCCAATGGCTAATTGATATAGCAGCACTTTAGCGGCACGGCAAATCCCGGAGTTCCTCGACCGGAAAGGACATTTGCCCAGCGCTCCAAAGCGTTTAATGGTCTGCAGCCTTTTGCTCTGTGGTGAAATGATTTTCCGTGCCCTGAATGTTGATCTGTAAGCATGAGGCCCTGATGCAGGTCTGTCCACACCAGCTGCCGTATGCTGAGCCATCACTGCCGCCTGTGCTCTCTCCCCTTTCACCTTTCCCTTCTCCCCGCGGCGTGCCGGGACGCTGGCCAGTGAGCTTTAATCCAGTCTTTTCTTCAGGGAAGGGGGAATAAGGGCGGCTACAGTAATCCCCTAATTCCTGTTATCTGGGTGAAACACGCTGCTGTTGACCTGGGGTGAACCTGCGCAGGTCGATCATGTGATGTCACTGGCCGTATCTTGGGGGAATCTCTTCTGCGTTCCTTCTGTATCCTCAACCTAATAGAAAGAATTCCTGTAAAGCTTTGAATTTGTAATGCATTGAGTATGCAACAAAACTGAAGGGTTTGTACACGAAAATACAGCATGAAGAGATGGGACGTTTTGGAGAACTATCCACATCTTTTGTGTTTAGCTGAGTCATCAGTCATGAAGATGTTTATTTTTAGCTACCACACTCTTTAATGAGGGCAGTCATATAACATATTGTCTTTTTAAGGAATCCTTTGCTGTTTGAGCATGTTACTTATTTTATTTATCATACTATAATTATGATTATCTCTTCATTGTTGCCCTATAAAAAGTCAGGTAGATAATTTTCACAGTAGAACCCCTTCAAATAATGTAACCTCTATAATTTCCAAAAAACTCTTACTCTGTTGACATTCTGTGTCAAGGTGATACTATCACATGGAGATGCACCGATCATTTGAGTTGATCTGTAGATATAAGAATGTATATTTCCAACTACTTCCAAAGACAAGATATACTACTGGACTACTTCTCTAAGGGCAAATCAAATTCCTCTTCCATCAGTATTTGTGTCTCATAGAACATGCCGCTGCATTTTGTCTCATAGAACATGCTGTTCTCCTACATCGTGTTAAAATGTATTTTTATGTAAGTGGAATTGTTTGTCTGTACTCTTTTCTACAATGAGCAAACAATACATACACATTATCTCTCACACTCACCTTTGTATTTCTACATGTGAATGAGGTGCAAATGTATTTATAAAATGTGTCACAACAACAATATAGACTTACAAGAACATCATATTGAGCATAACCCCCTCTTTTTTCAAAGCATTCGGCCCTGCATTTCACTCGCTTCTTCATGCCCTCAGAAAACCTTTTTTTTTCCTTTTTGTGACAGAGATGTGAGTCCTGTATGCGCCTTTTTATTAACTTCTTAATCTGTGGCAAATAAATTGCCTTTTCAGGCATATTTAGCTAAAAAAAAATGATGGTGCCAAGGGGAGAGGTCCGGACTATATAGAGGATACTCCAGTACCTCACAGTTGAGCTGCTGGAGGGTCTCTACGGTACGGGCAGCAGTATGAGGGCAGGCCTTTCCACTGCAGCGCCCTGCATTTGCTTCGCATTACAGGTTTCAGCTCGTCACTCAGAGTCTCACAGTAATGTGCGCTGTCTACCCTTGAGCTCCCCCTCCTGGTAATGGTGCAGTATTGGCCCTTGTGAGTCCCAACAAACAGCGGGCATTGCTTTTCCCAGCTGTCAGGGGAAAAATAGCTCCACAGTGCAGATAATTACTCACTCACCACCGTACAATGATAGTTTGATGTCAGCTGGCTATGCAATAAGCCTCTGAAATAATGTTATATGGAAGCGATGGTGAGACAAACCCAGATGCAGTGAAAGAACCTGCTCAGTGCCAGCTCAGAACTTTCTATGAGGAGTAATGAGGTAAAGCCTGAGTCAGACAGACATCCACCCACTCTCTCACCTGGCAGGGATCCTGTCCTTACTGCTCTCTCTCCCACTTTGATGTGCGGAGATGGTGGTCATGGTTGCTAGGGAGACGCATACCTCTGCAGTGCAGTGTTGGGTAGCTGTGGGGGGTGAGAGGGAAGGAGTGCGTACAGATGGCGCGTCGCTGTTTATCTGTGCCGAGCAGCTCTCTCTTTTCCTCTGCCTCTGTCACACCTGCGACGCAGTGCATTAAAGAAACCGGAGACTCACTTCACTTCTACTAATACTTCTGATAACAACATGCTACATCAGAATTAAGCTGACTCTTCAAATCACTGTCAAAGCAACCTAACCTCTGCACCAGCTGTGGAGACTTTGCTCCCGTTGTAAGACCAGACCTGCACAACGACATTGAAGTCAATCTCCCTGTGGTGGATTTCTCTGTTTTTCACATCAGGCTGTCCAAATGACTCTGAGTGTTTTATATATGTTTGTGTCCATCTGTAACCTATGGAGTTTGTGCATCCTTTGCCAGCTTCCTCAAACAAATCTGTTTTTTCCCCTCGATGTCTTTATAAATAGCAGTTCACAGGAAAGCAACATGCTTGGAGATTGTCTGATTAAACTACCTTTAATGTTTTGACACACAGACACACCCTGCATGATGACAAAGGTTTGCACATACTTTCCTCCACATCACTGCTGCCTTCCTGTTTTACTGCACCTGTGTAGTGCTGTGCTGTCACTGGAATGAATTGGAACAAAAAAATGTTGATGTCAGTTCATTCTGTAAAGTCTTAGCCTAATGATTGACAGTTACAGAGGTCTTTTATAAAGTGGCTACATATTAGCACTTGTTGCCAACCTACTTCTGATGTCAGATCAAATTCTGACCATGCTAATGAACATGCAGCTGCACCAAAGAATCGTAATGAGTGAAAGATGATTGGCCAGAGCATTGCTCAGCAGCGGAGGGAAGGAGTCCATTAACAAGCATTAATGACCAGACTTCTTTGGTCATTAGCTCCCCCCTGTGGTTGATCTGGGATCTGCAGTTTCTAAACACCAACTTGGCAAGAAGTGCAGACCTACTGCGCAGTATCTGTGCAGCTTAGCTAATGGACTGTCCAGTGAAATGAAACAGCACTGGCAACATACTCTTCAAAGGGACAATATGCCTTGCCTTAAATTGATAGAAGATGTTGTGTTGATAGCATTTACAAATACAATCAGGAATTCTACATTGGGAAGAAAAGGCAAAACTAAGGGTTCGAAAATATTTCGAAGAAAGTGCTTTATTTGCTTTACTTGTAACTTTAAAATAGAAATCACAGAAATAAACAAAATTTAAAAATGCTCCGCATCAAGCTCCCCAGGCTGTTAATTTGGCAGCCTGCTTTGGAACCGAAATGTGCAGACCACATGAAACTTCACTAAGAAGCCCATTTGATAAGAGGTGTTTTTTTTTATTGTGTACATCCATTTGTATTCTGTTTGTTTTGTCTCTCTCTGTGACCCTCTACAGTACACCTCGAGCATGAGGGCGAAATATCTCGCCACCAGTCGGCCAGAACCCAACAACACAGCTGTCAACTAAAGGCCTTTGGCTCCGCCCCCCTACTCAGAGGCCTGTGTGGACACCTGCAGCTTTCGGGATCCCTCTTCAAAGCCCCGCCCCCATGCCCGCCCCAGCCAATCACATCACTGACACCCTCATCAGGCTTCCGCCTTCCTCTGGACTCTAAACCAAAATGCCCAGGCTTCGTTTTCATCTTACTGTAGGTGTGCACTTCGGGGGAGAAAAAAAAAGGAAGACACAAAATGAAAGTGCTTATATTATGTACTGTAAATATTTGAAATCCCTGTTCCTGAAACCCCTCAGAAAGGCAAGTCTTAGCTCCAACAGAAAGGGAATTTAGAGGAAGAGGATTTGCAAACATTGGAAGGTCAGTTCTCTCCACTAGGGGGCAACCATGTTTTACTGTACAGTTACCCAAAATGCCACTGGCTTCCTGGACAACATCTCTCCTCACGCATTACGGCCTTGGAGGTCTGATGTACTTTGAAGAAACTACTGGAAGTACAAGGAGAAAGAGAAAGGGGCCAGTGTGCAGAACCTTGATTTTTTTGTTAACACTTCATCTTCACATTTATTCCAGACAACCACTTCTTTGAAGGTGTGAAATTATGTGTAAGACTTTTATTTTTTAAAGAAACAGACCACTATGTTTACTAATGTTTTTGGGATACGTCTGACCTAGAAATGTACGACTTAACTATAGACCGGTAAGATCCTTATATTGAAATCCTGGTTAAGATCCAGAACACACTATGAACTAAGCACAGTGTTTTAAAATTACATCTAATTAATCTCCTGAAATTTACAGTAAACTGGGATTTTACTGTACTGCACTTGATTTTCTTCTTAAAACAACATTTTTGCTGGTATTTATTCAGCCATGTTTTTTAAATCATGTTCAATTATTGATTTTAGTTTTCTTAATTGCTCCACAGTTACTCAATTAACTGGTAAACACAGGCACAAATTGACATTGATACCGGTGCGATCTGGAGTTCAACACTGCTGTGGCAGGTAAATTCGGTGTCCTGAAGACCCAGTGTTGTTTCCAGGTGTAGAGGAGAGACAACATACACATTTAGGTACAATGTGTGTTTTGTATGTTTTTTGCAAATTATATCTAAGTATTCTGAAGGAGTAACGGAAACCAAATGTCTTTTAAACACAATAAATCTGGTTAGGGTCTTAGTGAGGGCCACATAGAGTGGTATGCTAGCTTAGCCACATCAGTGTTGAATGGATCCTGCCTGACTGAGCTTTCTGTGAAGGGATGGGAATTGTTTCTTTTCCTTACTTCACTGATATGTGGCGCACAATTTTATGAGTGCTGAACGTAAACAGCAAAGGGACCTTCTCTCTTCACTTTGTGACGAGTCTTAGAGCATAGAATCCAGCAGGGAACAGGGTGCTGTTTAAGATACACTCTACCTGAGAGATTAACATTCCTTTGCCTTGGGACAGACTGCTACTCAGGCAAACTGATGGCAGAACCACATTTCATCTTGTTTATTTTTTTGTGTGTCTTTCAGTTCAGCTCAAACATACATGCATAATTACACTGGTGTGATGATGTTGTGTTGCCGTGGCTCGTGTTTGCTTCAGCAGGGTAAAACTTACCGCCTGGGGGGGGGGGGCCGTTGGCCTGTTGTTTTAGTCTTATGGCTTGTGTCTCTAGCTGTGTTTCTCAATTGGGGTTTTGCCATCTAAGTACACTGCCACCATGTCAGACACACAAACGTTGTGGTGATGTACTGTTTTACTTCACTTGAAATGTTAGCACTTGTGTGCACGATAAATGTGAACTGGACACTGATTGCTGTGGGACTTACCCCTGGGACGTCAGGATCGCAGTCCCCGTTCCACGACGGGCAAGGATGGCACAGAAACTTGTGCCAAATACACAAACAGGAGAGAGGAGAGAGTCATTTGACTGTCTCCCGTCATTTGCTCTGAGAAAGGGAAAATGGTTCTGATGAAACTGTCATGAGAAAAGAAGACTGTTTTTTTTTTCTTTTGAAAATTCATACGGAATTGAAGCATTGGTGCTGTTTAATTGTGATAATGTGACTAACAGAACTAACCACAATAGCTGTCAATTTTTCTTTTATGTCTTTTGTTATGGATGTTTTTTTTAAGTCTTATGAAGAAAAATGAATAAAATGAGCAGAAGAACATGTACTTAGTCATTTTGCCGCGGTGCGATCACAGGAGTCTGGATTTCTTTTTTTCCGCTGGAAAGCACAAGTGTTCTTGTCCTGACAGCCCTGGACCGGCTCTGAACTGGACCTACATCATGGACCTGAAAGGAAAACAAGCACACCTGGGTAGAGGGCTGTCCCCTGTGGAACAGCTTGATGTCAGCACTCGCCTGTATGAAAAGGGTCAAACTGTAAGATAAATATATATATATATTATTTTGCTGTGAATTCCTCCGATCTGCCAGTTTTTCTAGTACTAGTGCTAGTCCTCCCGTGCGTACAGTTGTCAGTGTTTGCTTGCCAATGGAAAAGGGCTCAGTCTTCTGGTTCCCTGCCAGCCCCCTCCATGTCCCCCCCTCCATCCCTCCCCAGCCTAGACCAGCCCCGCTGAGCTACGCTGTTCCCTCACACCTCCACTCACTCTCCCCCTCACTCCTTACTCCCCTCCCCCTCACTCTTTACTCCTCTTCCACTCCTCCACTGCTCAGTGTAGTAAAAGCAATGTGCAGAAATGCCACAGCGGCAGTTATAGCCTGTGTACAGATGTTTAACAGAGGAGCTGAAGTACATTTTACTGAATTTAAACAGGGTTCTCTCTCAAACCCCACTGATGCAGCAGTGAAGAAGGCCTGGGATTTTTTTTTTTTTTTGTTTGTTTTTTTTTTTTTTTTTTTTTTTTTTGGTGAGAAGAGCACAGCACAATGACACAGCTGCTGGTGCATATTTGGACACAGGTCAGCACAGAGTCACAGCACAGGTCTCTCAGACACAGTCTGAATGTGATCATCTGAGCTGAAAGCTGAATGCACTGAGCCTTCTCTCTGTAATGAGCTCATATGTGTGAATGCAGAGAGCGAGGTCAAGCAGCCCTTATGGCATGAAACGGTGAAATAAAGGTAAAATGTAGTGCGGGCTCTGGGTCTTTAGCACTGAACCATCTTTTGGTACCTCTAAGCAAAATGTGTTTTCAGTGGCATGAATGACTTCAACAGACTGTGCCAACCACCAAAAACAGGATCCATCCCAGTCTGTCTCTAAACCCTCTCCCCAAACTCCACAAGCTGCTTTACGGTTCATTCAGTAGCCTTTCTGTGAATGCTGAACACTGGGAGGCTTAGACAACCAAAAGACCCTTGTGGAAATTGAGCCCTGCTATTCTAAAAAGAGATCAGCTCCGTAAGTTTATTTCCTGTGAGAGAGACCGTTTGTTATAGTGAGACAATCTTGCTGTTTTAAGTAGTCATTTCCTCTTTATTAATCATTGCTAGAACAATGTATCTACAATGTAATATGTTTGCACGAAGAAAAATCTGGTTAAATGCAAAATGCCTTTGTAAAACATTTTAAAACTGTTACATTTTCATATCATACACATTTTTATTTCCTTATTTTAAAAAAATGTCATTTTCAACAGCATATTTTAGGATTATTAACAACACCATTTTATTTCTTTATTAGTTGTGAATGAATACTTTCGGTCTTGCATTGCTCTGTTTTTATAAAGAAAAACATTACTGTAGATTTTGTTTTTATTTTTGTTTTTATTCTTTTGCAAGTACTAAAATATTGTACATGTAAAATCTGTGGATTCATTGAGCTTGAAATCAATGTTTAAAAAAATTGAATTAAAGTTACCTTAACATACAAACAGAGGGTTTTGAATGTTAATAAATGTGTGTTGTTTTAAGCACTGTTTGTCTTAGTAGCAAATAGTTGTTTGCTGTCTGATATAGCCTTGAAAGTAATGGACACATACTTGCTTATTTGGGAATTGCTGAATATAAAAAAACAAAGTATGCTCAGATTTAGACTTGACTGAAAAAATATATTTTTGCTTTTATTGACACACTGTTAGTTAATAATCACATAGCCAAACCACCCATAACTGGTTATGTATGGATAGAAGAGACTTGTTGCATCATGTAGTTTTTTCAGCCACAAATACTCACGTCCACTGTAATTACTGTGTACTAATACATTCATGCTCACATGCAATTCCATGGATATGCACCGTTTCCTTTGACATGTCTGCAGAGGAACAGCAGATGGCGCTATTTACCGTATTATGGCAGATGTAAGGACACTTAAAACCCATGACAAATTATGAAGTTTGAGGCTTACTGATATCCTACTAATCAAAAACGATTGAGCACCAGAGGTCACCCTCTGTGTGTCAGAACATATAATTTGAACAACACAATAAAACCCAACAGCATTATGATTTGTTGAAGTTTCATTGAACAGCATTTAAAGCTTATATAATAATGATACAAGATTATAATCCCACAATCATTGTCAAGGCACTGATGAATAAATCTCATCGAAATTGCATTTATGTTATATAATAGGTCCAATCTGAGATGGATGTCTGAACATGACTAAGAAGATTTTTTCCCAGGTTTTGAGGTAATTAAATGCAGAAATGTTCATATGTGGAGAAGAATCTTGTGAAAGTTCATAGTGACCATCACACTCCACTAGTATGGCAGCAAAACATCAAAAATTGCTGCCATACTAGTGGAGAGGGATGTTTACATGAAATAATGCTGCGTTTATTGGTTTTCAGGAAGAAATCACTATAGAATTATTGAAATTGTGTAATATTTATTCATAAAACTGTGTTACAAATTTAGTTATTTATACAGAAGCATTCACTGAAGTGTGACGAGACAGAACTACATTGGAAGATAAACAGTTTACTGAATGCCTTAAAGGTCAAGATGTTGAGCAATCTTTTTTGCTTGTGGTCATCAACACCGGGCTTGCATGGGCATATATCTGAACATCTCTGAAATATGCAGGAAGTGACATAGCCAGCACTGGAATGAGTAATTGACAATTACACTGGGCAGGGGAGTTACTCATTGCTGTATCTCAGAATAGTCAGAGGATGTGAGGGGCATATTTGTCTCCTGTGTGAGTAACTCCTTTCATAACTCAAACACTGGCTTGAGCCTTCCGCCTACAGAGAAATATGGAAGAAAATGTCACCCACAACGATCATTTCACTGTAGTGTCAATAAGTATTGGTGACATTTTAAACAAGAGCCAAAACCTGCAGTATTTGGATAAAGTAACCTCTTAACATTGACTTTGCCGCCTTTTAAGTCCAAAGTGCCGTCATAACTTTGGAAGAGTCATTTGCAGCTGTTTAGGAATGGTTTCCCAGCAACTTTTCAAGCTTAGGTGAAGATGATTTTTCAAACCTCTTAAATGGGGCTCTCGCATTTACTTTAACACACTGCCATGGCAAATTCAGTTCTAGCATACAAATCTGCGATCCCAGTCAACTATGGCACCATAGATAAGATATGGTGTGACTCACACCGTGCAAGCCACTGTCCATACAGAAATACAATATAAATCTGCTGGATTTAATGCAGCATAACTATTGTGTTTATTGTTTTTACACACTCAGCATTTTTGGCGATGGGTTGTAATTAGATTGCCTAAGTGCTTTCTACTGCCACAGAAGAGATTTTGTATACATGTGTCCTGAGAAGACATGATGAATCCAACCCTGTGTTTTGCTGTACTGTAATAGAGAGGCTGATTCTGTGTGTATTGCCCCCTCACTATGACTGTGTGTGCCGGCAGCGACAGCGCGTCCCTGTGTGATGAGCAAAGGTGGGGGTTGGGTGAGGGGTGGATGTGTGTTATTGTCCACGTGACCACACTATAATGACAGCGGGAGGTCAGGGCACAGCCAGTGACCACGGTCGCAGACAGGACAGAATGGCTTGGGCCGTGCTTCCTGGAGCCGGGCCATTGTCTTCGCAGCGCTGTCCAGGCAGCTGTGGACTGGAGGAGGGGTGGGGCTGTGTGCGTGTGTGTGTGTGTGTGTGTGTGTGTGGGTGGGGGTTGTGTCCAGTGTAAGGGTATGTCACTCCCCTATACAGCCCAGTGAGAACAATGCCTCAGTCTTACTGCCTCAAGGGTGGGGTGAGGTGGTGGGGGCGCACTACCCCAGGATTGTGCAGCATTGTGCTGGCATGGCCTCGCTGCGGGGGGTGCTGTGGTCAGGGGTGGCCATTGAGACCCTGTCACAGAGACACAGGGCCCTGCTTTCCTCTCACTCCTCTGTTTCACTTTTCAAGTCTGCGCTGTTGTTTTCCCTGCATCTGAGTGAGTCTGTACCACAGAGCGCTGAGTGGCGGCACCCCCAGGAGATGAGAGACCCCACTCCTTCCTCCCTCCATCTGCATTCCTGACACTTAGGGCAAGTGGTTTGTTGCTCTGTTGCACTGGTGGGGGATTTTTTGGACCAAATGAAAAGAGATGATATTGAGTTCAAATATCTATTAAAATAACCGTTTGGCTGGAACATAAAGGAATGACAATCTATTTGCTTATTTATGGAATGAGTTTTGTGTTCTTTTGAGATCGGGAAAAAAAGATGCAGTGAGGTATTGCGAATGCAGCCATTTATTTTGAGAGGGATGAAAAACAGGGAGGGGGGGAGGTTTGGTTTGGGTCGGCTAATGAAATTTCACACAGCCTTATTTCGCAGGAAATGGGCCGACTCCCGATGGTTAGATCGATGGAATGCGGCGCTAATGCATTGGAGCGGAATGCTGAATGGCGCGGCGAGTCGGTGCCCGAGCAGCACGGACCTCCTGCAGGAACGCTCCGTAACGGGGCCGGGCACGCTGCCAGCCAGCGCTCGGGCCAGAGAGTGGCAAGGATTTCCTCTGCTTTCTTTCCCCTGGTGAGTGTTTGTGTCTGTATGTTATGTGTGAGTGCGTGCTTGTCATCGGCCCCTTCTCCCGGGGTTCAGAGTTCACTTCCATGCGATACACCCAAATAAACCACGGCCAAGCAGCGCGCAGCCAAGCCCTCATACCACGCGAGAAGCCTCAGTAGTGTTAAGCAAGTGATCTCAGAAAACATACAAGACTGCACATGAATGAGTGTTTCCCCCTTTTTAAATTAATGGCTGTTTACTTGTCAGTCGCTATCCCTGAATAATCTGCACAAAACAAACATGATGAAGACATAAATGATGGACTCTTTCAGCATCTTGAGAATGTTCCCTCATTCATATCTAATGGGAGCCGTTACTGGTAAATCGCTCCCTGTTGTCCTCTTTGGTGTAGCTTACTCTCACTGTGTTGTCAGACCTCTGCTAAACAATCTGTGAGCCTTAAGATGTGAGCATTGAGTCACTGTCTGGCCTCATTGTGTGTGCACGAGAAAAACACAGTGACAGGGGAGGCAATGTTTGGAAAGAAAATTCATAAAAATCAATGTTTTGTAGCCCTGGGACAATATAGAAAGTGGGTATTGTGTGATTGTTTTTTTTTTATTTTTGTCCAGGGACAAACATAAAAACATGTTATGTTTTTTTTTTTTATTCTTGAGCATGACAGGAGGATGTTTACTGTTCTTTACTGTATGATAGTGTAGGAATCTCTCCTGATTTTTATCCAACAGGTTGTAAGGTTCATTGATAGAGGGTGATCATCCACCCCCCCTCCAGCAAATGTGCATTAATCACAAGACAGAGAAGGGTGGGGGGCTGGGGAGGGGGAGGGAGGGGGAGGAGGGGAAGGGGGGTTAATCGTAGATCTGATCAGCTTTGTTCCCTCAGTGCTGCAGCTGGCAGACTCAGACTGACGGTGATGGAAGGTGTCTCTGGGGACAGGGAGTCAAGGAGACGACGCTTGCTATGGGACCCCTCTGAGGCGGGACCCCGAAAAAAGGGAGGCAGCTGTATTCTCAGTGTCCATGTCCCAGTTAAGCACACCCCAGTGACTTCTTTAACACACCTCCCGTACATGAATAGGGGTGCGCAGGGGGCTCGGGTCGAAAGCTTTGTGGGGCTTTGGTTTGGTTTTGTTAATGCTCAGCTCCCATTTACAAACCTGGACCCGCCCCCTTCCCCCGCCTTTTATTCCAAAGTTGTGTAGAAAACCAGTCATTTTTTTTGCGCATGTCGAATGGTGGATTTGGGGTCCAAATCAGTTAACTTCCCCACGGCCCCTCTCCCCTCCTCCTACACCCTTGCCCTCTCCTTTCTCATTCAAAATTCGAGAAGGAAAAAAGAGGAAAAAAGAAAAAAATTCTTGGCCTGGTTAAAAGTGCGGCCCTCTCTCTTTGCATTCACTTGAAAAGATACAAAGGTATCTTGTGCAGCATGTGAAGGTTTATAGAGTAGTCAGCTGGTATTTCGTGCTGCCCTCAGAGTCTAAAGAAATTTTACGAGGTAAAAACTCAACATTATTTGCACCAGACTGGTCACATAAAGACTGTCTCAGCGTGTGCTGCGTGGAAGAAGCATGGAAAAAAACACATTTATAGAAAGCAGCTTTTTGTTCAAGAGCTGAATCACTCTGGACATCAGGAGACTGGACAGCTGTCCCATTTTTAATGTCATCCCGTCCATGTGCCTCGCAGCTCTTTTTTATCCTGGAAGTTCACTTTTTTCTCTCCAAACTCAAACCTTAAATTCATACCATTGTTTTCTGCTGGCGAATGGACATGACCGTGGGGCGTTTTGTTATCAATCCTTGTTTTCATATCAATTTGGTACATGTGTGGTACAACCTACATGTTTTTTTGTATGGTGCTCTTCAGGTATAAAATAAGAATAAAATAAAGGTATTACATTCGTGCAGACAATCCCTTCTCCGTAAAACAATACGGATATGTCTTGCTAGGGAGAAAAGCAGAGCCAAAGCTCCTGGAAGCAGACAAAGCCAGCAAACCTGCTGCAGCTCTTGTCTATTGAGATGATCCATTTAGGGGAAAAAGTGCATCATCAACAATCGAATCCTGTCCTGTTCGGTTCCTATTCCACTTTACAGCGGGGCCAAGGCTTGCATGAAATAAAGCCAAAGCTTTCTGTTTTTGCCTGACGGGATTGCTCTCCTTTTATAAAGTAGGTCTATATGACTGGTGTGACAATGACTGTCCAAGCATAATATTTAAAAAAAAATGTACATTCATATGTTATATATCTTGGGTCTCTGGCTGTTTGCCATAATCACACTACAAAGCCAACATCAGTTGTGCCAGCAGGTTACATGGACATGGCTCATTATTTTTCTTACATAGGCTACTAGGCTTACCATAGCAGATAAGATTGTCAAAGGAGTGTTTCTGAGCCAAGCATGTGCAATCAGCTGAATGAAGATCAGTGCTGTCTTTTTGGAGGCTAAGCATTATGCACACCACAGATTCTACAGCCCACCAGTATTAACTCTGAATTGAAATCGTCCTTACTCTTTAAACCATAAAATTCCAATATGATGCATTCGTTAAGGAGGGTGAACAAGGACAATACAATAGGTCATTTTTACTGTAATCTGCCACTGAAATCACCTGCCATCAGAGAGGACGGACAGAACACCTGAGCTGGATATCTGGTGGGTTTATAGAATCTTTGGTTAATTGATGCAGCCCCATCCTGCTCTGGCCATTCCCCATGTTTGGCTCAGCTCGGTTTATGGTTTCAGTACGGAGGGCTCAGCTGTTTCCATGGCAGCACAAAGGCACAGTGGAACCCTGGCTCTGGAAATGAGGCAGTCAGAGAATCATAATGGAAAACTGAGAAAACTACCAATGTTCCAAAGAGTCAGACTGAACAGGGTAGGGACCAGTTTTCAGTGGATGCAATGGAAATCTTCCTCGATATATACACAAAACAAGAGAGCTTAAAAACTTTAACAAAACAATTTTTAGCACTATTGTATAGCACTATTGCATTTATGTTTGAATCAACTAAAAAAAAAAGTATCAGGAACTTGTATCTGGGGGCAGGGGGTTTGTTGCATATATATTTTGAATTGATCAAAAATAAGAAAATTAGATTTCTGTGTAAATTTACCCATTAATACTAGGATTTCAAATAGGAGACAACCATAGACTTTTTTGGTTAAATATGTAATGAGATTCCATGCTTGCTTTCAGTCAGGGACAGGACTCTTGTCTGTCATTTATTGAAATGTTTGACTTTTGGCAAGACAGGTCCCATTTTCTGCCATTCCCCTCAACAGACGACCTCGCCGTCAAAATGAGTCATCTTGACGTACAAAACCTTTAACAGAAATGACTGACTTGCATCTTTCTCCAAGAACAACATGATCACCCTATTCTGACATGTAGCCAAGATGTCCATAGTCTAGAAAACTGTGTTACTGTGCAGATTTCAAAGTTATATCCCAGAGGGATATAACCCAAAAAAAAAACCCAAACCCAGACTGGCAGATGTGAGTCACATGACACGCCCTACAGCAGGGCAGCATGGGAAGAGAAAAAGCAAAAAGCAGAAGTTATGTTCTCTGGGCGTGGTCCTAAATGAGGTCATCCTCATCAGATAGCGGCATGAGATAAATGTAATGAGAAAGAAAGAAAATGGTCTTCACTCATTTATTTCCAGCCATACATCGCCCAGTCAAAAAACAGATGCACATCAAGAACTCCCTGATGGAAAAAACCTACGGGCATCAGAATTTACATGCCATTAGAGCAATTATCCAACCGAATCAAACCGAAATGCAATGAGACTGACAGGTAACCGGAAAACATGACTGTATTTTTTTTCCAGCTTACAGTTGTAGTGCTCGTTATGAGAGTTCTAACGGTTTCAGACATGACGCTCAATGAAAAATCCAGCATTATTAATAGTACAGTATCTACAGAAATCACTGTTGACTGCCTTAGCAGATATCCTCATCTAGTGCAATTTATTTTGCAACACTTCCAGTCAGACACTCTCTGGTATCCATTTCAGAAAGCCTGCTACAGTAACAAAGGATAGACTTGATATTTGTTGATATCTGGAATCGAAACCCTGCAATTATCAACTCTAAAGAAACAAGGGTAATGTATTTTTTTACTTGTATTCTGCAGTACAATGCATACTGATTGAAATTCTTAATTGGATTTAGTGGATTGTTTGCAAGCTGTGCTAACTAGCTAGTGAGAGCATTTGTACATCACAAATCTTGTATGTATTTGAAAACTATGTGTTTTTTTAATGGTCCTCATAGAAGCTACTGTGGGCTACACTTAGTGTGAAATTTCTAACCAAAGATAACAATAAGATCTTGACATCACAGGCCTGTGCTGCAGTGATCCTTAGGCGGGCTGCAGATGACTGTGTGACATGCTTGTGTTATAGTCTCACCAAAATCACTCCTTTACCTCGATTATAATTAGACTTCCGGTACGTACAGTTTGCGTTGTTTATTTGTGGAGTGCACTTCATCGGGAACCCTCTTATAAATAATCCAACTATGGTAGCAGAAAGGACATCTGGTCTGATGTTTATGTAACCATATGTGTCTGTGTCGCCTAGTTTTCTGCTGTCTCTCCACAATGGATTAAAGCCGGGCTAAGTGGATGCCACAGATCACTGTGGCATGCGGCATTTCTGCTCTCTGTATCTTTGGCAGTCTGGTCACCCTGACACAGCCACTGACAACTGGGGTGCAGCCGTTTTCCTGGAGACGGGCAACTCTCATCCACTGCCATTGCTGTGATCGTTATAATTAATATCATTCAATGAATATCTGCTGCTCTCTTGAAAGTGCAAAATACAGTAATAAAACTGCAACATGAATATGATGTTTATCTACAATCGTTGTGGAACATATCATGGCTACAGGAAGGAAAAAATACCCAAGTTCTCCAGCAGCCAGTAACAGTGCTCCTCTTTGGCATGAATGCACATTGGTCAGATTGTGCTTTAAAATATTTTAACTCTTTAAAATACTCAGATCCCTGACACTTTTCCCGAAAAACATAATTAACCAAATGTACTATATTCCCCTTGATTAACTGTCAGATATCAAGTTGAGCAAATTCTCAGATTTAACCTCTTTAGACATGTAACTAGAACAAATCCATAAGCATGGCAAGGGTGAATGTTTGAGTGACGGCAACCACTGATCTCTGAAAGCAGTGAAAGCCCAATGGCCTGGCACTAGAGGATAATGAGCTACTTTTCATGAGAGCATCACTTACTGATTTATTGTGTGTTCAAATATCCCTATTGATGTTCTCCAGGGGTAAATTGATTTTCACGTGTCAAGGCACTTTTCGTCACTGGAAAAAATTCTGTACTCCCCATCGGTTCAGGTGTTACACCCCGATCTCATTCCGATGACACCCGATAGCCGGATCCCCCCAAATGCATTGGGTACGGCTGCTGTGACCAGCCCCTGTGGTGTTCACAGTGTACACTTGATCTCTGCCTTTGAGCCAGCGCCAGCGGACGGGTCACAGGACTCAGGGGCAGCGGGCCCAGTTGCTCTGAGTCGCCGTGTCTCGGGGGGTGGTGAGTGAGGGAATCGTTCCCGCCCCCGCCCCCCCCACCCTCTCTAATCCGGAATGCTGCTCCAGACACTGTTTTTGCGGTTAATTGGGAATCCCTCTGGGCGGTGTGAAAAGCCCTGGTGACAGAGCGCGAGGAGGCTGAGCCCGCGGTAATCCCCTCTGCGTTCGGCGGAATGCGGGTCCCTGTGCCCTGCCTCAGCTGTCGCCCGTGTGGTTCGGGGCCGAGAGACACCCTGGTCACATGACTGCACCGCCATGTGCGTCTAAGACGCCTGGCAGTCTCTGTGACGCTGAGATAATCACCTCCATGTGACTCAGAACGCGTTTCTGTCATCATATAGAAACATCCCTATACAATTGTAAGTGTTCCCATCTACCAATGCATTATCATTGTGTACTTGTTAGATATTGGTACTGAACCCAGTGCTGTGGTATTAGTAACTATTACCTTGTGTTCATGTATTCTGCTACCATACTACCATGAATAATTGCATATAAATGAATTGTAATGTGTTTATAAATGACTGTGCCCCTAACTCGTGTTCCAGAATCCAGGTAACTGCACCGCTTTAATTTAGTTATTTACACAAATTAGTGAAGGAAGAGAGTAGAATGAAAATAAATCCATTCTCCATTTTCATGCCCAGTGGATCGTAAAATCGATTTTGAAGTTGAAGGTCAGATGAAGGGAGCTGTCAGGAGGAGAGAGACCATTTCTCTCTCTCTCTCTCTCTCTCTCTCTCTCTCTCTCTCTCTCTCTCTCTTGCTCCCTCTCTACCTCTCTACCTCACTCACTCACACATACACTCTCTCTCTCTCTCGCTCCCTCTCTACCTCTCTACCTCACTCACTCACACATACACACTCTCTCTCTCTCTCTCCCTCTCTACCTCACTCACTCACACACTACACACACACACACACACACACACACACACACACACACACACTACCACCCACACACACACACACACACACACACACACACACACTCACAGTTTGTGATGAGTTATTATTTTATCATTTTAATGAGGGCTGGTTGTGATTCCTCTCCTTGTTCACCAGTACAACAGCAGAGAACTAAGTCTACAATCAATACTTGGCAAATCTTTATTGACAAATTGCTACCTTTTCAGATCCCCTTTTATCTCCCAGCCAAGGGCGCTTATCCAACACCCAGGGGTTGCATTCTCTGCTTGTGCACTCAGTGAGATCATTAAATGGCCTCATTGTTCTTGCTTGTACTCAATTTAAATACAGGTTTCATCTTAAGACATTTATTACTGAGACACGGAGCTGTGTAGCTGTATCACAAAATCACCATTTGTAATCTTAGAGAAGTTTTCAATAGTAGAAAGTGCAATGAAAGATGCCATAGTCTATTTACAACAATGTTCCCAAGCTTTTGCTTTTACTTTATCTTTGAAAGAGAAATGTGAGGTCCCTTCTGTATTTGCACATGCATTGTGCATTGTGAATTGGCTTTGCAAAAGCCGTCAAATCTTGACCAAAATCATTCAAAGTGAGGGGCAGAATTGGATGAGCTTTTGGCATTTGCAAACGTGTCATTAGAATCAACAGTTGAAGCTTGTAGAAAAGGAAGTAACACCCTTCAGTTGGTTTTGAAAACAACAAGCAGAACAGACCAACAACGGGCAATTATGTGATCATCCTGTGAAGTGCAGAGGGCTGTTTCCTCCTTGTGTGGTTCAGTGCCGTTTGTTTTTACCCTCTCAGATAAGTGCAATGCCTTCCTACTTCAACTAATTATTCCATGGATATTGGCTCAAAAACTTCTCAGCAAAGAAATTTTGTTCATTCACTTCAGTGTCAGACAGCTTTTCAAACTCATGCTCACTCCTAATTATTTATCTGTTGGGTGTTGTATCTATATCGTTTATTGTGTCACCATTATCATTGGAAGCCTGTTTAAACAGCAAGGTCTTACTTGATATACCCCAAGGAAATCTGGCAAAGGTGGAACATGCTTTACAACTATCTTGGCAAGTGCAATCTTCTGACGGCACTTGATATGTTGATATGAAAATGATTAGTGTCATGTAACAGTAAAATATGAATGTGTTTTGAGAGTAAGAATAAATCATTACAATAGTTATTAAAGTATTCCCTGACAGAGAATACATTAGCAGGGATGCAGGCAAACATACTTGTGGTCTGTTTATGGACATATGCCAACCGATCAAACAACTCTTGCTCATGCAGCAAATATATTGTTGTCAATCCAAGCAGCAGGCTAACTGGTGTTATAAGGACATAAAACGCACTGTTTATGAGACACACTCATGTGATATGACAGGTGAGCGAGGACCATCATCTTTCTTGTTTTCCAGAGGCCCATTTGATTGGTGCACCCAGTTCACCTGCTTCTGACGAAGCTTTCTCTGGGAGCGCTTTTGATCATGGGTTACACGAGGATTCATTCTCTCAGTCAGCCAGAAGCGCCCTTTGAATAGTTGCGTAAACAAAGATGGAGGCAAAAAAAAAATGCGGCAAACCTTGAGAGTAGGATATTAGAGGGGGACTGGAGAGGAAGATCTTTAAAGCAAACAGCATCAAAGGCCGCTAAGGCCTGCCATATAGAAGGAAAGGCTTGACTGCAGGGTGACGTGAGGAACTTGTATGTGGGTGCTCTGTGTTAGAATTCATCGCTGCAGGATAAATCGTGATTATGCAGCACAAATAAATGGCAGTTCAAAGGCTAGTTTTCTTGAAAGTCCAGACTGTCTGGGCTTATGCTTTAGGGTCCGTGAGTCACTCCTTCACATCCCATTATTATGACTGGCCTGGCACCTTGCTGGACATTTTCAATAAGCGCCAACAACAATGCATGTTTCCCTGGGAACACTCGCTGGGCCACTCTGCACTTCCCCAGGCTGGGTGAGGGTGCAGCGTGGTCAGTGTGTGGCTTGTAGCGGAGCCCCAGAGAGCCAGTCAAAATAAATGCAAATAGGACATAATTACATATCCGAGCTTCCATTTATGGATGGGAACGGAAATTAGCGAGCTCTTTTCCCAGTGGGCTTCCCACAGCTGACATCTGAAGCTTTTATGAAAGTGTGGCAGACAGGCAGGCGCGATGTGTCTGCTGTAAGATCTGATACAGCTGCAGTGTACCAATGACTGTAATCACTGCGCCTCTGCAGCCCATAACAACGTAACCACGGCAATCCGAGGAATGTCATGATCCATATCACTTCAGTTTTATCATATGGCGCAAACAAATATTTTTGAATAGATGAATAAGATGTTTCTAGAATTGCTGTTTATGATGTACCCAATGGAAACACAGATTCCTTTTTGGGATAAAATTGGGTTAAATAGTTGATAGAATGTTAAAGATATCCCCCACACCCCTGTACATCAAACTTGTTGTATTGTTCTTTACCATCTCCGCAGACTGATTTTACCACTGCCAAAATAGAGCACAATATTATTGTTTTTTTTTTCTTTTCTTTTCTTTTCTGGCGCCTGAGCGAAGGGGAAATCCAAAAGATATCTTCAAATGAAAATCTCCTCTTGTATAACATGGTGAGTCAGCCACCGTCATCTAAGGAATTAACCATGACTGCTGAATCCTACCAGGGGGAATTCAACAAACCAGCTGATTTCAGAGATTCTCCTTTTAATTATCATAATGCTCGGAGGGGAAGAATATCAACACCAGTCGATTGCTTTTTAATCTCAATGATTTATGTTCAGCTTTGCATAAGAATATTTAAAGGGACTGCAAAAGTACTCATTTCTGAGTGACTGTAATTCTTTCACAAGGCTGGGAAGACAAACATGCCTTGTTACCGCCCTTATGAAAACTTATTTGAGACTAAGAACCGGAATCATCTTTGATCCAATAACCCCTATCACAGAAGTGGCCCTCAGCAGTACAGCGGGAAGGAACATCATGTGGCTAAGAGCAGTACCGCTCAGCTCCTTTTTTCCCATCGTCACCATTCATGAATGAAAGACAGAAATAAAAACGTTTTAAAAAAAAAAAGGATTTTAAATGTGTCTGAAACATGATGAAACCCATATGTTTGCCCTTCCTCTCTGAGCTAGCGGGTAATGTAAGAGGAGCGCGCTTCGGCAGCGGCCCTCACAGACTGTAAACCTGGGGAATTCAGACATCGGTTCGCTGGCATCGCACTCATGGGAAAGAGGACTGAGCTGTTAGGAAAACCCTCACTTAACTGAAGGGGGAAGCAGCAGATGTTTTGTAACAGAACATGGTCACATTAACGATGTGGTCATTGCACTATGTAACCAAAGGATTACAGAATAAAATAACAAAAAAAAAGAATTGCTGTCCGGGAAAACAGACTTGTATTTATTGTATTAAGTGGTGAATAGGCTTGTGGCTTGTGGCTGCCGTTGACATAGAAAAGGAGAGAGAATGGACTTAAAATTGCATCATGTGAGAATTTGTAGAATTATTAGTTTTAAGGAACAAAAAATATGTGAGTAAAGAGAACAGTACCCACAAAGTCTCAGGTATAAGTTTTATCACTGTCCTCTGCATTTGTGCTTCATAACAATCCAAAAATATATTACTGATAAATTCCTCTTTTTTCCATTATCATTCAGTCCATCCTTTTTCCACCATCTGTATCCTTTTGCAATCAAAAAATGTCTGGTTTATTAGGTTATGATGTATTTTAGTTGCATTATTTTAATCATTTCCTCAGATTCATCTTAATGTTAGGAGAAAGCAAAGGAACATACATTCTTATGTAAATGTAGACAGATTATGCAACCAATATTTCTCTTTATTGTTTCATCGGGCCATCAAAGCCATTCTAACAACAAACAATCTCACTAAGAATGGCTACTTCAGAATAGAGGAACAGGGTTTTGTGTGCTCTTCCTGAATCCCACTCGGGCTGCCAGTCAGGTTCGAAAACAAACCTGTAGCATCAGGGTGAATAAAGCCAGACACTGGGGACACTTCCTGTGTCCGGTCTCGGACCCTTTTATGACAGGAAGTGTGTGCTTTCCCTGTCTCCTAAATTCACTACTTTTCTTCCACCTGCTCTTTCTTTCAAACATAGGATTTCAGCAGCAAGATGCCGCCTTTGATAATTACCCTCTTGGAGACTGGGAAGGTGTTGCAGGTGCGCGGCAGTCCACAAAAGACTATGGACCGGCACGGGTGGTAATCAAAACAAAGGTGCAGCAACCTCCTTTGTGCTATAGAATGTCATGAAAAGATTAAGAAATTTCAATAAGAATCGTAAACTTTATGTTAAACAGCGTCAGTGGCAGAGCTCAGAATCACTCTCTTTCCTCATCCAGTTGCAGCCATACTGAAGAGATTCCAAAGGGACTATTTTATGGCCCAGTTTTACATGCAGCTGCCTTGAGCCTCTTGCATTTAGTGGGCTCTCATCATTTTTAATGTAACCTGGTGGTCATATACATTTCATTGTGCCTAGGTTTATTTTTCAAGCCTTCGCTCTGTTACAGTATTGTCCTTTCCCATACCCAGGTCTCCACACCCTCATTATGAAATAATAAACATACCCATGTCACAATGACCAAGTTTATACATTGTTGGGTTTTTGAAAGGGTCGATATGACTGGAGTCATTTACACCCCAGGCCATTACCAACATATGGTAATCGGATGGTGAGTATTTGTTTTCCCTCCATGCTTGTTCAAACAGAGTGCATAGCAATTCTGCTTTGACAGAGGATGTTAGTCCTGAGGCCATATTATGCCGTTTTGGGCTGGCTGAGAGTCTCCCCCGTTGCCAGATGCCATTGCTCTATGAGCTTTAAAACCCGAATCTCCTCCTCCCCCTCAGCCACAACACTACGGCACAAAGAGACCCTGTCACACCTGCTCATATCAAAGCCTCCATTCACAGCTACATCTGTCAGTGACGAGGCTGAATGGACTGAGGGTGAACAGATGGATATGTCGCTCTGTATGACAAAGTGACGCTTAGCAGGACTGTCAGACGGTGCATCCACCTAAAGCGTAAGGTCTGGCCACACCGATATGACCAACATAGCATCTGAACAGACAAAAAAATTTGATTGGGTAATCTGCATTTGGCGTTCAGGAATATGGCATTAAGTAAATAATATTAATATATTTATGAACTGTGCTTGCTGGGTATACTTGTCTGCTAAACAAAAATGACTCTTTTGGAATGACAGCGAGAGCTTGATTGGTTGGATGTGTTATCTTGAGTTAGTCTTGCATGTTGGTCATGTTTTTTTTTTTTTTTTTTTTTCATTTTTACACATCATTTTGTCTTATTTTAAAATCATTTATTTAAGTTCATTCAACTTCCAGGTTAAAGACAAAAAAAGGCTTTTGAGGAGTTGAAAGAAGCCTTCCCAGTAAGGAGCTGTTCCTCTCCACAGCTCTGCTGTCTGAAGTCTTCGCACTGTTAACAAGTTGTTTAGCTGTTGTTGGGAACTTGGGAAGGGTGAAGCCCCACATCAGGGTCTGTATTTGGGTATTTTACATCATCAGCCTGAGACTAAATTCCAGCCTCTGCTTCCCACACACCATCCACACAGCTGGGTCTCTCTCAGACAGCTCCTCCATGACCAATCAGCTCCCACTTCCTGTTTGGATTAACTATCCCACAGAGGGATGTGTCTTTAAGGCTCTCATCAATGCAGGCTACTTCTGATCTGTGCTTGGGACTGTTTCATCAACTTCCTGTTTTCAAAAAGTACACCTGTGATGGACAGTGTTTGAGACCTAGGATTTTAATGTATATTTTCTATGGGGAGATAGAATTCCAAACCACAAATCATCCAGGGCCAAATATATACAGTATAACTATTTGACAAATAAACTGACAAGTTTAAGCATGTTACACATATTTCATGTCTATAAATTGTGGGAAAAAAGAGTAAATTTATATAAAACATAATTATATTAATTTCAACTATAAGGTCTGTATGCCAGCCCTTAGTACATTCTACTGTGGGACTCTGATGTAAGTGAGGTTTGTATAAAAAATATGTTACTAACCGAAGAATGTAATACTTTTTTCCGTAACAATAAGAACTTGTAGTTCAGATGAAATGGTATAAAGTAAAATTTTCGCTTTTACCAGAAGTAGGATATTTATAAAATTCCATAATTAACTTTAATGAGCCATGCTAAAAGATCATGTAGAGATGACTAGTACGATGTAAATAGCAGGGGAAGAACTTCAAATATGATGATGCTCTCAACCTGTACTTATTATTATATTAATTAACCTAAATTTCAAGAACCAAATGACCGTCCACTTATCCGCATGGTGTAATCCCCTCTGATGGCCCTTCCTTTTCCCCAACTTACCCCTGGCTAACTTTTTTGAATCCATGTCAACTCCCACAATTTCAGCCAAATTTTTTGAAAATGTTGTCCAAATTTTTGGTGAAAACAGAAGGGAGAGCTGGGTGGGTTTCCATTTCCCAATATATGCCCAAGAATGAAAATACGAAAGAGCCTCGGGTTATGTTTTTCAGGCAATATGCTGCTTTATTAAAAGCAAAGAATGGTTACCACAGGGGTTTCCATGGTAACAATATCAGGTTTATGATCCCTGAGAAGCATTCATTATGGTATATATGTGTATATTTACATCAGAATTAAACAATCCAGATACTGGAATATAAATTACAGGAAGCAGACAAAAATTACAAGCAGAAACAATCAATCGAAGTCCATCAGAAGTGTTTCTGATCCACAGAAAAAAAAAATACATATATATCATAAACATTTATAAACAAATAAAGTCACCTGAAAAAAAAAAAAAGGCACAGTAAAGAAATACTGCATCAATTAAAGATTTACAGACACACCCAGTGTGGGTCATTCTCACAGAGAACCTCTGTGTATTTAGAAAACTGCCCATGCTCTTGTAAAGCTCTCATTCGTCACAAAAGGAGTTTCACAGTAACCACTAGCACAGACAGATGGCTAATGCCCCAAGGGTAAATCGTGTGCTTTCAAGAACATTTGAATGGCTTAATTGAAAAATTAAAAAAAAAAAAATTCTCCTTTAACATGAATTAACAGATAACATGGGAAAAAAATCAGGACAAAAAAATAAACATTCACCATTTTAAAGGAATATTCTTGAGTTGTCACTGACTCAAAATGTTGATCTGTTATGTGAAATGTTACTTGTAAGGCACATACAGATGCTTAGACCTTGTTCGTGGGGATGTGACGATGTCTCACATTAACTGGTAGAGGCGTAAACAGTTTCATTTCAAAATGGCTAGATGGCTGTCGCATCCCTCTGTGCGCCTGAGGCTTTACAAGAGCAAGCAGCAGTTTATGTAAAGGAAGCTGTGCAATTATCATCTTCACCACATCTCCTAAGATGATTGTAGAATATATTTTTGATCATCGCTAATATATTATTCATTCTCCCAAGATTGTTTTAAATTGCAATAAATGGCATTTAAATATAATAAAGTGTAAAGCAATTGTTAATCCCTGGGATAATAATTCTTTCAATATTAGTAAAGATTTGAATCATAACAGGCCAAAACATTCACTAGAGGGGGAAAAAGTGCTTATTCATGGCTCATTCACCTCAGACAGACACCTGAGAGTACAGCCAAGAACATCCCTTCTACCCGCACAAATCATAACCCATAATACTGAGATAACACAAACACAAAAAAAAACTTCATATCATTAATTTTGTCCGGAGTCTTTTGAGAAAAAAAAAAAAATTAATATATTTCCCCATTTTTCTCTACATCATCTTTGATAATTGCTTATAGAGCCATCTCCATTTATCATAAACAGCTTCCAAGACTCTGACTAAGGAATGTATAAGATCAAAGATAGTAACAATTTAAGGAATAATACCGGTGATAAAGCAAACACAGACATAAAAAGCAGGTAAAAGCTGGCACAAAACAGGGCATGGTAAATATAAAAGTACATTCTATGAGAATTGCAAATAACACAAGCAATATTTACAACGTTTGAGGCACGATCAATTGCCTGTACAGCTCAACGCTGAGAGCCCCTTCCCATTCAGCTGGTCAGTCCCCGCCTCCCCTCTGCACACTGGAGGAGGAAGCAAGGGGCACATGGACAGGAAAGGAGAAGTCCATAACCGAAACTACGGGCCGCACAGCAGCCCAATAAAGACAAACGGAGGCTGCCCGCCGCTGCGGCAAAAACACAGCGGCCTGGCAGCCCAATACCAACAAGGGTCCCTCTGAGGCCTTTCAGATACCGAGGCCTTATGGGGACGAGGATACCGGAGACGGAGGCCGTCGCCATCAGTAGGCAACGTTGGAGGGGCACCAGGGGGTGTCTGGGTACAGCAAACAGTGCACAGACTTGAACCTGCGGAGAGATGGAGAAACACAGAGAGAGAAGGCGGGGGAGGAGTTAGCCTCACAATGAACGGAAGCAGCCAACTTTGTTCAGCAAAAAAAAAAAAAGGAAAAAAAAATGCATACACACAAACATACACACACACGCACACACTCTCACATGCCCTCTGCACAATACATTGTTGTTTGTGATCCATATCTGTTGGAGGTACTTTAGGTTGGGCTGAGAATAGATGAATGGTTTTGGCATAAGAACATGATGTTCTTTCAACATCAGAGACAAGAAAAGCCCAGACTAGAAACAGGATGATTATAGGGTGGGGGTGGGGGGTTGGGGGTGGGATGGGGGGGCAGGGGTGACAGGGCCAGGAACTACTGATTAGCAGCGGCGGAAGGAGCACCTTTGGCCTTATCTCTTTGCAGCCCTAGCTTTGACATTTGCAATTGCCTGAGGATTTCCTTGCCCAAGATAGTATCAAAGGCCATTGACTAAGCTGCATACACTCTGTGTATGTGTGTCATATGAGCCTTAGAGTCTCACCTGGACGGGTCCTCCTCCACACTGAAAGCCCCCTTCATGTGGATGATGTTCCTCTTGTTCTCAAACATTCCATAACTCAAAGTAACCTGAAAATAATCCACACAGAAGTGCAATGAGATTTAACCCCGGTCATATGATTCTGTGATTAAGAGCTACAGAGAGTGTCCCAGGTAAGACCGTCAACTTGGTGGCATCTGCGTAAGTGTTTACCTGTTTGTGCAGCTCAGACTTGGGCACCTGCTGCAGGTTCTCCAGGTGGGAGTGGAACAGGTTGCTGCGGATCAGCCTGACCCCCAGGACGGACTCGATGATGTAGCCGATGGTGCAGTCGTCCGGCAGCCGGATCTTTTCGGCCGTGTTCATGAAGTGACCACCACTGTAAAGAAGGTAAGGGAACGGGGTGAGTAGGCAGGTTAGAGGTCAAAGTCCATTCAAGGGGACAAAACGTTGTGTTCGTGACCCCTGAAGGTGGGTTTTTGAAGGTAACTGTATGGGAAGTTCATGCTTTAAATCTCTTACCTTGCCCATGGACTCATCTTCAGAGCCAAACCACGGCTTACACAGAAACCCGCGCCGCCAGTGGCAAACCAGAAATTGACCGGTCTCTGGAAACACACAGTAAAACAAGGCGTAAGCCGGTCGTTCTTTCTTTTTCACCCTGCGATTGTTGAACCATGTCTAAGTATCAGAGCCCCAGTGGTGCAGGGCTTTATGTACGCACCATCTTGTTGTCTCCGAGCCGCTCCGTGGCCTCGATGGGCCTGTCCAGACTGGGCTTGCCGATGTAGACGTCCTGAGTGTGAGGGTAGTGGGACAGTAGCTTCACCAGAGTCCGCACATTCACGTAGTTATCATCGTCCACATGGCAGAACCACCTGAAAGCAATTGACACTGTTAAAGCGAGGCCGCCTTTGGAAAAACACGTTACCGACTCGTTTCAGTTGTCGGCTGTAATCCAGGGGGAAGGTCAACACGCTTGACACTGACATTACAAGGACGGTATGTGTTTGTACATGAATTATACACTCAAAGTGAAAAAAGCTTTTAACCCATAAAGTAAGCATGTCCAATGTGACTTTCAGTCTAAAAAAACAATAATGACTTCAAGCAGCACTGGAACTCTGCCTTTAATTAGACCTGGAGGGGAGCTTCTTACTTTTTGCCGGACTCGATGAACTTGTCATACTCCACGGCCATCTTGCAGGACAGCGCCTGTCGGCTGTGGGCAGCGGAGCAGTTCGTGTTGATGGCGTGACCTCCTGCATTTGGAAGATAAAGAAGGGGGGAATGGGGTTATTGATTTTGAGTGGCAGGACCGATCAATCGGCCCTTCATTCAGCCTGTCTGTGGCATTGCTCAGCCTGCCTTCTAACCATCTGCCACCTGTTTGGAGGGTGTCCCCCCAGCACGCCCGCCGGGGAAACTCAATGAGTGATTTGCATGGGGACTAAGCAACCCTTTCTGGGAGTGAAGGGTCCTCCTGAGGCCAGGGGAAGGGAGGGGGGGTTGGGGGCTAAATGGAAAGTCCCCCCCCCTCCCCTTTCTTAGAGGGGAAAGTCTGAATTCATCCATTTTAAGTGACAGATCTTTAGCATCAATAAACAGACGGGGGCCTCTCATCTCCCTTCATCTGAAAACACTTCCCAACTCAGAAAAGTGCTTTTTCTGCAGCAGTTTTTTTTTAAAGGGCTTGACAGTCTATGGTAATAATAGAATAAGCTTCCTTGAGACACACAGCTGTAGTTTCCTGCAGAGTATCAGCAAAAGCAGGGAGTGTCTGTAAATAACCCGCAATTTTAATAGACTGTGGTGTGAAAATGTGCTGAGGTGCACACATGGAAAACCAGCTGACTTCATAATCTGTGAGCGGCTTTGAGTGTTTTGCGACCGGACGTCTAACTCACCGATTTTCTTCTTGAGCTCTTCATCCTCTCCGTCCGTGAAGATGTACGTCTGCAAGACAAGAACAGGAAGATCATGTTAAGATTTGCTCGGTTCCGTTTTTCTGTCAAAACCCCGAGAGGAAAGGAAGGATGATGTTATCAACCAGATTTAGCCCTGTAACAAATCACGCAGTCAAAGTAAACACAGCCAGAGTATGAAACGTTTCCTAAAAGTAGCTGTCCTGCGTTGCTGCTCCCCCTTTCAAACGTCTCATTTGGGGCCTTTGTCTTCATATTACTCGCTTAAGAACTCAGTGAGTTAAGCAAGTCAAACAGGCGCACAATGCCCCAAAAGGAATTTCCCCACGAATAAAAGCCTCTTATACTGGCCTGTGCCTTCTCCATGGCAACTGTCCCAGGGCCCCAAAGCATCCCAGACACCATGCCTACAGCACGACAAAGCGGGGCGTGACACCCCCCTTCCATCCCTGTGCCCCCTCCCCAATTCACACAAGTCTAATGTGATGAGAGAGAGAGCACTTCAGACCAATGCTGAGCTAAAAAAAAGCTATTAAAATAACTCTACATATCATTACTCCTTCATTTTATACCTCAACACTTAGTAAGGAGCAGCAGGTGAAGTTATCTGAAGACTAAGAGAAACACAGTTTTGGTGCCTTTGTTGACAGAGACTGAGGAGCGAGGGGAAACTACAATCTGTGTGCTCTTAAAACAGCGCGTTGCGACAAAACATGATGTCACAGATATGTGTGAACAGGTGCAGAGAGGAATTCATCTGCAGCTTTTGCCGTGAGGCGACGCAGGCTGACACACTACAGTACACACACAAACTGATTAAAAGCGCCTCGACCTGGCTGGCTGTCTGTCTGCCGTTGTTCGTTTGTTTATTTTTTTGACCTGAGGTGAAACAGCACCTGCTGCACTACCTTATCTCTGGCACGTGTCCTACCTTGGCCCCACCAGGCATTTTGAAGCATTTCAGAACACAGCCAGGTTATTGTATCTATGGTAACTGAACCCTCGCCCCCCCTTCCACCGCACCACCTACCCCCTACTCCCTCCTATGTGTGTTAAAGTACTCAGTGTGCCTTTTACACCAACAAGGCCAGACTCCCACAAATGTATACTCCTGCTGTAGGGGGTACTACTTTGATTGTACTTTAGTGATGGGTTGAGTTTAAGCCAAAGGTAGCTCTGTTTCTGCCCCCCGCTCTGTACCTGAGACAGGTGCCAAGCACCCCCATGTTTGCAGAGCAAACTCTGAGCATATGTTCAGCTCTGTGCAGTGGGCTCAAGGCCTCTGTTTGTTCAAGGGAGGGTGGTGGTTTCATTGGTGAAAGGACCAGGGAGAGACGGCCATGTTTGCTTTAGGTTCCACTGAAAAGAGAGGCTAATCAGTGAGGCAGCTGCAGGCTCGGCCAGGCCTCACAGAACAGCGGAGGGAGAGGTGAGGCTTATCCCTACATCTGCTGCTTCCATCACCTGTAGAAGTTCACACCCTACAACACATACACACACACACACACACACACACACACACGTGCACTGTCACATGCACACACACACACACTAACACCAGCACCACCACGACCCTTCCCCACCCTTTCATAGAACAATGCCGTGTGTTTCACGCTGGGTTAAATCTCCGATGGGTAAAAGTTTAAATATGTTTGCGCGCATTAGCATACAGCTGCAGTGGGTTAAATAAAAAGCGCTTTGGGGGAAATGCTTTGTTCGTCTGTTCCCTTTATCTGCTCCCAATGGGCCCCCATAAAGAGCCAACGCTCCCAGAGGGAAAACACACTTCACAACTATTCAATGAATACGCAAGTTAAATGTGTTTTATTATTACCATACATCCTTGTGGATTTAGATAAATCATAGATGGATCGTAGACGGATACTAAGCGCATACCATAATAGTCAGCTGTCAGCACGATCAGCACACATAAGATATACAAAGTGGCCAAAACAAGACTGTGCTAACTTATGACATCATTGGTGAGCTATCAGCAGAAGAAAGGGGTGATAATTGTATAGCTCGCCCTCGCCCTCTGGTCCCACAGGAAGGCCTGGCACATGCCCCCCCCACACCAGCCTGCCCCCACCCCAGGAACAGGGAGCCAGCCACTCAGGAAGACTGCTGCCTGGCTGGCTGTCTCCCTCTCCCCGGGAAGGAAGGGCTCGGCCTGCGGAGGACCTTGCTGTCAGGGCCTATCTCTCCCGGGCTAACATACACCTCGCCTGCCTTCCTGTCCCCCCGTCCCCACCAGGAAATTCAATCACTTTCTTTTTGTGGAAAACATTGATTTCTTCTTCTAAACTTACTTTCTCTCGGCTGGATTTTTTTTTTTTTTTTTTTTTTTTTTTTAGTTTTTCTGACAGTGAAATAAATGATACCCAGTATAGTCAGGGGGCTTTAAGACACAGCTATTTTCACAGCTTAATGCCACCTAGAGAATTAAGCTTCCTGTTCCAGAGCGGTGTAAGGTTACCGTCTGTGTGAGGCTTTCCTCTGTGAGCGGCTACCCTCCGCGCACGGACACGCTGCCAGCTCTGAGTCTCTGGCCCCAGCTGTGCTCTCTTGTCTGGTATCCCTGTGACTCACTGCACCATTGAACAGTTTTGGCAATCCGGTTAACCCATAAGGGTCAACATTCACCTACTGCCTCCTACAGAATCATGCTTGTGGGGGCAAAAAATGTCATGACCCCTTTAAACGGGAACAACTGGACTCCTATGATGTCACCTTCCCTCTCTGTAAACATTATAATTCGCTTGCTATGTGAAAAGAAGTATTTCATTGGCTTTGACAGTGGACCCTTGAAGCACTCTCTGCCTACACAGACACAGCTTTGTGAAAGTGAATGTAGGCTCTGGTCCAATGTGTTTTTTTTTCCTGCCCCATCTCCCAATGTTAAATAAGGAGAATTTCCACATTTCCTTTAATCAGGGCTAAGTTGTTTAATTTCCGGTCACATGTATAATCGGTCCGGTAAATAAAAACCTGCCTCCCCCCCTCCGGTTGCTTTTTGTAAGCTGTGGTCAGGTCCTCCTGGAGAAGCCAAACAACTCCATGTATGCAGTACCAGTCCCTCAACAGTGTGGCTAACTGGGCAGTGCAGAGGACCTCCACTGCTACCCACCACAGCCTGATTAGAGAGACGCTTGTATCCCCATTGTTATAACCTGGCTGGGGTGGGGGGACGCCACACTGTTTCAGGGGGCGGGGGTGGTGGGGAGGGAGGTGGGGGATTGGGGAGGGGGCTGAGTAAGAAACACAGGAAGCTGAAAACTGGAAAATAATAACACCCACCAGAAAATTTAGTGAGCACAATTTAGTAAGAGCTTTAATTGTGTGTGTGTTACTGTAAGAACTGTATAATTGTAACTGATCCTCATTCATCTGGTCGTTCCCAAGCACTTGTCTGCTTACAAAAAAAAGAAACACATTGTGCTGGGCCTGTTGTAGTATGTGACAGTTTGTCTTGATGATTATGTGTAAGTGACTTCTTAAGGATGTTTTCTTCTGAAGGTCACAAAGCTGAACGATAGTTTTCTGTTTATACTATTCGCTCAGCAAAGTACTCCTTTTACCAAAACAAACAAAAAAAAGGCTGCAAACCAGAATTCCAGGTATGCTTTGAAAAAGGCTGGCTGTGTGAGAAAGTGAGAACCTTTATGCTGGTATCCCTTACCCAGCACTTTCTTACGCAATGGGAACGGCTCAGGGAAGCTCTTCCGATAAAGCTTCACGTGAGAACGCGCAGAGGAATGTGTAGCAGTCATCAATATCCTGCTCATTTCAATATCCATGCAATGGGAAAGCAGAGCCTGATTTACACTGTGTGTGTGTGTGTGTGTGTGTGTGTGTGTGTGTGTGTGTGTGTGTGTGTGTGTGTGTGTGTGTGTGTGTGTGTGTGTGTGTGTGTGAGTGTGTGTGTATGTGTGTGTGTGTGAGAGTGTCTGTGTGTGTGTGTGTGTGTGTGTGTGTGTGTGTGTGTGTGTGTGTGTGTGTGTGTGTGAGAGTGTCTGTGTGTGTGTGTGTGTGTGTGTGTGTGTGTGGCACATGAGTGTGTAAAAACCTGACCCCACTCCGTTTCCCAGCAGCCTCAGGCACCTGGCTCAGTTGTATCAACAGTAAACACAGTTCCACTCAGCCCTCGGTGTTGACATGTAAACAGGGTCTGATAGTGAGACTACACGCAACCGAAGCACTGAGACCTGTATCAGTTTAACACGCTGATGGGCAGGGGTGTCATGAATGCCACATGCAGCTATTTACAGAGGCCTGGCATTGAAGCAGAAACCACGGCGAAAACCAGCCGCCTTTATGCCACCGCTCAGGCTTGGCTATTCCAGTCTGACCTTTTCACGGCTACGAGACAGTTATCATAAAGTAAAGATAAAGATATTCAGCCTTCGGGCCTGGTATCGGTATTCGCCGCCTGCCATCAATGGGTCCGATCTTGGCTTGGGGCCATGATCATAAAACGCTCAAAGAGAAAGCAAGCAAAGTCCATATCCTTAAAAGCAACAACAGACGAAGCTTGCGCAATGCAATGTAAACCAGAGTGGATGCTCGTCAGGCAGTAACACACATATAATTTAGTCGGGGATCTCTGCAGTTAATGACTGGGAATGCAGGCCCAGTGATTCATATGGCAGGCATTAAGTCTCCTTTGTATTTTAGTCTCCACCTGGCACCCTTCTTCCTGGAACTCCCTCTTGTGTTCTAGTCCTGGTGTCTCTTTTATGTCTGGTCTGCCCCACCAGCTGCCTGCTAAGCCCCCTGTTAACTCTCCGTGCAATGGTTTAACTAACATTATACACTACAGTAAGTAAATTCAATGGTAATTTAAACAGTGATTTCTTAAACCTGTTCAGGCCAATCATGCCTGACCAGGGGGTGAGGGTTAAAGGGGGAAGAGATTACATTTTTTTTAGGAAATGGGTCTTCTTTCAGTGACAAGAGAAAAAAAGAGGTATCTATTGTCTGATTGGTAGATTCAGACAGACCACGTCGTTTGCCAACTGTGGCCTAAATCTAAGCTGGGACTCCCACTATCAGTTCAACAATGAGGAAAGGATAAACCCAAGAGCTGGCAAGTGTGCTGACTCATAAGATTAACTGATTAAGCAGTGTGTCTGACGCTGATCTGGCCCTGTCCATCTCACATCACTGCAGTGGATGGTGGTCACTGCCACTGGCCACTGCTCGACCTTTACAGCAATCACATTTCCCCCACACACCAACTCAACCATGAGACTCTGCAATGACACACACTCTCTCCTGATTATTCTTCTTTCTATCATACCAACTTTTCAGGGGTGCAAACTACCCTTGGGAAAACAATACATGCTGATGTCTGAGTATAGCTTGCATTGTATTTGGCAAATTAAACTGACCATTAAAATGATGCATGACAAGATTAAGAGTTGAGGAAGGGGTGGACTGGGTGAGATTAAAGAGACAGTGTTTTTTTTTTTCTTTTACCCCCTGAACAGAAGTGGGATTCTCTTTGTGAGTTGCAGTACTTGCCCAAAAAGGCCCTGTTTCATTAGGCTACGTTTTCACACAGTGTCAAGCCCAGCGTGTTCCTCAAAGCCCAAACTGTCCAGAGGACGCTTTTCACCGGTATTTCCCTTAATGAAGGCAAAGCTCCCCAGCTTTCCCATCGCTCAGGAGCTTGACCCAGACACAGCCGACCCCCTCTTCTCCACAAACAACAAAAAAAATCCCCCAGCTTCAGCTCCCTCGTTCCCATGGAGAGGGTGAAACGAGAGGCTGGGAAAGCTTTTCTTCCCTCTTCAGAAAGACGCTTTGTTAGCCCTGGAGAGGGGACAGCGCTGAAGCCACCACTATAGATCCCCAGCACCAAGGTATTCACATAAACACCCTAAACAAAAAGGAGAATGGGGAGAGGAGAGAAGGGGGGGAGAAAAACTGAGGGGTTTCTGAGAGCCGCTATGCGCGCTCTAAAGAGGTGTCACTCCGCGCGGAAGAGGCTCTGACAGGGAGAGACCGTGGCCAGGGAACGGTAAGTGTCACAGCATGTCCTCTCGGAGAGACGTCATACAATGCTGGAGCCCAACGCAGCGTTCACACTCATAATCTGCGTCCCCAATCTGAATGGCCCGCATGGTACTGGACCGCCACAAAAATCATACCAGACCACAAAATTTGCCTTGGACCAAACAAAAGCCAAAATACTACCTGCTCACGCTTTTGACGTTAACGCGGCGTGTCAGAGGACTTCCTACCATTATCGCATCTCTGGTTGTGGGAACCAATCACGATATGTATGTCTTCCAGCATTCTTAAATAGAGAAAAGAGCTGAAAGGAGCATTAAGCCCTGTTGAAGTCCGGGGAGAAAATTCTATAGTAATTTGAGAGAGGCTCTCAGAATGAATTATGCCACTTCTCTAAATGATGCCATTTTATCCCGGTTTCACAGTCTCTTTCCCACCAGCTTCTGAGAGCTGAAGAGAAAAGCCCTCTCCCCTTCTAATCTGCCTCTGCGTTCCCCTTTATGCCTCCGAGGCTGATCTCTATGCTAAACAGCTAAGGTCTCTTGGCTCTGTTTTACATCTGACAAGCTTGGTCAAGTCACAAAAAATGAATCAGCATCACTAATCGCGTTTCATGGACTATACCCCCTAAACTCTCAGGGGGCTGGGAGAGCGAGGCGCAGGGGGTGCCAGCATCTCGCGGAGAGACACCCCTGGGAAAAAGTGACACTTCAACCAAAAAAACTCCATCATTATCATGGCTATTCCCGCCAAATCCTCTGTTCTATATAAAGTTATTAGTTATTGCTTTACAGTGCAGGAGTAACACAATATCAGTTTTCAGATTTATGATTTTGAAAAGATTAAAACGTAATACTTGACATGAAGTCATGCAAGGACAACTCTGCTGAGGATGTGAAAACGTATTCACATTTTAACGCACGCATACTCGTTTTTTAATAATATTCTGCACACTGTTCATCGTAATAATGTCGTGTAGTTATCATGTATAAACAGAGAAAAAATATGTGCGTATTGAGGCCGGTATTGTGTAAACTGAAAAGAGAATGTGGATATGATGTGCCACGACTTACCTGCTGCATGTTTCTTGAGATCCACGTGTCTAGAAGAAGGTCCAGCCGGGACTGATGGAACTTCTTGGTTAGTCTTGACTGCGATGAAGATATCATTCGCGTTGATGTCTTCTGCTGGGGGCGCCTCGGTTGCAGCCTTGGCTTGCGATGGGTTTTCCACTTCCCTCCTGCCTCGAGTCAGCTTGGTGAAATATGCGGAGAATCCGTTAGCTTGTCCTGGCTTTGAATTGTCCAGGCTTTCGTCCGCTGGAGAGCTGTTCACCGTCCCGAAGTTCTCCAGGCTCTGCAATGACCGCATCCCATCTCTGCCGTTCGGCTTCTCCTCCACCTGGACTCTTTGGTGCGGCGCCGCTACCAGGAGCACCACAAGGCAGGTGAATGCCGCTGCCGTTATTATGGAAGCCGCAAATTTCTTATTGCAGCTTTTCAACATGTTTCCAATGTTTAAATGCCTAATAAAATACTTGTATTCAAAATTGCATAGATGCGTGTTTCAATACTGTTGCTACAGATGTGTTAATCTTATTCTGTGATGAGACTGCACTGTCCCTCTCTCGGGTTGCTGTCCCACTGCACCATGTAATGTAACACTTGCTCAAAGCTGGGACAACTTTTATAAACTGCCCTTCAACAAAGACCACGCCAGATGGGCGGTGCACCCCACAGGAAAACCCGATGCTTTACTTCTGAGGGCTGCCGCAGCAGGCGTGGTCTACTCGAAAGAACCGCCCATTAGGGGAGGGGACAAAGGGGAAAAAATCGACAAACGACCTTCAAAGTGCAGACCCCAGTGTGTAGGTATGAAAGGAGGTGCACGATAGAAATGGAGAAGCAACAGGTATTTTCCATACGCATATTGAGTAAACACGTTTCTTGGTTTAGGAAACATTACCGATTGATTTTCTGTATTTAGTTTTACCCTGTCAGTTCGCTAAGGTGAAACAGCGTCCATGTTCATTTTTATTAAGTTGTGTTTTATACAATCTGAGACATAAACATACAAAACTGTTTCCCCGCAAACACAAATTTAATCGAAACAAAACAAATATATTACGTAAGATTCATTTGGCTTCTTAATAGTTAGGTCTAAAAATGAGATCGCTGTAATTTGCTCATACTTTGTGCGAAGACACACCACTGCAAGCAGCCTATATGTTTAACACTCTGGCATAGCCCAAATAATTATGGACCTGCTGGTAATGATTTTTATACTTGTAGATATTATTTCGTGTAACATGAATTACACGAAGTCTCAGTTCAAAGAAGGGCAGATTTAATTGCCGAGGATATCGTTAATTTACCTAGATAGCTACTGTGGCTTGAGAGAGATAACCGTCGTGTCTTGGATGGCAGTTAAAGAATGTTGGCGTTCCCGTCCGTGCAGACAGATGTTTGAAGAGGGCTGGACAGTTCGTGTGTAGCCCAGCCAATTTCAGGGTGCCAAATCAAGCTGTTTGGGGAATGCAGATTTACCAACAATAAAACTCTTGTTTAAGGGCTTTGAGAGATGAATCTCCAGAGACCACATCACAGTGACAACGGGGTTGACAGAGAATGCCAGAAATTCCCTCCCTTTGAATTCTTTCAGACATCCAGTTCCTTTGGTCTCCATGCATTGACGGGGATAGTTTTAAAAAGAAAAACATTTTTAATCAAACAATTAGCTAAATAACAATTAACTAAAGCTGAAAACACGACATACTTTATATGTAAAAATAAACAAACATTTTCCTCAGTGTAATCGGAAGCTTCCCTTGCTTGAAAAAAATTGAAAAATTTAAAGCCGTTTTATGTCTGGAGGAAATGTAATCGGTTTCATAGCACACTAACGACAGGAATACTGGGCAGCTTCTACCTGCACGCTGGTGGAGTTATGACACTGGAAACCGCGCTTACGTCCCTCTTGCTCGTATTTGAAACACAGCTTATCTTGGACCTTCTTCTGAAGGTGATACTAAAATTTTATGCTTGAAACAAAACCATATTCATTGGTGCAGTGAATACACTCACACGCCCGAACGAACGCACTTGCGCGCCCACGCACGCACACTCACAGGCAGTATACAGGTGTCTGGGATGCTATCAGTGATCACAATCAGAGACTGCAATCATGGAGCTGTTTCCAGCAATTACGCAGGTGAGCTTGTTGTTGGTTCATATAGCCTGCTTGTAGTTGACAGTTGGCTGATAAACGCCAGCGCTGTCTGCCCCTGACAGGTGTCAGAGATTTATGACAGCTAACGGCCTCGCTCATTTGCGTGCGCCTGTGTGTCGTTTTTCTCTGGAGCAGGTGTCTTTACCAGTGATACTTAAAATGTGCGGAAGAGAAGTAGAATCCTGAAAACAAAACAAGACCAGAACCGGATAGTTTGTTGTCAAAAGATTTTCAGTGTGCTGTTTGGTTTTAATCTCAAGTTTTTGTTTTGCCGCCCCCCTTTTAATATGGTGTGTATGCTTTAAGCTTTTCTGTATGAAAAGTTATTCAATGTTAAATACTTGTGGTATATAGTGGTATACTGTTTCCCTCTCATTCATACACTTATTGCTCTAGAAAATCTTGATTCTGATGTTTGAGGGTTGCTATTACTCTGGTAGCCCTGCAGACAGTCACACAGCTGGCAATATCCAGTCTGGAAGGCCCCCAAACCCCCCCCATCTCATCCAGTGATCCAGATTCCAATTCAGGAACCAACTGGTGGTTACCCCGCAAAAAAATCTCATCCTTTTTCTGTCAGACCTAATCTTCGGACCCTGGAGAGGCAAGTTTTTTTTATACCCATGGATCTGTTTGATTAATTAGCACAGTTTCTTCTGTGGAACAAGCAGTATTGCAGTTCCCGAATCACTCATTTGATTTTTTTAGCATAATGAATGCATAACAGGGTTTAATTAAAACATAAACCTTTAAAATTAAGTTTTAATATTTTAAGGCTCAGAGTGTAAGTCATATAAATAACGAGGCAACATTTATATTTGCTACAAAACAGAAATAAAGAAGTGACAGTGAGGTGTATTTATGTAGTTGCAGTCAGACCAGTTAAGTTCTTTGTCTGGCTTTTTAAGAAGTGCACAACAAAAAAGGCATTAAAAAAAACAAGCATGAGAAACCTGGACCAATGGGCTGTCCCCTGGACCATGTTCTTGTGGGACCAGCAAGCTCTATTCTGGGGTCTCAACCTCCTCCTTCCACCCTCTCAAAGTTGTGGTTTGACAGTTTCTTAAAGACCTGGGACAATGGGTGTTGTTAAAATTCTGGGGTAAAATGTATAATGTGTTGGAAGTTTCATTTGTGCTCCAAATTTGTGCCCAACTCCTCCCCCCCCCCCCCACACCCCTCCCTCTGACAAGAACAAAAAATGAAAAGAATCTCTGCTTTCCCTCTTTTAATCCCTTCTTGGATTGTTCATCTGTAAGAAGTCACCGCTGAATTCCACTGAAATGAAATCCCCCCCCCCAACCCCCACCTTCACACCACACCAGCAGCACCAGCAGAGCAGCCCTTTCACAGACAGCAATCCACTTTCCCGCAAGAATGTCTCCGTGTATCCAGACGTCCCTAATAAACACTACAGCACTTTTCATTCATTCACATCTTGTCAGCATTTCCAGAGATCTAAACCTGTTTCCGATGGCCCGGAGGGAGTGAATCTGCTCTGGGAAAAGCTATTTATAGCCTCATTATAATTTGCAACGTCAAGCAACTGAGGAAGAAAATTCAGCAGGGCTTTTTTTTTTTGCTATTGTAATTAAGAGGGACGCTGTTGTAAGAAAATGTGTTTCATAATTTTAATGATCTATTTTCTTAATATTGAGAATGACTGGACCAGAGCCTGGAGATTGTATTTTTGTTCTCTCCTTTTACATTTTTTAAACAGTCAGCCTTTATTTGGCTTTAATTAGTTGCATAAGACATATTGGTTTACTTGTTTTCGTGGCATTTGCCGAACGATGGAATTTATGATACCTATTGGGTAAAATACAGACTTAAGATGTGGGTTTTTATCTATAAAAGTGACAGGAGTCTGTGAATTACCATTGCAAAAACGGCACGTTGCTTTAGGCAAATCCTGTCCTTGTCTTCCTCTGTTTATTTCTTACCACTCTGGTTCCTTCCTTTCCTCCAGAATGTTGGAAAGAAGGTCATGCTTTTGAAGATGCAATCAGTGAGTTGGAAAAAAAACTGCAGTGGGTCAGTAGGCGGCTAACTGTACTATACTGACCCCCCATGCAAGCAAACTCACTTGCATGCAGACACATGTCCTGTGTCTAGTTACTGGAGCAGTGCATGTTTAGAAAGCACAGAAAAAAATATATATAGTTTGTTCCCATAAAGTTCTGAACATAATTAGGACAAATGCATTGAGTGTGTTGTTGAATAATGGAAGAGTTCCTCTTTCATATAGCCGTTGTGGCTGGTCTCCCACTGGTGGACTATGCGCTGTGTGTTTATTTAAAGTGGTTTGCGAGTGCCGAGCCCAGTGGGATTCCTGGTGAGGTCTGGAAAGAATGTGAGCCGCTCTCAGACCCGGAGGCTTGCTGCTGCTATTGTTTCTGAATATTTTAACAATAATCAGAGGACACTCACAGTGCAGCATCCTGGTCAAGCCAGCCTGCGTCTGTCGGTCTGTCTGTCTCCCCCTCTCCTCCTCAATGCTACCCCTCCAGTACTCTGCACTTTTGCACTACAGATTTCACAGATCTGCACTGTTCCAGCTCTCTCTGTAAGGTCACCGTTTTCCATGATAGAGGCTGAAAGAATGAACTTCTAGCCCCCACAGTTAAGCAGCATGTAGGCCCAACTGTGCGCCGATGTAAGCTGAGAGACTCATTTATAGCTCTTCCCTTTCTTTAAGACATCATTTGCAGGAATTGACAGTTTGTGAGGTATATTAAAATGTCTCTGTATCCCTGTTTTCAGTCTTGAAAGCAAGACATTCATTTATTCTCATTTTTTTATTTTTGTGAAGTCCCGTGCTTTAGAAAAGAAATGTCTTGAATTCGTCAGAGATATGTAAGAGTTTGCCCGTGTGAGCTCATGAGAGACAGATTGCCCGTTGTTGCCGGTTTGTGTATCTGGTGTACATGTGATTTTATGTGGTTTAATTCAGCCCTGTTCTGCAGCCTCATTTTCATCACTACAGGGTAGAGTGGCCACTCCTGCCATCTGTGCTAATGCATTCTGTCTTTCTTCCTCTGTCTTTTTCTCTTTCTCTGTCTCCCTCTCTGTCTTATTCTCTTTTCCTTCCCTTTCTCTCTCCCTCTGTCTTTTTCTCTTTCTCTCTCTCCCTCTCTGTCTTTTTTTCTTTCTCTCTCTCTCCCTCTCCCCCTCTCTCTTTCTCTCCCTCCCTCTCTCTCTCTGTCTTTTCCTCTTTCTCTTTTCCTCTCTGTCTCTGTCTTTTTCTCTTTCTCTCTCCCTCTCTCTTTCTCTCTCTCTCCCTCACTATATTTTCCTCTTTCTCTCTCCCTCTCTTTCTCTGTCTTTTTCTCTTTCTCTTTCCCTCTTTCCCTCTCTCTGTCTCTTTGTTTTTTTCTCTTTCTCTCTCCCTCTCTCTTTCTCTCTCTCCCTCACTATATTTTCCTCTTTCTCTCTCCCTCTCTCTGTGCCTCTCCCCCTCTCTCTTTCTCTTTCCCTCTCTCTCTCTTTCTCTCCCTCCCTCTCTCTCTGTCTTTTTCTCTTTCTCTTTCCCACTCTCTGTCTCTCTGTCTCTTTCTCTCTCCCTCTCTCTCTCTGCCTCTCCCTCCCTTTTTTGTCTCATCCATGGCCACTGATGGAAACAATGTCTGGATGCCACGGGTAGATAAAGAGAGGAAACATGCCTTATTTATTTGGCTTTTTAAAACGGTGAAGCTGACTCCTGCCATAAATTCTTTCAGAGAAGGCCCTCCTGGGCTTTTCAAGTCGTTGTCCAGGGCAGGGAACCATTAAGCAGGTCCAAAGGCTCTGCGAGGTCCCCTGGATCCGGCTGCTTGTGCAGTCTATAATCCTATCAGAGCCAGAGCAGCCATGCTGAGAGAGTAAACACAGGGCTTTAGCGCCAGGCTCTGCCATTCCCTGCGCACTGTCACTCAGTCCTACACGACGCTTAGCGGATGCACCCGCTCCGCACACAGTCAGGAGCCCTGTGCTCGTCCTCTAATGAGCTCCTTTCATCCCCGGCCTAAGCCAAAAAAAGGGCCATGTCTGTGCTCCACCGGAGCCTGGAGGCAAGCTAATCTGATATATCTTACATATGTCTGACTCTAACCGCGTGGCGGACTTTTCCGTTTAATCTTTTTTAAAGCTCTGTTTTCTGGTCATGCTTCTCACTGAAAAGCATCATAGAGATGTCATTATCGACCCTCTTTGGAGCTGAAACTGTAGAGCCATGTAGATTTGATCGGATTTAGTTTCAGTACCTACATCATCAGCATAATGTTTTTTTTTTCTTTGCCATGGAAACATTTGCAATTTTATATAATCAAAACAACAACTTTTGAAACAAAACAGAGGAAGTGTTTTCTCTTCTTTACCCAACACCCCCCGTGGAGCTGATCACACTGTATGTATGGGACTGGGCTCTGTGGCTACGCTAGCGTCCGCTCAGTCTGCAGATCCCCCAACAATATGCTGCTAATTAGGAACGCCTTCCCCAAGACAATCCCCAACAACTTCCTCCCAGCAAACGCCATGCAATCAAAGCGGGTTTGACATTTTGCGGTCCTGTACCATCATCATGACAGAAATGAGCATACACAGGCACACACGCACATGAAAACACACACACACACACACACACACGCATGAAAACACACACACGCACACACACGCAAATGAAAGCACACTCACATGAAAGCACACACACACACACATACACACACATACACGCATGAAAACACACACACGCACACACGCACATGAAAGCACACACGCACACACACACACACACACACACACACACACATGAAAACACACACACAAGCAAACACACACATGCACACACGCACATGAAAACACACACACACACATGAAAACACACACACACACTCACGCATGAAAAAATACACACACACAAGCAAACACACACAGGCACACACGCACATGAAAACACACACACACAAGCAAACACACATGCGCACACGCACACATGAAAAACACACACACACACACAAGCAAACACACATATATACACACACGCACACACACACAAGCAAGCATCCATGCAAATACATATAAACACACAATCAAACATGAAAACACACAAACACACACACACACACATCATACTGTGACAAAGGGGTTCTGGGGGTTTTATAATTAAAGGGGACAGGATCCTAAAATGAGCTGTTCCCACTTTAAACTGAGAGCCAAAGTTCTGTCTGCCATCAACTCCCCCACTTTTGAGAAATAAACTTCAGCATGAAGCATAAATACAAACACACATATACACAAGTACCCAACCAACCCACCAAGCTACACACTCATAAACACACAAACACAAAGTGGTTTAAATTCCTCTTTCTTATTTTAAAAGTGTGAAGAAGATTGTTATACTCTGTCTGATGCTAAATCCTGGTTGAAGAGTTAAGCTGATATGAGATGTATGAGACTTCTGTTTCCCTCTCTGGACCAGGGAGGGAGGGCGCCGGTTCCGTCAGGATGAGCTGCAGTCGTGATGTGCTTTGCACCACAGAAGGTGGATTACGGGAAATCCAGCAACCTCACAAAGTCAGTACTTGAGTTACATCCCAGGCTTCGACAGGCTGAAAACGCTGTCCCACACAGGGAGCGAAACGATCTTGGCTCTGGTGTTCTCACACATCCATTTTCAATTTGCATATGGAGAGCAGCTCGCAGCTTAATTGGTGTTATTCAGCTCATATCAAATCAAAAACTTGTGTAACAGGGTCCAGAGCCCGGGCTAAGCTGGCTGCTGTAACCTGATACTGGGTGGGAAGGGAGTGTGGGCCCGTTGTTGCTAGCAACGACCGATATATTTGTTTTTGCAGGTACGGGCCGAGAGTTGTTTATGTGGAAAAATGAAACTGCTGCAGCGTGTAGGAAAATGTTATGGAGAGAAATGGAAATTGAATCCTTCTTTAAACTGTTTTAGAAAGTATGTAAGGGCAACTGACATTGGTCCACAGATGCAGTAAGCATATCAAATACATTGTATTATACATGGCTTGAGTATGAATAGTGGCAGGTAGATTTTTCACTTTGAAGGAATACCATACCTTGTGTCACCTCCTGTCACCACTGATCCAGTGTGCTATACCAGAATATGGATTGCAGTACAAAAGCATCTATTTTGTTTTCCCACTATTTTACTGAATGTTACATTTTTAAGATTTTACATTTTGTATTCTATGAATGTTCTCTAATGGGCTTTCACATAGTTTTGAGGCCAGAGGTATCCGATTTTAGTGTATAGCAACAATACAACCTCAGCTGGTGACAGCACTTATACTGATACTTAATACTAACAAGGAACATTATGGTGAAATATCTGCAGAATTTCACCCTACCTATTATCATATTTACAAATATAAACTGGGCAGGATATCTGTGTTTGTTAAAAATCGTAAGTCAGGTCAGTAGATAAGCTTTTCTCCATGGTGATTTGTGTTCTGTTGTTTCCCGTGCCCATTGGTTTGAATGGAGAGGTGTGGGGTTGCACAGTTCCATTCAGCCCTTGCTGAGCTCCCTGCTGACCAGCTGTCTGAGACTGCTGCACTCTCTCTGTTGAGTCACAGGTCCAGCTACCTCCTGTGTTACGTGTCCCGTCTCCCGTGGGGCGGATGGGCTGTCTCAGTGTAAACTAAACTCTGTGGGAAATAGCATGGGGGTTGCAGTGACTCCCTAACAGGATGGCCTGGCCCACTCACCAAAACCCATTTCCACTACAGAGCTGGACCCGGGCTGGCTGGCTTGCTCTGGTTTCAACCCAAAGTTGATGCGATATCCCCCCATTGGCTGTAGCCCAGTTTTCGGCTGGTAGCAGAGAATGAAAGCACCTGTCTGTATATGTTCATCACCACCCCTGCCCAGCTGCAGGAAGGTCTCAAGGAATTTTTTAGTCTTTTACCGTTCAAAGTGATGATTAAAAAAGATCATTCTGATGAATACCTTTATTGTTGATGAACACAATGTAAAAAGTATGTTACACTCAGTCTAGGTCTAAAATAGTCCATATACTCATATGAACAAAGCTCCAGGAAGTACTGAAGCCTGGGGCCTATCCAGTAGTTGCAGCACTGAGAGCGGTGAGTGCAGAATCAGTTCCTGGTATCCTCCATTAAAAATGGGTGTCCTGTTATTTTCATATTTATATTTATGTTTTTATACACATTTGTCATGCTCAGCCAGGTAGCATTACTCATGTTATAGTAATACAGCAAATGAGTGGCGGTTAGAGCTGGAAAACTGTATGAAAACATTGATGTCATTTGTATCACTGCTAAAAACCATAGAGACAAATGCATATAGGAAAAAGAGCTTCCCACCGCAGCCTATAGCAAACTGCCAGGATGAGCTAGAAAAACGTTTTTTCAGAAAACCTCAGTCTTGGAGTGCTGAAGTCCAGCCAGTCATCTTGACCTGGTCAGAATCCAGCATTGAATATGACGTAATATGCCACAGCTGTGTTACAGGCAATGCAATGGAAACAATGTAATAATGCACTGGGTTAACCAGCTCATGCTAGCCTGGTTCCAGCTTCGCAGTGGAAAAGGTTACATGGGCGCTAATGACACAAACTAGTTTGGTGTCAATATTCATGCCAACAAAAATGAGGGAGATCTAACAAAAGATAAGCAACATTTTTCTGTCAGTAGGGTCATGGTGTCCGTTTCCTAGCCTTTGTAAGGTGTATCATTAGAGTATTATTTCAGGCTTTGATAATGACGCTGGTGTTTATTTGCAGTATTCAAAGAAACTGTTTCTGACAGGAAAGTCATGCTGGTATGATGCTAAAACACAACATCAATCATGCGCTAGCACGTTACATTAGCACTGGACTAGTCAAGCATTGGATGACTGAAACACCCTCATATGTGTGTAACACACATAAAGCAAATGCATTTGTGGTTCACAGAATAACACCGCTCTTGTTTTACTGCAGTCTCCCTACTCAGTGCTTGGAAGTGTCATGCTGTCATTGCGGATGTGAGTAGTGTTTCTCCTGGGAGAAATACTATTCTCTTATAAACATTGCTGGTTAAATGTTATCTTATACTACTGAACGTTTGAATAGAATTGAAACAGAAACAGAATCTATTGCAGTTTTAGAGGTAGTTGTGAGTTATATCTAACAATAATTGTTTGAAATGTAGAGTAGATGTTATATGAGGAAGACTGTAGGACAATTATGTATTGGGGAAAATTATGTATTTTTTAACATGATATGTCTCTATTTGTCATACATGTTACATACAAATGATGTCAGTAATGCAAAAATATTGGAAATGGCCTGCTATTTTTGAACAATTTCTGTGTATTTTTTCTTCTTGGCTTTCTCTGAGCATTGCTCTGTTGTATGGTTTTCTTACAATACAGTTTGTTTCTCTGTCTCAGTATCCCTGTAGGTCTGACTAATGAGAAGCCTGGAGGAGCTTATTTGGTTCATTCTGTTCGGTTTTTGAATCCTATTCTCATCTATTCACACCTCTCAGTTCAGTCTGGCTGCAAAGAGACACTGATATATACTGAACAATTAATTAAAGTACAGTCCAATGTTCCATTATTTTAGAAAAGAGTGTGCTGGTTTTTGTAAGAATTATATTGGTACAAATTGCATCAGTGCTTCCAAACTACAACATTCACACAGTTCGGTAGACATTTTTCATGTTGATGTAGTATACTAAAGTGACAGTTTTTCCAGAGAAAATTGCTCCAAGCCAGAGATATAATACCAAAACCCTGACAGGCTGAAGACCTTTTTGTGGTTTACTTTCAGTCAGGTGCCAATTAAGGCCATGGAAACAAGATGTGTGGACACTTTAGTCTGTCTTTCACTTGAATGAATCACTCAAGTTCTGGAACAACAGCAACATCCAACAGACTCCATGACCCATCCATCCTAACTGGAGTCTGTCTCAAGGCAATCATGTACATTATAATGTAATGCACATAAAAAGAATTAGTCTTTAAGTCATTCCAGCCATTATGGTAGAGAACACCTTTAAAACAGAACAGCTCAATGCAGGGAGGAGTCCCATTGTGATGGTAAAACAAGCTGCTCCGCTGAGCTCCGAGGGCTGAGTACAGCAGCGCTGCAGCCATGGCCCCCACTGTGGGGATCTCTGCACAAAGGCCAATCTGTGCATTGCATTCTGGGAAAATGCGCAATCCCATTGTGAGGCAGAGGCACCAGCCACTCCGCTGAGACAGGCCTGTGGTGGACGAATTTGGTCTGCAGGAGCTCGCTGGCACACCGCAACGTAAGCACAGAGACTTGTGCAAGGCCATGGAAGTATAGCAAAAATGATGAGGCATGCATGGCAAAGTTTATTTTTTATAATAACAATGAAGGCTAAATAACAGAAGTGTATATGAATGCTGAGATTCATAACAAAACCTGGGGTCGGATTCAATGGTGCTCACTTGGTCTAAGGACTTATGCAATTCAGTCAAAACAGACTTTGCTTTACAACATCACTTTCTTTCAGTGTGTTAAATGTTATTTGAAACCAGCAAAACATACAGTTTTCTTTTGAAAACAGAACAGCTTTCACCATTACTTGCTACAGGAGACTAAATGCATTTGATTGAATCTCATTCTGACTGATCTGAAACTCCTGAACATCCAGGGAAGTGAATGTGATGAGGAAAATTTATATTTATCACAATGTATCACTGTCACTCAGGGAGACAGATGTAGCACTCAGTGAAAGGTAATAATTGGAAGCATTCGGCCCTCACTGGTGCTGCCTGTGGAGGTTAACACTGATTTCTCAGTGAAGCCTATGATCTCATGTAGATGTTGTTGCCTTACTTTACTACGAACCCTGGACGAGGCACATTCAATACTTGTTCTTTATTGAGTACATTCCTCTTAATTTGGATACAGTTCATTGACAGGATGTTGGATTTACATTGAACGTAGATGATTTTTAAAATGCAGCAGCAATGTAGCCATGAATTTCTGAGAGGTCACATTTAATTCATTACAGGCAGGGGAAACCCAAGCCCTCGGTTCTCTCTGTGTGTACAAATACATAATTGTGAGTTTGTACAGCCTTGTCAGCAACGGGCAGATTCCCAGACAGTGGGGGGTCGTGCAACATAAACCGAATTTCAACCGAAGCTGGGAAGCCTGACAGAAGAGTGGACGTCATTTTTGGAGAGCAGCGGAGGCCAAGTCCTCATTCAGCCTGATCGTTAAACCGGGGGTGGGGTGGGGGGAGGCTACTGCTACTGACTGCCCCGTCCCATGACTGTGCAACTGGTCCCACACATTTACATAACCGTTCAGGAGAACAGACCCCTCTCCCTGTCTCTGCCCTACTTACGCTCTTACCCCCGTTTCTTCCCATAACTTCTCCCCCATTGTGTGCCTTGCTTGCGCCACCAATAGCGAGAGTCGCTAATGACCAGGGGAGGCTCATTACCATGTTACACCGGGCGATGGTCCGTCCCCTTAATTGGGGCTGACGATGAGAACAGCTTCTTCTTGGACGGTACCAATTAAAGCGGCCGGGGACAGTCGGGTTTCTGTTTTGTGTTGTTTGTTTTCTCACCCTTGTTGAGTTACAGCGGGCGCATTGTGTGGAATGCTCGGTTTGAATAGTCCCAAGGGAAACGAGCCACCCGAGCATTGTGGGCCATGAATGGAGGACTGGCAACTGATACAGTAGGGAGATGAGAGACCAGCCATGGCTGGATAGAGTGACGGGGTGCACTAATGTGTGGGAATCTCACCGATCTGCTGTTTGTGAATGCACTGTGAAGAGTGCCATTCACAGCATGTTATTATGGGCCACTATCGACTGAAGCACTGTGAATGATGGCTTCGAATGACAAAAATATATATATATATATATTAATAGGGGAAATTTCACTGACACGAAATGGAAAAAAGGTACTGCTATAAGTATATTGACTGCTCTCACTGCAGAGCTTGGTAAGGAGTGTGTTTGTCTTATTTTTTAATGTAACCAAAGGGACTAAAGACAAAAAAAATAAATACTGAATTATTCCAAAGAAAACATAGAAACTTTTCATGGATGATTTAGTTTATTTTGAACGACTTTCAGAGAGAGTGGATCCTCACTGGAGGAACATAAATCTCTTTACATCGACCTGTGCCACCGTTCCCATTCTCAGAGCAGGATCAGCTCATTTCCCTCTGGAGACTTTGTATGGATTTTTCCAGTTCAGCTTTATCTTTAGCTGTCTCCTAGTTGCCGGGCGACGGCTTTGTCCTCCCTCCATCCCGTTGCGGGGCTGCCAGCCATAAGCCTGTGGAAGAACAGATCCTCTTCATATCCCCCCCCACCTCTCTCTGTCTTTCAAATTGAATTTCAAAATCAATGTGCTTTATTGGTGCTTTATTACAAATGTAAATATTGTCAAGGCATAAAACAATATATTAAGACAATGAATAACGCATAAGGACATCATACTGAAAGATAACTGTGATAACAAATAACAACAGCAAATTCCTTCCTCTCGCTCTCTCCCTCCCTCTCTGTTTCTCTCTCCCTCTCTCTCTCTACCACACTCCCTCCCTCACTCTGTCTGTCATTCTCTCTCTCGCTCTTTCTCCCTCCCTGCCTCTCTATTTCTTTCTCTCACTCTCTCTCTGTCCCACTCTCTCTCTTGCTCTGCTTAGATTGGCACGCTGCCAACCCAACCCCCCAGAGTGCGGAAGGCCTCCAGGTGACATTTCCCATCATGCCACACAGTCCTCTCTTCTGGTCAGTCACTATCCACAGTGGGCCTGGCCCCACATGCCCAGCCCACTTTGAGTGACCCACACACTGTCTGATTTCTCAGCTTCCCACCTTCTGCAGACCCTGGAGGTGCCCTTGTCCAACCTCTTGCCTCTGCACTCTTTAAAAACAGCTTATTTTTGGGACCAGCATCATGTCAGCCATCAGCCTCAACATTTTATCTCTGTCCTTTTACCTCCTGTATGCAGTATGGATCAATATCTGATACAGAGGAGACTTATCAAGCCAAGAATCCAATTAATCAGTAGTCATGTTTACAGAGCTGGAAAACTCATCTACCTGGCTAAATTAGAATCAGCTGGTTTAGTGCATGTATGGAACAAAAATGTGGAAATACTTTTATGTTCTGAAGCTGGGCTTCTCCACCTCTGCATGTTTGTGTCTCAAACGTTATGAGCTAGAGGCTTTTTTAAAGGAAAACAATTTATGCAATACAGAGCTAATTATCTGGCTGCTTGTTTGAAATTTTGGGTTTCACATCAATATTTGTTTTTCACTTTTTTTTGCCTTAATTTAATTTAAAATGTATTTAGTTAGCCGGATCCCTATATTAATTTTTTTTTTTCCCTGTGTAATTAATTTCTGGTGTAATATTTGGAAAATGATCCACAGAATAACACGTTTTTGTCATTACTGGATATTTTTGGATATAACATAAATAAACTGGGAGCTCTTAGTGCAGTTTTTCACAACTACTTCCAGAGTTTTTCTACTTGAAGTCCATGGATCATTCTGGAAGGACAGGGGAATTAAAGCGCTCAATGTGTAGCAGATGTGCCCAGCTGAGGCTAAGAGATGTTTAGACCGTGCAAGAACCATGGAGAGCCTTCAAAGAGAAATTATATCTGACAAGAACAACACTGCTAAACAGAGACAAATTGAAAAATGTTCTTTAAAATTTTCTTTAAACGTATGAAATAAGCCTCTACATAAATCAAAACATTTATTATTTATAAAGTTTTTTTTGTTGTTGCATGGTCCAGGATTTACCAATGTTTATCTGAGGATGTAGTATCGATGGGATTGCAATCACACTTAAATGATTGAGATTTAAATCAAAGCAAACTGTGGAAAACTACAAATGACTAACAGTGCTGGGGAAGGGGGCAGGGGGGCTCTAGGGCTACTGTGATGCTGTCGGGTAGGTTTAGGAAAATTCCAACATCAGTCAAATTAAACGTGACTGAATACTGTTTGTCTGCCTGCTCATATGGCCTGCCTGTTCACCTTTCACTGCTGCTGTGTTCCATGTTCTGTTGCGGGGGGGACGGGGGGACGGAGAGTGGCCCAGGTCCCTCAAGCAGGATGGGTCACAGCATCACCGGTTTAGACCCAGGGAGGGACTGAGCCCTGAAACACTGAAACATGGGACCCGGGACCAGCCACTGTGGAATTCAGAAAATCTGTGTCATGTGTTTCTGTGTGCGGATTTTCACACAGCCGTGAATGAAAAAGCATTGCATTCGCAGGCAGTGTTTTCCCATGAGCCCTTACTGCTGGCCTCAAAGGAGCCGTGCAATTTCATCACCAAACTAAGGGTTTTTTTTAATGTAAAATTACTTATTTGCATTTGCATAGGACATGGATTCTGTTTATTTTTCTTATGGGAACAGAAACCTAAGTGGTTATTATTTGCCAGAAAAGTAGGTCCAGTGATTTATTTCACCGCTGCAATTACCTGAGCGTACACAGAAAGGAAGGGAAAACCAATATGCCCATTACTGCTGCACGAGTAATACCTTACTCCAGCAGGCCCGGGCCACCTGTGCGGGGATGGGGCGGTGCTCTGGGCGTGGCCAGGGGGATGACACATGGGAGATGCAGGGAACATCACACCTGTTTGTGAGGGAACGGCCTGTGGGATTCTGGGCGTTTGACAGCAGGGCCTCGTACTAATGAGACACTCTGAGCCCCCACCCTGGCCTGGGCGTTCAGGTCAGCTGAGGGAATCTTCTGCTCCATTTAGTGTTCTCATTCCCTGCACCGCCCCCACGCCCCCACGCCCTCTCCCACCCCTCCTTCCCCCAGCCCCCCACTCAGCTGCACCCCCCAACCTCAAACACTTGCACAGGCCCCCACGAGTTACTGTGGTTTGTGAGGCCTCTGTGTGCGTGTGTATATGGGTGTGTGTATATGTTTATACTTGTGCATGCATGCATGCGTGTGTGTACGTGCGTTTGTGAGTGTGTGCATGTGTGTGAGCATGTGTGTGTGTGTGCACGCGTGTGTATATTAGCATGTGTGTTTGTGTGTGCACATTCAGGTGTGTGTGTATGCACACATGTGTGTATATGTGCATGTCTGCATATGTGTGAATGTGTGTGTGTGTGTGTGTGTGTGTGTGTTTGAATGTGTGTGTATGCATGTGCATGTGTGTGTCTGTGTTTGTGTGAATGTGTGTGTGTATGCATGTGCATGTGTGTGTCTGTCTGTTTGTGTGAATGTGTGTGTGTGTGTATGCATGTGCATGTGTGTGTCTGTGTTTGTGTGAATGTGTGTGTGTATGCATGTGCATGTGTGTGTCTGTGTTTGTGTGAATGTGTGTGTGTGTGTGTGTCTGTGTTTGTGTGAATGTGTGTGTGTGTGTGTGTGTGTGTGTGTGTGAGTGTGTGTGTGTGTTTGTGTGAATGTGTGTGTATGCATGTGCATGTGTGTGTCTGTGTTGTGTGTGTGTGTGTGTGTGTGTGTGTGTGTGTATGCATGTGCATGTGTGTGTCTGTGTTTGTGTGAATGTGTGTGTGTGTGTGTGTGTGTGTCTGTGTTTGTGTGAATGTGTGTGTGTGTGTGTGTGTGTGTGTGTGCTGTGTGTGCCTGTGTTTGTGTGAATGTGTGTGTGTGCGTGTGTGCCTGTGTTTGTGTGAATGTGTGTGTGTGTGTGTGTGTGTGTGTGTGTGTGTGTGTGTGTGTGTGTGTGTGTGTGTGTGTGTGTGTGTGTGTGTGTGTGTGTGTGTGTGTGTGTGTGTGTGTGTGTGTGTGTGTGTGTGTGTGTGTGTGTGGTGGGTGCAGTAAAGCAGAAGCTCCAGCATTGAGTTTGCTCAATGGGACCTGACAGCGTTAATTGCCCGCTGCTTTAAGGTCCTCAAAAACAGAACAGAAGGTAAGCAAGCACAGCCTGTCCCCTTGTTTAACCAGGAGCCCTCTTGTTTTGGCACCATCCAGTTAGCTCCATTCTTAGCCTGCCCAATGCTTTCAGTGTCGTCATTGTGACGGAGCAGAAGGGAAACTATACAGCCCCCTGGCTGTCTGTCCCGAGGTGCACTGCAGAGAATAGTAGCCATGTGAAGTTTCTTTACTCTGTGTACTTGCTTGCAGCAGGTTGTGAAGTCATTACAGGGCAAAAAAGCCAACTGATAAAAGGCCTTTGACAATTTTGAACAGTTTCAGTTTCATGTGTTTTCCTTTAATCATTTCTCCTTCTATTTTTAATTTTCTGAATTTACTGTGCGCCCATAGAGATCCACACAACACCTGTAGCACCACACATCCAGGGCTGTGAGATGCAGAAATGCAAATCTCAGGCAGTCTTTGGGGTACTGGGCAGCATTTAGACCGTGGGGGTTGGGCTGTGGGAAACTATTACCTTAGCGTGGGTTGCAAGCATTTTGATTTCCCATGGGTGCAATGAGAGACAGGGTAGGTTAATTTTCTCTGTCTTTGTTGTTCCAACATTAGCACCTGGTGCACAGCAGTTGGGACGATTATCTCTCTCTGTTTCTCGGTACAGAATGGATTGAATTACCTATCCGAGGTTGGAGTCCGAAAGGCAGAAATGCCGGGTCTGCTCACAGTGTGAAGGCAGTAAACTTTCCTCTTACTCATCTCAACCCTCTGCCCGAGCTCAAGGCAAGGATCCCGTCAAATTAGCCCAGCCAGTTTAAGGGCACGTGCAATCCAATCAAAACAGACTTTACAATGCACACGTTTCTATGGGCATGTGCTATTTTAATGGAGACAAGCAAACATGTCCTTTGTAATGTGTTCTTTTGGTTTTAATCTGGAATAAATGTACGCCCTGAAAAAGACCAGCGTCTGTTTTGATTTGAATTATGTACTCCCTAAAAGAGGCAAAGAAAGTTTGTTTGAATCCCAGGGCAAGCATGTAAAACAAGAAGAGGTGACTTTTGAATTCTCCCTGCCCCCCTAAAACTCTCATGAATATTGCACAGCATATGTGCAACAGGGATTGAAATAGCTGACTGAGCGTCGTCCGCGTAAGAAGATTAGGAATGGCCGTCAAAACTGATGGCATTTCACCGGGACCTGTTGGGCAAACAAAAGACAGATGCCGAGACAAGGGAGGCAGGATTATGGAGATGGGCCTCGCAGCATTGATGAGACCCCCACGCCCCCCCCATGGTCTGCCGCCTGAGCAGCAGGTGCTCCTCCTCTCCCTGATGGTGTTATTAATCTGCTCCAGGAGGCAGCCACCTCTAACCTCATGGAGTATCCCAAACGGACGCCGATCTAATCGCTGCGTTTAGCAGGCGATCCTTTTAATATTCATCTTTCAGGATGACTGAAGGCCTGTTTAATATTCATCTTTTCGAGATGTCTGAAGACCCAAGTAACATTAATCTTTTAGGGTGACTGAAGACCCATTTAATATTAATCTTTTAAGATGACTGAAGACCCATTCGATATTAATCTTTTAAGATGACTGAAGACCCATTCGATATTTATCTTTTATGGAATAAGTAGAGACTTTGGCCTGTTTGTGATACCCTTTTTGTTTGCCTTCTGCTTCGTGAATGCTCCTATAATCAACATTGACAAAAAACCCACCTGTGTCCACAGCTGACTCCCTCATTAACAACAAGTCACATTGCAGTTAGTGATACTTTTTACCATGTGATGCATAGAGTCTCGGATCAGTGGAAAAAAATGTAATAATCTCCTCATGAATTCCACATTTGTGTGTGTGCGTGTGTGTGTGTGAGTGTATTGTGTGTGTTTTGTATGTGTGTGTGAGTGTATGTGTGTGCGAGTGTGTGTATGGTGTGTGTGTGTATCTGTATGGTCTGTTGTGTGATGTGTGTGTGTGTGTGTGTGTGTGTGTATTGTGTGTGTTTTGTATGTGTGTGTGAGTGTATGTGTGTGCGAGTGTGTGTATGGTGTGTGTGTGTATCTGTATGGTCTGTTGTGTGATGTGTGTATGTGTGTGTGTGTGTGTGTTTTGTGTGTGTGTGTGTATGTGTGTGCGAGTGTGTGTATGGTGTGTGTGTGTGTATCTGTATGGTGTGTTGTTTGATGTGTGTATTGTGTGTGTGTGTGTGTGTGTGTGTGTGTGTGTGTGTGTGTGTGTGTGTGTGTGTGTGTGTGTGTGTGTGTGTGTGTGTGTGTGTGTGTGTGTGCGAGTGTGTGTATGGTGTGTGTGTATCTGTATGGTGTGTTGTGTGATGTGTGTATTGTGTGTGTGTGTGTGTTGTCCTTAACCCGAGCTGTGACTGTCACATGACCCTCCCAAGCCGATCCTCCTGGCTCTATGGGGAGCAGTACAGTATCAGTAACCTCCGAGGCCGTGAATTTGGCCAGCACCCCGGACCTAAACAGAGCGACGCTCGCATGACAGGCTGTTTCCCACAGCCTCCAGGCACATCAGGCTGGTGTGGGGGGAGTCATCCATAACTAAACTGCGCCTCCTTAATCAACGCCTGAATTTAGAAGCTCTGTCCTGGAGGTTGGCAACCAGGAGCCTAGCATTAAAGAGGCACATGGTACCCTTTCACAGGCGAATAACGCCGGCTACAGTGGCCCATTGTCTTGGCTCAGATCTGTCCGCTTTGATTCGGAAGGGCCCTTTCTCAAGCGATGACAGTGCATAACTCCCATATCCTGCAAAGGAAAATTTGGCTCTTCCAGTCTCGCTAGTTTCATAGACAAATGATTTGAAGTGATTTGATGATTAGAATGGTTACACAACCGGATCAAATACGATCTAGTGAAACAGGAAAGTGTCCATCATTGTAATGGCCTCTTTCACAACAAACATGTGCGTTCTAGTTCTCCTGCATGATAATATTCATCATTAAATGTATCTATTTTCATATAAGTATTGGGTTGGGGTGAAAGTGGAAATTTCACTTGTAATGTGTAAGGATAGAACATCAAAACAAACAAATTTGGAACTAAGTACAGCTGTTTCCTGAAAAATATGAGAGGCATTTTGCCTGAAAGTGCTGTTTTGACTACCCACAGAACACGTGATGCTACATGAGTAAATTGAAAATATTTGTGATCATGAATCCTTTAATTGCACCCTTGGTTCCCCAAAAATCACAGTTCAGTAAAATAAAAACTGAGTTTATGTAAATTTTAAAGAACTGGCAAAACAATTACTTTTCTGAAAATATTTGGTATAACATGACTGGCTGATAAGGGCTTGTAATAATGGCAAGGGACCATTGAACAAACTGGAGCTGAGATGCAAGATGAGGAAAAGGCGTCTCTTTTCCTGCTTATTTTCGCTGTGACAAGCTAAAAGTCACATGCATTGTTGCTGCTTTCTGGACCAAAACCCAGTTCCTCTCTTAATGTCATCACATTTTGGGCAAGCGCACCCTCTCTAGCATTATCTGCCAGCAAAACACAATTAGCTTCAATAATTTATCTTTTAGGCAACCACTGTTTTGCTGTTACTAAGGATAGCAAAAAAAAACCATTCTCTTATGTCTTCAGGATCTAATCATCTTTCTTTGTTTTAGTGAGGCACTTAGTACAGGACATAACACAGAGTATCCAGCTGCACTGTCGGTTGGTGGATAATGCAAGCACAGCTCTCTCACTATGACATTCATTTATAAAACTTGACTCGTATCAAAACTAAGCGTAATAGATATCCGGTACGGACCTTTCTCCGGGAGCCAAAATGAAATCTGTCCGTCCCGTCTGGCCCATGGCTTCTGCCCCGGCGTTTGATGGGTTTATTATTAGTGTCTAACCATCTTTACCGGGGGCTTTGCGCATTGTTTTCTCAGCCTGGCTGTATAGGCCCAAGCTTTAATGATTCACATCTTGGTCATTTTGAGGTAAACATCCTGATGGCTGTGTGAACCCCAGCTGAACCTCACTCTGCTAAGGATGAGCTATTATGCTGTTGTGACTCCTATGTGATGATAAGAATAATAGACTACCTGTTTTTATCTGAATCTGAATCTGTTTTATATCATTTTGACAGCTTGTTTAAGACTTTGAACCCCAAGCTAATATCGCAGCTAGCAGAGGCAGAGCTGCCCTCCCAACCCCAAAGCTTGTCTTGTGGTTTCTTGATGTGAATATGACAAAAAAAACATTTATATAAAAACGATTTTCTTTACTATAAAATGTGGTTTTATGTTTATGTGCATCTTCTCATACATACCATATCTTTCATTTTGATTCATGTGTTTGTTCTTGGTACTGTTTGAAGTGGAAAATTAGAAGCACATTGAATGTCCTGGGAACTTTCTACCTAAGGCTAAGTTCTTTACAACATGGGAAATAGTTGATCAGTGCAAACAAAATGGTATGATGTAGCTGCCAGCTCCATCATCCTTTGCGGCTGAAAGAAAATAAACCCCGCAGGGGAAGTTTCAAAGTGCCATTCCTGTGTATGCATCAACAACAGTCTTAACACTACTAAAAATAAAACAGTGTTAAGCAATAAGCTCGAATGTGACCTTCTAAAATGTAATATTTTTGGTTGTTTGCTTGTGTTTCTGTTATTCTGAAGACGGTTTTACACATTCCGTGGGGTGGAGATTAACATTATGAACTTAGAAGACCGGTGGAAAGAGACGTACAAGACTTCTGTTGATGCATATGCAGTTAAAATTCAGGTTTTGGAGTACACCCCACTTCACCCCAAAAAATACATCAATAAAATAAAATATAAAATAATTTTGCCCTGAATGACCTAGGCATTTGTTTTGTCTTTTCTCTTAATTGCTGCTAAATTAAGTTTGTTTATTTTCTTACTTGACTTGCGTACAGATTAAGTGTAATTACAGTACTGTATAAACAGTCTGAAGAAAGTAGCCTATAACCAAAAACAAAAAAAAAAAGAAAGAAAATTCCTTCATGCAGACCAATGACAAATATCATTAGTTGATTCCAGGTGGGATTACAATGAGAGCTGGATGAGGTGATTTTGAAGTTGACTTCATTAACCGCTGCGATGAGGAGAGTGCTGATTTTACTGTATACGATGAACTTTATGGCTCTTATTTCCAGCACAAGCATTTTACAAGAGCCATCAGTGCCCATGAGTAATGGCAGGACTGCTTAATTATGGTCTCTGAGAAGAAACATCTGCTTAGGGGATAATGTGATGTGAACAGCGAGTCAAGCTAAAGGGAAACATGACTTTTAATGTGGTGTGCATGTATGTTGTACCTCATTAGGAGTAAACTGTAAAAATACAAAAAAAAAAACTTTTAAAGACACGACAGAATTCTGAGGATAATTTTTTTTTTTTTATTTGTTTGTTTGAAGACGTGGCCATCTAAGTGGCTGCTGAAAATATGAAAGTATTTGAAAAATGTTTGAAATATTTGAAAAATTAAAAGTGTTGGATAAATATTTTAATCAGTTGCTGGGAAAGAAAATGGACAGATTTTGAGGACACGGTGAATATCATGCTGTTTTTCTTGGTCCTTCTCCTGGTGGAATAAGTTTTGAAACACTAGGCAAATGGGAAAAACTTGATCACTGGATGTAGTGATGACATTGCTAAGTGCATGGTTCACAGCCTTTAGCTTCATTGTGTTATACCTTCCATTTCTGTAGATGCTTTTGTGAAGCAAACTTTTGTGAATAAGCCAGTCAAACAATTACCATTGCCAGTGTTTACAGGAGAACCCCAAAGTAATGTGTAAGCCGGTATAAGTTTTCATTTGTTTCACATGATTACATTTACTTTTTGGAAAGAAGAGACATTGTTTATTGTGAAAGTTTAGTTTGAGGTATTCCTTACTTTAACCACAGTGTTGACATTCTGAGGGCAGATAATATGCTGAAAATGTCACAGCCCTGCTTTAACCAAGCTCCATTTTATTTTCTCCAGAGAGATGCTTAAGTGCTGTATCAGGCTGTTTAAGAAGGGGCTGGTAAAGGCTATTTTGGAGCCAAAGGATTGTGAAGGGGTGTAGAGGGGTTTGGGAGTAGAATGGTGGGCGACTATTCTTTCTATTCTGCTAGTTGCCATTTTCATTGAAATGAGGGTAATCTATCAGGAATTTGTAAAGCTCTATTCAGCACAGAATAAAAGCATTGCTGTTGGGGGACCTGTCTGTGGGCCGCACAGACAAGCAAACAGCAGATGTGTTAAAAAAAAGTACCCTCCCCTCTAGAAAGCTGTGCAGGATCTCTTTCTGTCTCTCTCATCCTCTTCCTCTCGCCTCCTCTCTCTTTCTCTCTTTCACCCTCTTTCTCTCTCTCTTTCTCTCTCACACTCTTCCTCTCTCTCTCTCCCTCTTCCTTTCTCTCTCCCCCCTCTTTCTCTCTCTCTTTCTCTCTCACACTGTTCCTCTCTCTCTCACATCCTCTTCTCTCTCTCTCACACACCCTCTTCTTCCTCTCTCTTTTTCTCTCCTCTCTACCTCTACCTCTTCCTCTCCCTCTCTCTCACCTTCCTCTTTTCTCAATTTTTTTCTCTCACCCTCTTCCTCTCTCTCTCACTCTTTCTCTCTTACCCTTTTCCTCTCTCTCTCACTCTGTCTCTCTTACCCTTTTCCTCTCCCTCTCTTTCTCTCTCACCCTATTCCTCTCTCTCTCTCGCTCTCTCCCCCTCTTCCTCTCTTTTAACACAGCAGCTTTATGATAATTCTCAGAGGGTGAGTGAGGCTCGGAGCTGGTGAACGCCCCCGGCCCTCTGGCGAACACAGCGGCGTACCTTTTCCACATGAGAACAGAAGACTTACCATGCAGGGCACACACTCCGTCCTCCCATCCTTCAGGGTTCGAGTGCAAGCTGGCGCGGTGGCCATTGTGCACACTGGCAGTGGAATTGGGCACTGACATCACCCACAAAAGGCTCTTGAAGCAGTCACCCCCACCCCCCCACCAGCACCACCACCACCACCATCACCGCCCCCTTCCAAATTAAATCGGAGATGAAGCTGGTAAAGTGGGCTGTTTAAGTGCAGCGCTTCACATGCTGACCGGCCTTCAGCTGGGTTACGTTTAAGACAGTATTTTTACGAGGTTTAAGCGCCATTACACAGACAACCCGATGCCTGTCCCTCTGAATATTTTCCTGAGAAATCGTATTAGTTAGAGCACTTTGTAGCGTCAGTGCTATCTGTATTGAAACGCTCCTCTGATCATCAAATGCTGACATGGGAAATGACATGTAGCTCTGCCTGGTGTAACATTTGTCCCCTCATTCCCGACGCTCTGATGGGGAGTTTTTGCGCTGTGCTCCAGAGGGTTATGGGCCCCCTTTTACAGCAGTGTGTAACGCAGAAAATGGCGGGGTTCACCTCACAGGCGACTGCCTGAAGGATGGAGTGAATGGGCAGGTTGAAAGGAGCTCCTCTTTCCCACAGTCTACAATGGTGACAAGCAGTGTGCGGCCCGGAGCTCTACATCTGCCAGGGCCCAGCATGGAGCCGCATTGTGTGTGTGTGAGAGAGTGTGTGTGTGTGTGTGTGTGTGTGTGGCTGTGTGTGGCTGTGTGTGAGAGAGTGCGTGTGTGTGTGAGAGTGTGTGAGTGTATGTGTGTAAGAGTGTGTGTATGTGTGTGTGTGTGTGTGGCTGTGTGTGAGAGAGTGCGTGTGTGTGAGAGTGTGTGTGTGAGGCTGTGTGTGAGAGAGTGTATGTGTATGTGTGTGTGTGTAGCAGTATGTGAGAGAGTGCGTGTGTGTGTGTGTGTGTGTGTGTGTGTGAGAGAGTGTGTGTGTGAGAGATTGTGTGAGTGTGTGTGTGTGTGTGTGTGTGTGTGTGTGTGTGTGACAGAGTGTGTGAGTGTGTGTGAGTGTGTGTGTGAGAGAGTGTATGTGTATGTATGTGTGTGTAGCAGTATGTGAGAGAGTGCGTGTGTGTGTGTGTGTGTGTGTGTGTGTGTGTGTGTGTGTGAGAGAGTGTATGTGTATGTATGTGTGTGTAGCAGTATGTGAGAGAGTGCGTGTGTGTGTGTGTGTGTGTGTATGTGTGTGTGTGTGTGTGTGTGTGTGTGTGTGTGTGAGAGAGTGTATGTGATGTATGTGTGTGTGTGTGTATGTGTATGTGTGTGTGTGTGTGTGTGTGTGTGTGTGTGTGTGTGTGTGTGTGTGTGTGTGTGAGAGAGTGTATGTGTATGTATGTGTGTGTAGCAGTATGTGAGAGAGTGCGTGTGTGTGTGTGTGTATGTGTGTGTGGCTGTGTGTGAGAGAGTGTGTGTGTGTGAGAGATTGTGTGTGATAGAGGGTATGGGGTGCGCTGGGGGACCTCTGTCCAGAGGGGAGCAGATTTTCACTCCACATGCCTGTGAGATGCTCTCCAGCAGAACCAGCTACAGACAGCTGAGGAGAAGCAGAGTCACTGTCACACCGAGGAAATTTCTGCTGCCTGAAAGCTGCAGGACTTAAATGAAGTTTTTTTACCCAAATGTTTCCTGCAAATGTTTTATTTTATCATTTAAACATTTAGCTGGCTTATTTAGCAGAGAGTAAAATAAATGTAGTTTTTAAATAGCTGTGTTTCTCTTCTGGAGTACTGCATTCAGGTACTTGGTTCACAAATAAACTGAAGTTCCCCACTAGGGTATGCAATTCACAATTTAAGAGATACCTAAGAGAAAACCAGTGGTGCACAGCCCTCACTGTGGGATCAAATTACCTTTTGTTAATGCTGATAGACATTTATTTATGGCTAAATAAAAACAATATAACTTTGGATCATTCCATATGAAATTACTTGTATTGCATTTACCTTGCCAGTTATCCTGTATGAGACTGAATGGGTTGAAATTACACTACATTACACTGCATTACATTACATTACATTATAGGCATTTAGCAGATGCTCTTATCCAGAGTGACTTACAACACAAAATGAATTATGTGGGCATGAGGGTGTCAAAGTGCTAGATGGAGTAAAAGTCTCAAGGGCCAGAAGGGTTAGCATGGACTAAACCCTGTGGATGACCTGTGGTTAGCGTGGACTAAACCCTGTGGATGACCTGTGGTTAGCATGGACTAAACCCTGTGGATGACCTGTGGTTAACATGGACTAAACCCTGTGGATGACCTGTGGTTAGCGTGGACTAAACCCTGTGGATGACCTGTGGTTAGCATGGACTAAACCCTGTGGATGACCTGTGGTTAGCATGGACTAAACCCTGTGGATGACCTGTGGTTAGCATGGACTAAACCCTGTGGATGATGTTAGCATGGACTAAATGATAAAATGAGCATTAGGTGGATGCATGTAAACCCTGTGGATGCTGTGTTGCTGACTAAACCCTGTGGATGGGTGAATGAATGACTAAACCGACCTCAGCATCCTGAGACTAAAGATGCTCAGACAATGGTGGGCCGAATGACCCTCAGCATCCTGAGACAGGGACAAGCGAGGGGCCCGAGCGCCCCGGCCATCTGCCGCAGACACAGCATGCTCCATTATTATCCCGGAAGGAATGCGGAGTCAGATTGATGAGTCCTCCAGCGCTTCCTCCAGGAGACCCAGAGGGATGCGCACCAGCGCTCCTGTCCTCGCACCCTCCGCCACCCGCCGAGGATCCGACAAGTTCCCGCGGTGCCGCTAAAACATGAAGTACAGTGAGCAGTCTCCCCCGCCCCCACCCCCCAAAAAAAAAAAACCGCCGAGTCAATCCAACTTTGCAAATCAATGATTTTTTCTCTCACTATGAAAAGAACTCTTCTAACTTTAGCAAGCGCTTAATCAGATTAGTTTGGCTGGATGGAGGACCTTTTGTAGTTTTGAAAGATTTTAATCATTGTTAAAATGTTACATCCAGAAGTGGTTTTGTTATATAAGCCTCATGCCAATTCCTCCAACCTAATACCCCAGAAAAAGCATGAACGGAGGATTAGGCTTCTCTTTAACCTTGGACTGTCAAATACTTGATGCAAGCTCTTTGTAATCAAACAGCGATCACAAGATCCTGACCCATGTCCAGACTGTGCAAACCGCCAGATATTCCTAAATCTCTCATTCAATGGACCTATTTAGAGCCACAGCTAACTCTTACAGGGTAACTTAAAACATCAGCATGTGTGCCTTTACCCTCCAGTTTTACAGGTATTCATCGTGTAGAAACAGTTTCCCAGCACACAAATGTTCAATTCTTTCCACAAAAAAATATCACTGTCGTAAAGACTCTACAAATAACTTTCTTCTTGTGAAACTGTGTATGCACATTAAATAGACAGTTAAGCTCCCAGAATTTGCAATGTACAAACGAGCCGGGTTATATATAGCCGAGAGTTTATCTACAGCTTAGTGGTTTCAGCCTGTACTTTAAGCTATCAAGAAAAGTTTTAAAGAATAAGCAAACAACAAAAAGACTGTTTGAAAATATGTTTTTCCGAGATGAAAGAAGTTTAGTATTGTGCTATGACCTTTTGCCTGATGTTACGGTGGCATGAAAACACAAATGTGATTTGCTCTAATCTAAAACAAAAAAACAAATGAAGGTGTAGGTGAGGGTTTGGAGAAACATGTTGCAATTTGAAATTACTCTGTGTACTAATCCAATTTGACATTGGTATTGAAAGCACCTGGTTACATTTATGCCCATTTCCTCCCATTAGAGAAAATCTCAGAACTGTTAATTGATTGGCTGGCGCAGATGATTTTATGACAGGCGATAAATATGACTCTCATAGGATCCACCTCGTGATGGTTGGCGTGACCTCAGCCAGGGACTGAAGGAATGATGGCTGGACCTGTGGAACAAAAAGAGCGGGAACTTCAGCAGAGCGGCAGGACAAAGGGAGGCTGTAAGTCTCTTGATTGGATGACAGGGGCCCATTGTCATGCAGAGTGCCAGTAACTTGCTCATGCTTGGACATTGCCCTTTGACCCCCACCCAGCAGGTGTGTGTGCCTGGCCTCCATTCAGAGGGGTTCCTGATCTCACACCCATGTGTCCGGAGGGGTGGTTGTGGGGGTGGGGGGGGTTGGGGGCTCCACAGCACAGATGCTGCACATTAATACCCCTGGGGGAAAGTGTGCCGTGTCTAAAGAAAGGAGCTGACACATACAATGGATTGTTGCCATACTCACACACACAAAACTAGATCCGGTCTCCATTGTGACCTGTTGCTGCTAACTGTTTCAGCAACCAGAGTGCTCTCCTTCTGACTTCTAGGTTCATATCCTCAGCAAAATTATGAAGGATGCCGAATGATTTTATTGCATAGATTTCTGTCTTTCAAAGAGACAACAGCGGGCAAGAGTGAAAGACAGTGAAAGAGTGTGTGGTGAAGCGGCCGCACGCCAGCTTCATCACGTGGACATTAAAAGTTACCGCGCCATGAACAGTAGCATTCTGTTCTCATACTTCACTTCCCTGTCTGTTCCATCTGTTCCGTTGTATTTGTCTGTGTGTAATATCGTTATTTTCCATCAACTCCGCTAATTAATACCGGTTAAAATTACGCATGAGTTATAACGTTTACATCACTGACTTTCCATTTACTGTAAAATAACACACAAAACATATCCGTACTTACAGAGTTTATTTCAGTCATTATGCATTGTTTTATCATTTCATTCTGCTTTTCTCCATTGTCTCCGTTTTCTGTTTTGCCGTTTGCTGTTCGTTTTTCCCTGTTTGTTTCAGGTAGAGTTTGTACAGCCGGAGGCACCGCCATTCCCACACCCGTAATATTTCCTGGTTTGCGCCCTCAACGCGCGTCATAATTGGACTATCCCATTTTATGGTTGTTGTTAAATTCCTGTGTTTTAATTTTGCATGTTTAAGTCTTCATTTTGTCATGAAAGATTATACCTTCATTATGGTATTTCCTGTATGTACTTTTATTGGTACGAGGATAATCTAACTGGTGACAGTTGATTTAAAATGGATGCAGGTATCCCCTCTAATTGTTTAAAGGTTGGTTCAGCCCAGTGAGGGAAGTCAATTTTCATAGCCTTTATAAGGAGTGAGATGTTAAGCATTGGGGGGTGAAGACACCAAATTAAAGGCGTGGTTGGGGTTCTGCTGTTTTAGCAGAACCAACTGTCTCACATTGGTTTGTGACACTATATGGCAGTTTGGCTGAACTAGTCAATTTCTAGTTTGAATTTTTGGTTTTTGTTTGTGTTGTAAATAGTGTACTTTTTGGATTCTTGGATTTTTGTTTTTTCCCACTGGCACTGTAAATAAAATCTGGCACTTTGCACTTCATTTTTGGTCATCCTGCGTGCTTCCCTAATCACCCCCCTGGCCTCTCGACACACTACATTATTACAGAGTGCCAAGCCAGTAATGTCACTAAATTCTGCAAGCAAGCAAACATGACGTCAAAACCATTAAGAGTGAACGAATAGAGGAACTTGCAGCGTCAAGAATGCTGTCCAGTAAGGCATCATATTTTCTTTTAAACTGTCCTTGTTAGGACGGTTTAAATGGCGTATGAGTGGAATATGATGGATAAACAGGCAGCTGATGTCAGCGGGTGGGACCCCTGGGTGGTGAGGGCTGGAGCAGAGCCCCATGGGACTGGGGGAGAGTTCAGCCCCCCCACAGCTCCATTGTCCCCATCTAATGCAGGCGCAGTGGAATGCACAGCTTGAGGACAGTGTCAGAACCAACATAGGGGCTTCACTGGAAATCAAGACCTTCAAAGGCCTAAGTTTTATGTCTGAAAGTACAGTCTGCTTCAAACGCTGTTTACAGCCGCTAGTCATTTTCTTACTGGAGGGTGGGGTAGTGGTAGTGGTGGTGGTTGGGGAGCCTTTGTCTCTGCTAAGTCCTTCGTATGAATGTGCAAACGTAGGGGGTGATTTCAGCCATTAGACCTCCGGTGGTTTCGGTCCCTGGCCATTTTATTTGACATTTTATGACAAGAACAATGACCGACAGAAAACAAAAGAGTGAGCTGCCTGAGCATAATGAGTCCAGTGTGCGAAAATATTGGGTATTCATCAAACACACATTACCCAACTGAAAATCTCCAACTGAATAACACAAACTAGCTGAGACATCAGAGACACAGGGACCATTGAGAAGCAACTGCCTTTGGCAGCATAAAAATGCTGGACATATTTTACCTGTTTTCATGCCATTATAATAGGCATTGTGTGGTTGGATGTGGTTGAATGGGACAACTTTTGAAACAGGGCTCATTTTTTAAAAATCTTTGTGCTGCTCGGTTAATTTGTGCTCCTTTTTTCTTTCCAGAAGGCAGTTCTTTTCATTGGATCAGACGGTGGTTGGTCAGATTCGGCTCCATTACCCAGGAGCCCTCTGTGGACATGAAAATAGGGCCCATGTTGAAAAGACATTATACCCTAAACTGCAGAGCGATAAAAGTAGGCGCTGTAGTTGTGCTGTTTTAGATGTGGTTCAGATTCAGCATTCGATGTTTCTCTAAGACTCATGGCTACGCTGCCTCAGAAATAACTGAAGTGGTTGAGGCGGCAGACTATGGTGTGTTTGTTTGTGCATGTATGTATGTGTGCATCTGCATGTGTTTGAAGAATGTGAATGTATGTGTGTGTGTGTGTGTGTGTGTGTGGGCGGGGGGTGAGGGGGGGGTTGGGCGGTTTAGGTAGGTGGATGGGGGGGTGCTCTGCAGGGAGTAACAACACACAATTTTCTGTTGCTGTACAGTGCTTTCGTTTTTGTGTGACAATATTCTTTCTGCCTCGCATTGTTTCAATTTGCTACTACCGATAGCTTCTATGATTGACCAAATAGATTTTGGGCTATGTACTTCAGGCTTAAAGTGTAAAAAAATCCCCTCCAAATACATGGCATTATTGTTTTTTTACTGTCTATTAGCGGTCACTGACTCTTATGTTTAGACATTTTTTCTTTTTACATAATGTATTTTGTTTCTCCAATGAGAAATGAGAGTGCAGCAAGTGCAGCATAAACTTCACTACAATACTGTACAAATCTATTTTTGATCAGCTCATGTATAAAACTTATTTCTGAAACTGGGGCTGTTTGTGCTATGAGCGGCATCATTTTGAGAGTCAGTGTCTATAACGGTCATGATAATAATTTCTTCTTTATGTTGTATGTTTTTTTTTTTTTAAGTCTCAGCCCCAGGGCCCTTTTAGGGTGACTCCAGGCATCTTAAGGACAAACCCTAGCCACAAAGAGCATCCCATGATCCAGCTATGATATGATCTTAATGTTCACATCATAAACCCGGAGATGTTTATCACAGCCTGAATTCACAAGCTTCTGCAGACATTTTACATCAACAAAATGGCATTCAGAAATGTTTTCCTTCCCCCCCCACACACACACACACACAAACTTTTAAAGCACTAAATATACTCTGCTCAGCATCACTCTACTGTGTGCTTGGATAGTATAATCTGAAAGCCATTAAGCACATTATATCAAAGCATCACACCAAACATATCATACAATATGTCTGAGGTGACGTAATTTGCGATGTCTCCTGGGAAGACAGTAAACGGGCATATTATTTATTCTTACTTACACTGGGAATGTATTTTTCTGTAGTAAACAAATGCCATATATATATCCATATATCCTGCTAAGTGCCCATGTACGCCTGTGTATTCCTGTTCTGTGCGCTTTGATGTTTGACCACATTTCTCTTTCCTGACTCAAGTTTTCCATATTTGGCATGCACTGCCATGATTTTTGACACTGTTCCCCTGGACACATTAAATAATTTTCCATTTTTGCATCTGACTCAGTGTCGTATTAGGAATATCATTTCCTAAGATCTATCTGTCACGGGTAAGCACTTAGCATCCTTATCTTGTAAATGTCTGACTCGTTTTTCCTTATTGAGTATGAATTTATAACATTTAACACCAAGAGGAAAAATACAGCCATACTAGCCTAAGGTAGCCTGCAAAGAAGTTTTTTACTTGCATTTACATGCCAGAAGTTAGTAAATACATACACATAAACGAAGATCTTAGATGTGACATAAAACATTCATGATATGTTAAATGCATATCTCAGTTGCTAATATCTTCCAGATGATAACTGTGAGTTATGAAACCTGGATGTATCCCATATCAACCCCCTGGGGCCCAATCATCTTAATTAAAGTGAATAAATAAATAAAAATTATTCTTGGCATTCTCAGTGTAACTGAGCTCAGAGTCGTTAGTGTCTGGACAATGTCAGTCCTGCAGCAGACACCTGGGCAGACTGTCAGCTGGGAAGTGTTATTGGAGTTTAATACGCTTGTGAGCGTTGACTCCAGAGGATGCTGTGAAAGAAAGGCCGTGATTGTCCAGGGGCCAGTTAGTTTTTTACTACACGGCCGTGAGTTGGATCATCTCACAACATTCTCCCGCACCCCTGACATGTCGAAATACATGGCTTCCCCGCGTCCAGTCCTGGCATACAAATGCCCTTCAAAGGACTCAGAAACCCATGATTCCCTCACAGTCATGCATTCAGCACGGTTACAGATGGGGACATAAATCTTGGTTTGGCAGAGGCTGTGTGGCAGTTTCCTGGAGTCGCTCATGACTGTGCTGCAGGGGCCACGTGTTTGCTAATTTCCAGCTAACCGAGGCGTCTGGACTGCCGTGAATGGGGGGCTCCGCTCGGTGGTCCGTGGCCTGCCCCCGGGAGGGGTGGGGTGGGGGGGTAGAAATCGTTATTTTTACATTTGTTGTTAAGACATGTTGGTACAATCGCATTTTGTCTCTGAGTAGTTGTGAGGCATAACATGCTCCAAGGCTCCAAGGGTGCCGTTTCCTTTCCAGAGAGCGTTTCTAAACTCGGTCACTGTAGGGCCTGAAGAATTGCTTTGGGAAAGATAGGAGGCGTAAACTGTGGAACAGTGGTCCCTTTGAGAGTAGATATCAGGGTAGGCCTTTGGGCCAATGAAAAGGGGTGGTGGGTGGTGGAGGGGTGAGGGGGTGGTGGTGGGGGGGCAGTGTTTGCGGGGCTAGTCAGAGTAGGTTAGGGAAGCAGTAAATCGTTAAATGAAAAGACACGGCATCGGTCCACTTGACTGCCGTTTTCAGTTTGACCCTTGGACTGAGAGGGGGCTTTTGTCAGTCCTCCAGCGGCAGGCCAGAGGTCTCCTTCCTGCCCTCAAAGAGCCTGGAGACATTGTTCCAGGGGTCACGAATGGTCACCGGACTCAGGTCTGTCAGATGCGTGATGAATGGCGTTTATATTTTGTATTATCAGGGCTCGGTGCCTCAGGTCGCGGTGCGCGAGAGTGCAAAGAGGAGCGGTCAGGGGCATCCGAATGCAGAGGCCGAGCACTGAACTTCAGCCAAAGCCCCAGGGTCCCCCCAGGCTCACATAGGCTGTCATGCCACTCGTTGGGAGATCCAGCACTGAAAAGCTCAAGTGGAACAGCTTTAATTACTCATGTCAGAAAAACCACCCAGAGATTTAAAGGAAAAACTATGTTCTGAAAATTAGAAAGTAGCAAGTCACCATTAAAAACTGCAATCGCACTGAAAATTAAGGATTCAGGCCCATTTTAAATGAAAACAACACCTTGAGGCAGCACAATAATATCTGAATCTGAATATCTGGTTATTAGTCCCCACTGGTGGGGGACCAGAACTGAATTATATTGCTTTGATCCTTGAGATGGCCACGCATATGTAAACCAAAAAATAATATGTCAGTTGACTCACCTTATCATCTTAATCTTAAGTGAGTTAATTCAGAGACGTTATATGATTAAGCCCTATTCATTTGCTGTGTAATTTTATCTGTGTTATAATTTATAGAGACATCTGGCAGCAGAGAATAACATGTTCACTTAATATTATTGGAATGCTACTTTTGGACTAAGACTTAAAAAAAGGAATCTCTTATTTTCTCTGCCTAATATGTTTAGGCCTTATATAACAGATTTTTTTCTCTGGTTTTAAAATGGGGGAAGTAGCAGCCGACAGCATTCATCTGTACGGAAAGAAAGTGTTTAGTCTTCTGTCTTTGTTGATGAAATGAAAGAAGGCAGAATGGAGTGACACTTGGCATGGCCTCATATGGCTGTATCTCTTCATCACTTAAATCAAATTTCCATTGCTAAACCCCGCTGCACAAACACGCTGAGGGGATGCTTTTTGTTCTAGCGCCTGCAGTTGCCCAGCACTAATTGAATTTAATGCGGCAGTGTCTTTTTTCCGAGCACAGACAGATGATGCGCGGGCCTGCATTGATGCGGTACGGAGCCAGGAATGTGACATCAAAGGCGCTCTTGTGTTAACCAGCGGCTGAAGCCTGTTAGCACTGCGGCGGAAACGTGTTAAGGGGAGGGGAGGAGTCGGGATATCTCAGACGTATGGGGATCAGGTCAGGCACTGTCCTCTTCTGCCCCTTTTTCATCGAATACAGTGCGGTTGCCACAGAGACGGGGTGCTGGCTTTGTGTTGCTTTACATGTGACAGCTCACAATTAAAAGGGGGGATTTACCTCATTATCCTGCTTCTTTTGACTGTTTGCAAAGAATCTGCTATCAGGTAAACAGTATCTAATCTAAAGGCGTTTGCACAGTACTGGTGAAAGTGAGGGGGGCCTTACCATCCATGTTTCCTTTACATGAAGGCACGGAAAAAAAAAGAAAACAAGAAGGCCCAAAGCTGCAGCTTCCCTTCATCTTTCAAAGCCCTGATGTTTTTCTCTTTTTTTTTTGGCCTACTCCTTAGCCTGTGTTGGCCTTCCAGTGGAACTATGGGATGTTCACAGACTGGCTTTGATCGACAGGATTACTTCACATGAAATGAGGTCATTGTCAGGATGAAGCAGATGCATCGCATCTGTATTTCTATATTTAAATCCCGGCCTGCCGCTGTCCAGCACACTGACTGACAGAGGCCCTCTCTGTGAATCCTCCTCAGCAGCTCTTGCGTCTGCTTCCACCTCCCATATCGGACCACAGGGACAGTGGATCCCATGTCTGAAAGCGGGTTAGTGTTCCTCTGACCCAGGTCAGCCCTGTCCCCCTCATCTGCTCAAAACCAATCAGTTGAGAAACCCGGAGCAGCTATGATTCTGCTGATAAATCTACAGGCCGGTTAATGGCCACCCAGCTGCCCCAGGTTAGTGATCAATCATTAGTGCAATGTCTTAAGGCAGATCATTGCGCAGATAAAGTTTGCCTTTGCTCCAGTGTTGTGAGGGTGACACATATCAACATGCAACAGGTCATACTGTAATACAAGCAGAGTGTGAGCATCCACTTTGGCCAAACAGCACACATAGTGCATTAAGAGGACACTAGGAGCTTCAAGTAAGCACAGTACAACACTGACTCCTTCATTTCAAGTGTGCTTCTTAAATTAGAAAACCTATAAAGCTGTGGCTTTTAAATTAGGGAACCTGTGGCTTTGTGCCTTGTCTGTCTCTGCAGTTTCTATGTACTGTATGTGCAAGCTGTATAATTACATCAGGGCATCAAGTAGCCTACGATGTGTATTCTAGCAAAATTATTGTGACTCTTTTATGAAGACAAAGTTTATAATCCTGGCTAGGACTCAGTCAACATTTGACCTTGACTTTGGCTCCAAATGTAATGCAAGAGTTAATTTTTACCTTCACCAGCGCAGTTTGGCAAGTTAAACAACGATGGAAACTGAGTCGCCCAACTGTTCTTGCAGAGAGGAATGCGTAAATTTATGTGAAAATTGCAAGTAAATTTAAGAACAAATGTTGATTGGATTGAATCCCAGCCCCTGTTTTGTAAGTGAGCATATTACAAGAGCAGTATCACACATGCATTATAAAAATCTTATTTGCAATTTTTTTCCATGTAAGTGCAATGGATTCATCCCAAATAATCTAATGATCTTTATTAATAACTTAAAGTTTTTAATTTATTACAGATTATTCAAGAATGTATTATTGTAATTGCAACAAAAAATTACTGTTGTGTCACATAAGATAGACAGAGTAAATTGACAATCAGCTAATACCGCTTTTTCTTTTGAAAATGTTTCTTCTGAAAATGAGATATGAGAACAAAAGGTGTTTTCACGTATCATTTTGGTGGTTTCTTTCCCTAGACATGCTGTTTGGTGCCAGCCCTTCAACCAGTCACAGGGGGTTTAATTTGGTCAGTCTTAACAGTCAATGAGATGTGTTTTCCTGCACAAACCGTTCAGATATTAGTGGTTTCTAACTCTCGGTTCACACATGCCATCTTCTTCATGGTACCAGTGTCTTCTTGGTTTTCTGTTTCCTGTTGTGTTCAACTGTTGCACCACATGTCTGTGGGCGCAAATATAATATGTCTTGTCTCGGATGCAACGTTGAGTAAGTGTGGGTTCGCCATATCCAGATGGAAATCATAATGATATCATACTGACATTACATTATTTAACCTACAAATTATTATTTGGAATGGCACAGCGGACAGTTAAGAAATTGTGTCTTTAATTCATGTTAAGATAGCAACGTCACAGCTGACATTTGGCTTTACTTTGATATTAAACATTAATTAATGATTTTAACCAAATGAAACTAGACTGAAACCAGGCCAGTCACAATATTATGCAAGTTAATATTTTCAACTATACACTCACGGGAATTTCAAATCAATCCCTGTCCTCTTGTGTTTCGTTTCTGGGCCAAACCAAACATGGAAATACCATCAATGCTCCAGCCACCCAAATTGGGGAGGACCCCCTTCCTCTCTCCACTGATGTCTTTCTCGTTAGTGTGCTCCGCCATCCTGCCCCGACATCCCATAGTGTCAGGATCGACAGGAAAGATGAAAATCCGCCCTTTCCTCCTGAGAGATGCGAGCGGAGAGGTTCCAGGTGAACGCATCCGCAGGACGTGGAGCCACGGCCAGACTGATATCAGCCTGGCAGGGGGTCACTGTCCTGACCCCCGAGGCCTGGACATGTTGACATCTGGAGGAAGACTTCTAATCAACATAGGGCTCTACTGTAAGCCTAGGCCCAGCTATCATTTCCCCTCACATATTTCCGCCTCTGGAAAGAGCGTCCAAGGTCAAAACAGCGCTCCTTGCTTTCATCCTCCCCATGACAAACACTGCGCGCATTTTTTATTCCTCCGTAATAAATGGTTTTGGTTGAAGCTAATGGATGCTGACCTGCTCTTCAGCTACTGGTGCGCTGTCAGTGTGGGAGCTCCAAGCGAGCGCGGGCACATGCTTCTACATCAATGTTTCCCACAATTGTCCGTTTAAAAAGGCGTATCTCCTGTAATGCATCACAAGCTGTATTTATTGTGATTTTTTGGCCTGAGCTTAAGGAGTCTGCCTCCAGAGTCATCTGTCTGTCAGATGACAACTGTCTGTACAGCTCTCCTGATCTCTTTCACAGCTGCCGAAGGGAAGATCATCGCTGTTTGTTGGTTGGATTCACACACACAAAGTCAGGGGCAAAAAGGTCATCGGATTCCACATACTACAGCACCCCTTTTTTCCTCAAACTCCTGAAGAGAAGAGGAGCATCTTGTGATTTAATATGAGATAGTGATTCCTAAGTCCCGCTTTAAAGTAGCTGCATCAGTTTTACATATTTCTGAGAACTGTTCAGATACATACTGATTGTAATTTCTTAGAACTGTTTGTTTTACACACTTTACAAAAAAGCAACAAAGACTTTTTTTCTTTTAGACTTTGTATCATTACCCAAACACCATGACTAAAAAGAGCCTTTGAAGAACATATTTCAGTTAAAATGTCCACCATCTCTCTGACTCATTTGTCCCTGATATCTTTCTTTTTCTGTTGTGCCATTAATCCTAAATCAGTGTAGAATCTCTGCTGATTTTACCCAGTTTTAATGTGATGTTATTCAACATCAGTCCCAGTGCCTGGAGCCCAGAGCTTTTTGACATGCCCATAAAATACTTTGCTTTACAGCGCACTCCCTGTCTGTTAGGGTCACATGCCCAATCATCTGGTCCATCACAAGTTTAAAGTGTAGTCTCGCAGCTGATCTATAAAGAAATCTGAGAGACACAGAGAAATGAAAGTATAAGCATTATTTTCAAAAAAAGTGGCACCCGTTTAAATATAAATGCTGCTGCAAAAGTGAGAGATTTTAAAAAGACCACTGGAACTGGAAGCTTTCTTTCTTGAAGAATGATCAATATCCCGCTAGACTGGAAAGAGTCAAAAACTTGTATAACAGCATCACAAGAAAGGCTGGAGGCAAAGGCTAGCCCAATGCAAACCGTAAAAGTCAAAATTATAGAAGAAAGAAGCTTAAATGCTAATGTAAACTGTAGTCACAGTTAACATTAAAGCTGTTTTTCCCATGAATAATCAGAAATCTTCACTTGCAACGTGACCTCTCACGTAACAATCGTTCGAGTGCACACCCACCTTGTCAAATTTACAGAGAGGTCTCTATGTGTTTCTCATGCCCATGGAGGCTATTATATGCCTAAAAAAGTATGCTAGACCAAGGCATAATGTATAGGGTATTTTAAACAGGGAAGGGGTGTACAGGGTCAAATGGGATGACTTCTTGCCTGAGGTCCATTCAGCCACCCAGGGTGGGACTAGTCCAGCGGCCGCCAAAAATTGCCATCATTAACTTATGAAGAGGAAATAACAATTGTTTTCGAAATCATGCGAGCAATCTGAACGACTCTCAGCTCCACTCGTTTGGGTTCCTCCAGTCCCGGGTACTGGTGGGCGCATGATAACATCTCCTACCAGGCTTAGTGTGAGAACAGTAAGAGAGGAGAAATTTGTTGAAGTTTGTTGTGCTTGGTGCGAGGCCAGAGGAGATTTAATCTGCCTACTTTTGGCAGGAAATGAAAAAATTAACTAAAACACATTAAAAGGAGGGGGATGAATTGGGAGTTAAGAATGCTAATAAATCTCCAGCATAACAAAGAATCTTGGTTATGAGGCCTCGTCTTTTCCCATGACTCACACTCAAACTGTGATGGACCATCTGAAGACTGTGGAGCTGTTTAGATGTTTTCATTAGCACGAGCTAATGGACAAACCTGGCCTTTGTTGTGTCTTTTTCAAAAGGATCTATCTGAGTGGGTATAATGGTGCTTTGGAGCATGTTAACGATTCTTATCCTGTAGTCAGAGACACTTTGCATTGTGGAGGCGAGCTCTGAGTGTGTGGTGTGTTTATTTTCTGCATGGAGCTCGTTCTACATCTGTGACAGGCAGCTGACCCCGCTGTGGGCTGAAACCGGGCCAGGAGGCTTCAGCTGGGAATCCCCCCTCCAATATTGCTGCTGACTTTCCCTTTTTATTACAAGAAGTTACAATAAAACTGAAAATCTGCATGTGCCCCTCTTCCATTCCCTTAAATAAATAAAGGGGTATTGTGACGCATGTCTTCCCACTGTCCTCCGTGACAGCGCTGTGCATGTCACGCTACCACAGTATGGGCCGTCGCGTCTCAGATGTGGACGGCTCGCATATCATTGGGGTGAGATCACAAAGACGGCGGTCCTGAGGGCTACATATGAACAGCACATGATCGGAAACATGACGTTTTGGCTTCCACAAAGGAAAGGCCTAAATTTACAGGGTGTTTACCCCAAATGTATGCAGTGCTATATGGCTACGCCACTACAAAACGCACTCACAGTCACACACACACTGCAAAAGAGAATTTCAATTGACAAAGTTACAATCTTCCAAGGATAAAAAAAAATCGTAGGAGCTGCATAGCTCATGGGGGAAAATGGACCACAAGCAATAGCAAGATCTAACTGTTACAGAAAGAGGACTTTTGGAAGGTGTGTGTCATAAAGATGGCAATAGCTACTCCTTCCTGGACAATCTTTTGTTTTATTTTGTCGCTTTTGAGGTCACAAGCCCCATGTATTCAGATGAAACGCCACACTGTTTACTCAACCAGAATGTCTTTTTTACAGCCACAGAACAAAACATTTCCAGTGGTCTGTGTGGAGAAACAAGCCAGGGTATCTGTGCAGGAGTAGGAAGTCTGGAGCGCTGGAGAGATTGGTGTTTACTTTGGGGACACCTCAGGAGGAAGGGTGACAGTGTCAGTGGGCTTTGACTCGGGGCTTCACTGAACGAGTCACTTTTTCCACTCACTAACTACAAAGCAAACAGATATAATCAGCCACTGAGAGGTTTCTGCTGAGCAGAGGATGTGATTTTTGTGGACTATCCAAGCTTTTTGATGGGAATACCCAGTAAACGATCCTGTTTTTTTTCTTATTTTAATCAAACATGACTTAGACCTGAAGGGAAACAGACTTCAGGCCTTCCTTGCCTTTCTCTATATATGGTCTGTGTTCCTCTTGGACATTGCACAGTTTCACAAGTATCCCTTCTTATCTTTTTTAGACCTGTTTTTTCTCCATCATGTTTGCTTCGAATCACATGGATTTAAAAAAAAATATTGTGGCACCCAAGGCAAATTATTACTGCATTCATTTTCAGGGTTGTTTGTAGTTGAGGCTTTAATTTGATATAAAAAAATCACCCCCTTGGGCACAAAAGCCAAAAGCTTCAAACTATAAATACACAGCAAACGTTTGTGATCCTGCTATAATATATATAATATATTATAAATGTTAAATTGTTGCAGAAATCATCCAACATTGGTGACATTTACTTGTAGGCTCTTAACTCAGTTTAATATACATGATTGATTTATGATTTGCTATTTAGTATTAATGCTATACTATACAACTATATACAAGTTTCAACTCTTAAAAATAGAAATGTTAATTTGAATTTACTTGATGTTTATGCTAATTGTTTGAAACAATTACGTAAGTGTGTTAAATGGTGCTTACATAGACTGAATATTTTCTAATTTGACATTTTGCACAACTTCAGCACATTCTCACTCTTTTCTGGGTTTTAGAATAATTGCGCATTAGACAAAGATAACAATTGTTGGAAGAGTTTTGTCAGGTGAAGCGGTGGATGTGTAGTTCATAGATTTATGGGAAAAGGTTAAGAATGAGAAACTGGATGTTTAATCAAACAAAACAAATGGAGAGATCTTGTAATAATAATATAGAAACAATAGGTTCCTACGTCCTCTGCTATGTTTGTGTGCGTGTGTGTGTGTGTGTGTGTGTGTGTGTGTGTGTGTGTGTGTGTGTGTGCGTGTGTGTGTGTGTGTGTGTGCGTGTGTGTATGTGTGTGAAATGTTCTTCCCTCATTTAGGTTCATTGTTTTTCTCTTTTCTAATGTTTGGATAATGAGGGAAGTCACTGCAGAAGAAAGAAATTTATCCTGTGAGCTCTGCCCAGGCAGCGAAAGCAGATTCTTATATCAATAAATAAAGGGCGCTCCTGTTTTCCCCCGAGCTGTTTGTTATTGCATGGGCGGTGTGGTGGGATCCGTGAGCCGAGGGGAAGCGTGGTTGTCATATGGCACACAGGGAAGGTGTGCGACCTTTGTGGACCCGCCCCCCATTTAGGATACGTCAGGCGCCAGACTGTATCCTCCTGTAAAGCTACTGATAACTGGAGAGGGGCATTGTTTCACAGAGGGGCTTCCTGTCCCCCTGGCCCTAAAATACAGACTAATCGCTTTTTATTACTTTCTCTCAAGTGAGAGTGCCTTTTTAGTAAAAACATTTTAAAGGACCGTTTCAAGTGGCTCAATGGCTGGAAAGTTCTTATTTTGAAGCTTCTGTCTCCCTCCGGCTTTGTTAGGTCATAGCATAGTGATAACAGCAGCATGTATGGAGACATTTTTTTGGATGCGCTCTTCTCAGCAGTGTTGGCAGTGTTTACACCAGTTCCTTCCATGATATAAAATAAATGTTAAAAATCTTAAAAGGAATGTGATATTCATCCAGCACTTTCATTGTGGTGACTTATGTGTTAATAATGTTGTTGTGCTTGGCAGCAGTGCTCTGTGTTTGCAGGTCATTAGAGGAGACCCTAAAACACTAAGTGCTCTTTTATTGGTTGTGGTCCATGTGCCTTTTTTTGGTCATTAGCTTTAAGGACATCCAGACTCACAGACGGCCAGATGTGCGGTGTGTCTGAGGCTGTGGATCCTCAAACGAGGCCCAATCGTGTCACCCCTTTGCCCTTCCTCAATGGGGACAGGGTTTTCATATTAGCATCAGCTACAAGCCCTGTATGCAGTGCATCTGTTTCATGTTTTAACCTGTAAGAATGTCTGGTTACATTCTCCCTGATAAATAAACAATTAAATAAATCAATGGGTACTATCAATGAACACTTCTGACAGATCGCATGATGTGTTCCTTTCTACCACTGTGTTACATTTATTTGGGATGTTGATGTTGATGTAAAGATATTGATGTAAAGGAACCAATATCCGTGCTGCAGACATGTTAATTTTGATAAAATAGTTGATATTCTTTCTTGCAAATGTATTTTGGTGCTGTCCCAATTTCCAAATTCCTCTCCTGTTGGACTTTCTGCCTTAGTCATTGACAGTAGACTATGGGAAAAAATGAATCATTCACAATTGTTATAACGTTGTTTGAATTCTTTAAGAAGATGAAAAAATGCATTCCTACAGCTCCACAGATTCTTCAATTAAAGCCTGCGCGCGGCGAACCTCTCTGCTCGGCGTGAGTGCGCACAACATCCATAAAAGGTAAAATGAGTCATTTTACAATGGATTCCAGTGAAGAGCGCTGTTTGTTGTTTCACACAGTGGATATGCGGCATGCAGCGGAGACAAATACTTGGGATGGCGATCCCCTTATCGGTACATGCTAACAGCGTGGGCCCATCTCAGTTCGGCACAGCTTTGCACCCCTGCAGTGGTGAGGGTGACCCCCTAATCCCATCTCAACTGAAGTCGGGTCAGTGAAGACACCGTGCCCCCCATGCACCCTAACCACCACCCCCCCCCATCCACACTCTCCATCCAAAAACAATAACAAACAGCTCCATGCTTTCCATTCTCCAAAGGGCCTGTGGCAGTGGAAGGAGCCTCATGAGAAACCGTGGAATATCTCCAATGGCGCATCACATGTGACCCGCGCGGAGCAGCGCGGCACGGCGCTGTCTGAAATAATAAATCAGCATTTTATTCTCAGCGGAGCCAAATGGTCCATGTCTTTGGAGTGTATCGGCTGTGTAAATATTTAGGTTCCAGTCCAGCGAAAGGACCGGTGTGAATATGGTAAAGTGCAGGAGTGTCCCTCTGTGCTGTGACAGGGACCCCTGGGTCACAAGCAGGAGATCTGTGCTTTTAGTGCGCCTTCCCCTCAAAACCGCCTGGCTTTCAACGACAATAAACTCTCTCCCAGCCAGGAGGCTGATACTGTTCACAATAAAAACACGGCCTACCTTCCACTCTGAAACAGCAATTAAATCTGTGAGTATGTAATCCTGGTGTTCATTTTTATTACATGCATTTTGTGTGTGTACATTATGTTTGCAATACTGTGTTTCATAGTATTTCATATTTCATAGTATACATTCATGATAGCATAGATGGCCATTGAGTCTAATTGCATTGGTGTTCATTACATTTTTCCTTGTAAAAAATTTGGGTGTCATGAAAAAGTGGTTGATGGTTGCATTTTATATCAATCCCCTATGAAGGAAGAAAGTATATGCCAGACATTTGTTTGAAATAAAGCTAACAAGGTAGGTCATTTTGATGAGTTTCCTAGTTTAATAACATGTTTGCAGTTGTGAAACACTCTGGGAAACCTGCAAATCTGCATATAAAACTGACTGAATTAATAGCCTAATAGGTTGTTCTGCTCACCTTAGTCTCATGCAATCTTTTTACAAGCCTGTGTGTATAGCAGTCTGAGGCCAGTTCATTGTTCTCCATGCCAACCGTTTTGGTCTGTAATGGAGATATAGGGCTGTATCACGGTCTGAAGTTGGTGGTGCAGAGTTGGCTCTTGGCTGTGGAATGAGAAGGCTCAGGGCTAGCCGGGCTTTGAAGACGTGCGGCCTTTTGGCAGGACAGCGGTGAATCCGTCAGGGAGTGTCATCCTCGGGTCTCTCATGGCTGTGAGTACTCACCTCACCGAGCAGGAGCGAGGCAAGAGACGGCGCGAAATCCAGCGCTATCTTCCTGCGACCCCCGCTATCGTTTCTCACGCAGAGCCTTGAAACGTGATCATCAATCATGGTTTCTCCATAACCGCGTATGCATATTATCACATAATTATAACCGACCTGGAAGGTGACCAGCGTGTGATTGAGTTCAGAGCCCCCAGAAGTGTCTGCGGTGTCTCATGTAGGATTTCCAGGACAGGAAAGGGGAATAGCTTGGGGGAGTGAGGCAGATTCTGGAGAATGTATGGCTTGGGCTGCTGTTTAAGCCCTTTAGCTCTCAAAGAAAAAAAAACACCCCACCTTTTTCATGTGTCAAAAGTGTCAGCTAGAGCTGCCGGTGCTGAATGGCGATGGGCACACTGTAAATGCTATCTGAATGGACGGGTCTGGGAGCCGATGCCGCGGAGGCACATGAAAGGGCCTGACAGTGAGGATATCTCATCCTGTCTCAGTGCAGAGGCCCTGGACGATGGCCCAGCGTCCTCTTTCTCATGTTAATGCAAAAACTGCATTCAGCCCTCCGAGCCATTCAGTACTTTTCTAAGGGGATTTCTGATGTGACTGTTATAGGTTATGACTTGTTCTACAGAGAACTATCCAAATGATTTAATTAATGTAAGGAGCACATGATCTTCATATGTTTTATTTTTTTACATGAAAGTAATTAAAATAATAGATATGGATGTCTGACATCTAAAATAGCACAGCAAATCCATTGTGTGATGCACTGTAAGCTTCAAAAGATACATTTGGGGATTCACTCTCTGGAGCAACAACTTAGCAAAACATTAATAGTCATCCAGGCATTCAAAGGTTGTGTTAATAAATTTGACTTGTGCTAGATTATAGTCTGCCTTGTGTCAGATAGTCCTGACCATGATACGTTCCTGAGAACAGGAAACTTGTAAGACATAATCTGCGTCGACTGTGAGCTGATAAAGAGAATAAAAAATTGCTGCTACATGCTGAGTTTGAGCAGATACTATAAAATCTTTATCTGAATCAAGTTTAAATGCCAAGTACAATACATGTACTAGGAACCTTCCTTCGATGAGTCGCAGCATATTATATAAGTACAGATAAACATACAAAAATATTGTGACATTTACAGGCAGAAAGTGCAAATGAAATTTACATAAAATTTGCAGGTCTGTTTACAGATAAGAGATGTAGAGATATTAAACAGATAAACATACAAAAATATTGTGACATTTACAGGCAGAAAGTGCAAATGAAATTTACATAAAATTTGCAGGTCTGTTTACAGATAAGAGATGTAGAGATATTAAATCAGTTGCAAGTCATTTCCTGCTGGCTTTATTATACCTGATGCATCAAATCAAAGTGAATGTCACTCACAGAAAATAAACGTTCAGAACAAACTCCCCCACGTAATTTGCACATGTAGGGATCCACTGAAAAAAGAGCCAGTATTGTACCTACTCATTTATTATAGAGAATGCTTTTTAATGTGCTATTTTAATATTTGATATGACAAGGAATGTCCTTATTCATTAACATGGCTGGAGGCAGTTTAAGTTGAGCTGGACGGTCAGAAGCAGTCTGCTTGGCAGGTCCCCGCTGCTCCCCTCTCAAAGTTCCCTCTCTGTTCTCGTCCGGCCCATGTGTCCTTCTGTACGGCTCCTCGCTTGATTAACACTTGGTTGACGGTTTTCCCTGACATATTCACATGTATTTGAGAGAGTGAGTGAGTGAGTGAGTGAGTGAGTGAGTGAGTGAGTGAGTGAGTGAGTGAGTGAGTGAGTGAGTGAGTGAGTGAGTGAGTGAGTGAGTGAGTGAGTGAGTGAGTGAGTGAGTGAAATAGCCACACTCACTCCCCAGCACTCAGCACACCAGGGCAGAGTGGCTCAAGCCCAGCCGGCCCTGGTCCCGGGATCCAGGCTGAGTCATTTTGTCTGGTGTAAACTGATCGAACAGTGCCAGCATTACAGTTGTACAAAAATCCCCATGAGTGCAATAAGACTATTCAAAAATATCACAATAGACATAGAAGTTTCATTAAAATTTGTAAAAAGTGGGTTTTGAAAGGAGTTCTCAGTGAGACCTGCCAAGTTATTGTCCAGTGCTGGCCAGTTTGTTGTGGTCTGACTTGATTTCCTCTGGTCAGACAGAATGAGTGGACCAGGAGCCAGAATGCATATGGCTGAACGCTGGATTTTACAAAACAAGTGCAGCGTGTAGAATCAAAAAAAAAAAAGTTTGTCTTGCAAGGAGAAAACCAAAGTCATCTAATCTAATTGGCTATTTCTTTTCAAGCACTTTTTTAATTAAACCATTTTGAAGTTTTGAGTTCATTGAGGGGGAGTAGGGAGTAGTAGAACTTCCTTTTGTGCCCTGCAATATATTAACTGGAACAGAAGAACCAGAGCATAATTTCCATTAGGGAAATTAAGCCAATAGCAATGAGCTAACATTAGGATCAGAAATCAAAGGAAAATTCTTTGTATTACTGCTAATTTATACCAGTGACTGTTTTTATTGTGTGTCTTAATTACAATACAGAGATTGCCTCCAGGCTTTTGTTTTCCTGTTGATGAGACAGCCACGTTTGACTTGTGTTTTCAGTTCATGTCTCGTATGCAAAAGGTGCTAATTTCCTTCCTGTCGGCCCGTGTGTCTCTCTAGAGGAAGAAGAAAGGTCTCGCTGACACAAAGGGCAGTTGCACAAAAGCAGGGGGGAAACTCCCTCCTCCCCTCAGGGCTCAGCAGAGAGACGGATGAAACGGAGTTTAAATTCCGTTTTAAGAGCGGCCATTGTGCGCTCCTGAAAAACACGCTCCCCTCTTGAGCGGGTCACGTTCACGGGTGCTCTCCCCTGCGCTGGAAGGGCGTCACGCCCCTGAGCACTTGGCGCACACACACACACACACACACACACACACTCACAGGGAAGCAGGCCCATCCATCAGTGCTAAGGAGAGCGAGGGCTGGAGAGGGAACTAACGGCCCGCCGCTAACTCTGACACCTCAATGGGCCGTCGTCATGGCAGCCAGAAAACAGCAGCCTTCTGAGTGGCAAATGTCTACCTTCTGAGTCATACAAGGTAGAACCACGGCAGCAAGAGTTATTATGTCAGCAAAATTATCGGTGTGATAATCGCCATGGTGCAAGTACCTGTAAATTGATTCCAGTACCACACCCACAACCATGTTAGCACTGGCCCCCAGAGTGTGCATCTCAACTGGTAATGAAAAGGATAAAACTCTGGGTAAAAGAGTTAGGGGTAAATAGAGCGTTGCATGTCTGACTGCCCTGTGATTCATAATGTGTTACTTCAGGAGCACATTATTTCTGTGTGTGTCCGACCACATCATTTGTCAGGGGTAGGGCTGAGCTTGTGCTTCTTGAGGGTGTTTGTGAGGTTCCCCATGCCATTAGGTTGCAGAAACGGTCCTCAAGAGGGCTGAACGGACTGACGTCTGTGTGTCAGAACCGTGGCTGTGGTAGACCCGATCCACCAATCCACACCCGCAGAAATGACACCACATTCCCAGCAGCTCATCAGCAGCCATCGAGCCCAGCTCAGTCCAATTTCACAGCGCACGGGGGATCACATTTAAACACTTGAACAAGTGCCGAGAACATAAAAACTGAAATATTATGCCAATATAATTTTAATTTTTTCCACCCTTGTATAATGTCTAAACACACAGTACAATATGATACCCAAATACACGGCTGAGTATCGGGTTACAGCCCAGATTACATATTTCACACATTGCGTTTTATGTTTGCTGTCAGTGCGGGAAATTGTCTGTCATAACATAGCAAATCACACTCAGAAATTAAGCGAAATAACTGCTGTTTTTCACCATTTGGTGAAAAAGGTGTTAGTAAAAGATTAAGCAACACACCCTGGTCTGAAAGAAAGCCTTCCATTTGTGGAGAGTGAAATACTCTCTGACCCCATTGCAATCGCCTCTGCAAGGACACAGCCCAGTGTCCAAAAAAAAAGTCCACCCTATGTCGAGGGAATTTTTCTATTATGTTAAGAGGCCAAATTAAGGGGCCACTCAGTGTGGTTTGATCAGTATTTTGATAAGGAGGGTCAGTCTCTGGTGAACCATTTACGTCTTATTATTTTCCATCCCCAAAGTCACGAGAAAGTTTGTGGGTAAAGGGGTAACACTGTGAGTGGGTGAAGTGGTAATGGGACACAGGCCTTGGACCGGATCGACACGCTGACAAAAAAAAAAAAAAAGCACAGGAAAAGAGGAGTATGCACAGTCCTGATAACAAGCTGTGACTGGATGAGATGGAGATAAGGTACAGCATCGGCCTTTAAACAGACGTAATTCTCTGTTTAGATTGGTAATGTGGGCACACGTGTTTCCTGTTCTGATCCGATCTGATGCGATCATTCGGTACTCACAGGCTTTGCGGATGGACTGACAGACTGATTGACTGACTGCTGGGGGCCATGGCAACAGCTGAGCTGATATCAGAGGCAACCTGTGAGTTATTCCCCTCGTCCGCGTTAACATCGCATGGACATGGAAGCGTATAAGAACACCTCGTAAAAAACCCAAACTCAGATCAGCCCCTTTCGCAACAGAGTGGTGAGAGGTCTTTGCTTCGCTGTGGTCCCAGAGCTCAGTGGCCATGGTGGGGGGGAAGGGGTTAGGGGGTGCGGGGCGGGGCTTTGAAGTGTGTCCGCTGGAAGAAACCGCAGGCGGTAGCGCTGACCCCTGGGGAGGGAAACAGGGTGGGCTGGGTGCCATGGCGATGAAGGACAACAGGACGAGGCTGCTGGACTGGGCCTCCCAGTCACGGATCAAGCTCACGGCTTCCATGAGGACAGAAGCCCTTCTGTTGAGCCCTAGCAAAACAGAAGAGACTCATTACTTTAAATATTAACTACTGCTGTGGATACTAACATTCAGTGTGCCCACTATCAGAGTGTGTACTGCAGAATATACAGTGAAGCCCATTATAATTCATTATAAGAGATTGGAATCTATAACATGTAATAGAGTTTATACTGCCATTTCAACAGGGCCAGATTAGATTTGCACATGTGCACCCCTTGAATTTATTCATGGACAAAAGGCGTATATACATGAAAGTCTATGATGATGAATTCAAAACTATCCAACTAGACAAAACATTACTTATGAACCCATTCATGAGCTGTTGTATCGTTAAAGAAGGTGACACTGATACGTTTGTTTAAATTGGTCCAGTGTAGCTCCAGACTTTCTGCAACAAGTGATCAATGTGTGAAGAGAATGATCCTTTGTTATGACAAGGATCGCTTGGCTGAGATGAAAATTTCATCATTAATGGGGACCCTCTGTATAAACAGAGTAGATGGAAGTGATGCATATAACTTCTCCTTCCCTGCTCTTATTTTATTATCAGAAACATGTTATAATGCTGTGACATATGTTCAGAGAGATACTATCTGTACATAGCAAACGTATTTAACTGTCTTTCTGAAGATGTACAGCATCCCAGAGGACATATTGTAGTTGCCTTGGTCCCCTTAATAGCCTCTCAGGGACTGATAAACCTCACCTAGCACAGTATTCCAATCGTAAGAGTCTCAATATGTCCAGACTGGAAAGGAAAGCTCCTCCAGACGGAAGCTCACACAGATGGAATAAAACACTCACTGAATTCCAAAAATTCATCAAGGTACATTCTACAGTAGACAAATAATGCAGAGCAGCATTGAAGGGAAGATGAGTGCTTGTCTAAAAATGGTGCAGTATTGCTCAAACAAGACAGCTTAAGTTTATGTTAATTTTACTGTTTGGACTTGTTTTTTTTACTGTGATTAAATTTACTTCTGAAATTATAAATTCAAGCATTTACACTAAGTTGAAATAGGCAAAAAAAGATATTGTAGATATTGTCTTATTCTTGTGATCTTGTAACATCCTATTTTGATCTTGCAATACCATGTTTTTGTCAGGATTATGAACTTAATGAATGCAAGATACCACTATGAGAATGGACAAGCAGGCCCACAGCTTTCCAAACAAAGCTATATCCTTATCTGAAGCACATTAGCCAAGCTAAGCACCCCTAGCTCTGGATACTGCATGTATACATTGGCAGAGAGGATGCTAGGGTTGGTTACAGCCAGCAGTCTGTATTTAGGCCATGTTAAAGGAGCTCTGCTCTGGTACCAGCAATAGCCAGGATCTCTTCAATGACTCATTTCTTTTCTTGTGAACATTGTTTAAAATGATTCAAAATGGAATCATGGAATCAGAGAAAAATTAACCGTTGCATCGCTGGACATTTCTCAGTAAATGAGTGTAAGATCACTAAAAATCAGTTTTACGTTAGCTTGGATTGACTTCAACTCTTGAGGTTCTCTTCCTTTGTAAAAGATACAAAGCAATCAGCTCATTCCACACTACACACGCATACAAAACTACCGCAACGCTTACAGGACAGGGCGGTTTTCATCAAGGTCCGGCGGGGCTCGTGCTGCTGAGGAAGCAAAGGGATGAGCAATCACACTAATGTGAGGGTGAAGCAGGAAAGGAGGTTGTTGTAGAGACTTGTACCGCGACACAATGGAGTTATGGAGCTGCGCGCTGCATGCGGTTTCCCATGACTAACTCTGAGCCCTGAGAGGCATCCAGCTCTCCAGACTTTATGATGGAGACATGGCAGGTCCCAGTCTAGTCAGCAGGCCCTGGGGTCACTTTGCAGAGTCAGTCCAGGATGTGATGCAGACTGCATTCATGGAGGACTCTTCTGCAGAAGTGTATGTCATTTACATTTCAGAACGCTTTCCTTTGTATATACAACCCATATGCGGTATGTTTCGTCTGGTTTTTCCTCTGTAGCTTTCTCATTTTTAATCGATCTTTAACTGAATGTCAGTAAAAATATGGTGTACGGTCTCATTACAACAAACTTCATTGCAGGAAAAAAATGTTTTATTAATGTCATGCAACAATCGATACGATGCAATAAGTAAAGTAAAAATAAGTGTGTTTACTGGCAATGGATTTTCGATCATCTTGCTTGATGTGTGCAGGATTTTTACATCTATGTCCTACATAAATTGATCATAAATAAGTCAATGCATGACTATGAGGAGTCCAGAGTGCAATCATATGGCACATTTTTTACTTTCTTCTCAACAGGTTTACAGTGCAAGGAGCAAAACAGTATTCAGACATGGGTATGTAAGACAACATATATTGTATGTTTTGTGCCAGGAAAGAAGATCTTACTATTGACAGAACCTGTCACTGTGTTTCATTATAGCAAGATGTGCGGTTCAAATGGTTCAAGGTGCTGAATTAAAGAATAGATTAAGACAGACTGCAGCCATGTTGATCATTCTTCATCTTGATTGCCAATTGATGGCTATGGGACACAAGAGTAACACGAGGCCCTGAAGTAATGCCTAAAGCAACTGTATCTCACTCTCACACCCACTTTCTGTTTCCCAGAGTGGGGGGGGGGGCGGGGGGGGTGGGTTGGTTTTGGGGCTTCTGTGGGTTTAGTTGGGTAGGTGTAGTCCATGGGATATGTTAGCACAATGGACCGGTCCAGCTCTGTGTGTCTTCTGTTCTGACCTGCGGGATGGGGCAAGGTCTGGCCCCACAGTTGGAGCTCTGCTTGTGTTCTCCCCAAGCCCCAGTTTGAAAATAGATTGTGTTTCAGGACTCTGGAGACTGGCGAGGTTAAAAAAAGGACCCCTTTCCGCGCTATCGGCTTCAGGAGGCCTTTGTTCTGGGGATTGGATTACATTTTCAGAGTTCCCAAAAACCACTAGGGTGTCCCCAAACACCACCCCCCACCCATACATCCTCCGCATGACCCCCCCTTTTCTCAAACTGCAGGGGAAACAAGGCATTCCTTTGTTTTACAAATTACCCACATGGTAGCCAAGATTGTAGCAGTTCAGGATTTGTGAAGCCCCTTTGATATCAAGATTGGCGGTACTGGGATTTGGTGAAGTGTGTGACCATTGATTCCTGCAAGTGCCTTCCTTGGGACCAATAGTCCCATAATTTAAAAAAAAATGTGATGTGAAGTCTTATGAATTTAGCCCCCATGTCAAAGACAATTTTCCATCTAAATATGACGGACAATAAAAGTCTAAATTGCATCGAACGGAATCCATGGCTTTATCGAAAATAATATGCCTTATCCAACTAACTTAGCCCATGTCCCATTTTATGTTGGGAAACTATTTTATAGAGAACATGCTTCTGCAATGCTTCTTCCTCACACGTAGCCATGGGGAAGCGGGACCTGAAATGACCAATAGGGAGAGGAAGGCCAGGGAGTGCAGAGGTTCTGACTGTATGGAATAAATAAAGCTAGCAGGGTTCATCTGGATGTCAGCTGCATGTGAAATTTCAGTGCAATCTGCTGCTAATTGGACATGGCTTACAAGATCCCAAATGGTACTGTGGAGAAAGACTTCAGTGGCTGGGAAAAAAAAAAAAAAACGAGCTGATCCGTCTGCTGAAATGGACATTTCATGTTAAATATAGACTGTAAGATCACTAATCATCGGTTTTATACAAGCTTGGGTTTTGACGTTTGTGGGTTCTCTCACCATTTTTATTGAAACCACTTGTAATAATTTTTTCCAAGTTCATCTGCTTTAATTCATGTGTGACTCTCCTTTAATGCTTAATAGCTTTCTAACGTCATAACTGTATACATTAGAAAGTAAGTTGTCCAGAACTGCTGTGACATGACCAATATCCTGTAGCTCTAGGCCTCTTTGTTTGATGTCTGGTAAAAGAATGGCAATAGGCTTTTTATATATATCAAAAGAACCTCCATAAATATGAACTAATCCTGCGTATGAAGTATGACGTGCTTCTATAGGATTAAGCTTACTCGCTGAGTCTTGAAGCCTTTTTTAAGCTTCATCCTCCAGTGATTTAGTAATTTTGCTGTACTGTTGAACACTAAACAGTGGTTTGGTTCCTTGCTGGTTATTTCTGTCTTTGTATAAGTTCAGTGTTGAATTCCTTACTGTTTTATGCGTCTGAACTTGCATTTTTATTGGTTGTCTGGCTTATCACATGGCTTTTGGAAGATGATTTTGTAGATTTCTTTTGGTGCTCAAAGGGGCAGTCAAACTAATGGAAGAGCAAACAATATATGAATATTTATTAAATAACAATAAATGAGGAGTTGGGTTTCCATTTACCTTCAGAACATCTTCAATTTTTGAAATGATTATAGTGGTATATTAGATGATTCTTCAAGTAGGAAAGACACAGACCAGCTCTTTGAGAGATGGACCAGGTGAAAATCTGCATGCTGAAAACTATGTTCCAGAACTTTCCATAAAGGCTTAATGATGCATATTTAAAGAGACTGAGGATGTTCATGAAAACACCCGTGACCCCATTTAGCCGCGTGTATGAGGGCGTCAGTGTCATTGAATATGGGAACAACTTGAGGAAGCAATTCTTGAACCAATAGGGTGTACCCAGTTGCCTAAAACGGTTTTGTATTCCTTGGCCGTAATTTTACCACGCAGAGTAATAACCAGACCGAATGACTCCCATGAGATGACTGCCCATACCATAACAGACCCACTGCAATGTTTAACAGCTGGGAACATGGAGGGTGGGTTGAAGACTTCCTTTGGCCTCCCCAAACATAAACCTGTACAGACAAAAGGACAAAAAGCAAAGTATGATTCATAAGACTTTATTACTTGCTCAGATGTCCAGGTTTTGTGTTCACCAGGTTAAGCCTTGCTGTACAGTTGCAGTACTGCCATTAACGTCAGTGCATGAAGCTCATCCTTGTTACTTACATGATTTTATTCTCTCTTCGTAGTATTACCATTGCTTGGCCAGCGAGTCCTATTCCTGTAACAACTGTGAGAGATAGCATTTCTTTTTCATAAACGGTTATATTAGACTGTCAGATGGAGAGATGGACAGCAATTATCTGAGTCAGTAAAGAGTAAGCATTTTAATTTTTTTTTTTTTTCAATTTTAACAAAGTTGTCAACCAGCATGTGGTTTTGGAATGGAATTTGTGATGTATGTATACACATATATATATGACTATATATAGATTTATATATATATATGCTAGGTTTTGCACATACCTATTGGTTAGCATGAAAATATAATTGGTTTACATAAGATATTACACAAGTGAAATATATAGATATCTAGATGAAAGCACTGTCTTTTCTTTCATGAACATAAACTGTGGCTTAAAATGGTTACAGAAACTCCCAGGGAGGTAGCGGCTGCAGAGCCATGCTGTGTTTCCGCTCAGAGCTGGTCTCTGCAGCTCTTTGATGGTCCTCCCTCAGTAACGCTGTCATGTATTGTCAAACTGTCATGCTGTTATGAAGTGAACCTCTTGGCTTTGTTTGATGATGTGGCCTCAGAGTCTCCGCCCTTCCACGGTCTTCCCATGTGACAGCATCCATCAGGAAGGCACAAAGGAGAGGAAGCCCGACTTCCTGCCCAGTCTACTGTATGTCAACCAGCTGTCATTCATAAAGACACCACAGGAATGGGTGGTAGATCAATCATTAATTCAGTCGCGTACCAAAAAAAAAATCCCAAAATACTTATTTTGTTGCAGGAATTCATAAGGGCCATCCTCTGTTTTCCTGTTTATTTGCAGACTGCACACTTAGAGTTCCATCTGACCTTATTGTATTGATGACTTTGATCAATGAGATAAAGTAATCCAAACAACTTCTTTATATTTAGCAAGGCCTCAAAAAATATCTAAAATAAACATTGTTGTAGTTGTTGCTGTAGATGTGCTGTCCATATCATGACATGCAGTTCAGACAATTATTTCAAATCATATCAGTGTGCTGCATAATGAATGGCCATCATTCACAGATCCAGGCCTTTATGTGCTGTATTCTCACAGTGCTGGCTGTGCCCCTCTCTGGGGGAATGCCTGCCTCTCTCTGTGGAGCTCCACAGTATCATTTCTACCGGGGAGCAGCACAATAGGCCGGAGAGATGAGATTACATTGTGTGCCGCGGAGCTGCGAGTTGGGAGATGCACGGTGCATTGTGTGGTGTCCGGGTCCCAGGGTGTAGCATTGCCTCTGCCCCCAGGGCTCCTCTGCGCCATCTGCCAAGGAGAATTCCTCCGCCCCCCCCAACCCCCACCCCCTTACCGTTCGTCCAGTTTCAGAGCTGTTTCCCCTCATTCGGGCCACTCACATGCACGCACACGCATATATGTACATCCACACAATTATATGCAAGAGTGAATGCAAAGACACACACACACACATATACCCATACACTTACATGCATGCAAACATGCACAGACGCACGCACACACACATGCAGGCATGTACACCCACACACTTGTGTGCACATATGCATGCACACATGCAAAGACACGCACGCATAAATACACACACACGCACGCGTATATGTTCATATGTACACCCAAACACTTACATGCACTTGCACAGAGACACAGCCATATGCATGCATACATGCACAGAAACACAAACACACACACACTTACCTGCATGCACACACGCACACACAGGCACTCCTGACTAAGGCTCTATATTTACAGCCGAAGCGTACACACTGATATGGGAACGTACAGCACTTCTCTGCACCTTCAGGGCAACACGTTTCTCGGTCCAAGTACCACAGAGTAAGCTCACCGTTTAAAGTAAACAGCACAGTGGTCTGGTTCTCAGCACTGTGCGAGCAGGCACAGTGTCTCACACTGGGATTGTGAGATTATCTCGACTAATGGGAAGAAATTCCAGACTCTGGTACAGTTGGTTCTCACTGTCCTCAGGCGGGCAAAGAGCTGGGGTGATTAATGAAGTCATCTCACTCACAGTCATGCTTAAGTGAGCGTTGTGGGACAGCGAGAACGTTAATTGCGGATTCTGTGGGATTCAGGGAGAGCGTTTGGTTAATATGTGTTTTCTTTTATTTGTAACCTTGCTAATTATGTTTAATGTTGATCATTACAGGTCCTTAGTTTGGTTTGGCATGTGTACTGAAGCGGCCCGGGCTCCATCAGAGGTTGCTGTGAGAAGGGTTAGAAGTGTAACAGGAAAGTGGCTGAGACCAGTTTCCTGTGCTGTCTGGCAAGGTGACAGAGGGGCCTTAGCCGTTGTGCGGGGGCCCAGTCTCGATCGTAACCCTAGCTACCTTGAGTTGAATTACAAAGACAAACGCGCACAAAAACCCACGGCGCTGCGCAGAGGGGCGACTGAACAGCCTTTGAATCACTTTGAAACTCTAGCGAGGTGTATTTGTCAATAGGAACTGGCTCCACTTTCTAATGATTGTGGCAATTTTCCCCATTCAGGTATAATCTCCCTGTCTCTCAGTGCTGCATTCACCCTTCCTCTACCTTTGGTATCGGGTTGAAAAGCTGGCTTTATAGGAGAGCTTCTCCCTGTCAGCTAGGGGTTTTCTGTCTTTATTCCAGGGCAATCTTGCATAAGTAAACACATGAGGGCAAGAAGTACACCACTCAAAAGCTTTAAAGAAGACACGGACAGAGACTGGTATATAGCAGGTAGCCGGACTGTGGCGTCTCGGTGGCTTCAGGGGCACGTGTCAAGTCATCAGAGGATTTAAACGGCCCATCACTGGACGTGTGAGTCTAACAGGGAGAGTAAGAATGGGAGGTGTGGATAGCCACACCAGCCCTGAGGTGAATTACCGATGTGATTAGGAAGCCTCCCCGATGCTAACACAATGCTAACAGCACTATGGAAGAACAGGGGCGGCACGTCTATGTTGTTCTAAGGGTCGTTATGACCCGCGTGGTGTGTAAAAGCCTTATCACACAGGAGCGTTGAACGTCGCTAGGATGCCGTTGCACTGATTGTAGGGCCGTGCAAACACACACCAATGTATTTGATCCTTACCACAAACAAACACAAAAGCAAGAAATTGATGGGATGAGAAGCACCTGGCCACGTCTGGTTAAGGGATCCAGTCTGTTCAACATCTGCAGTTATATCTATAGTGATGATGTCCAGCTGTAGGCAGTTATGATCCACTCAAGATGTGCATGAAGGAAAAGACTGCATGACTAACTTCATGCAGTAGGTTGAAGACCAGAGGTTACAATAATAAAATGAATCATCTTTGAAAGTAATATTTTCCCATAAAATAAGATTAAGGTTTATCTGAAACAGTGTTAGGTTCATGTTCATATGGACGAACAATTTAAAATAAAATAAAACAAAGTTGAAACAAACATTATTCAAGTCGTCCGTATATATTTCAAATTGTCGTCTTCGATGGCTATTTAATATCCATAACAGGCCTGCAACAGGAGTGATAAATCATGGTTATTTCTCGGCTTTTCTCGGCGCATATACGTGGCCCAGTGAACTGTTTCTGCACATTCTGATTTACTGGCAGGAGCTCAAGGGCCATCGGATTCTCGGAGGGGTCACCTCAACGTTCTCCTGGCGACATCCAAATTAGATTCTCCACACATGGCCCGGTCCGGCCCGGTGGATGGTTGGCAGACCCATCCTACCTCTGCGGCCTTTTGTTCTGGCGGGGTGTGAAATCGGGGGTGCCCCGAACAGACATGTGGGTGCCATCCCTTTCTCCTCAAACAGCTGAGGAAGAGCAAGCCTCCGGGAATATTGAATTAGAAACCGCTGCTCAGTACAGTAGTCCAGGGGAAGGGGAGTGGGCTGACCTCTGACCCTTGTTCTCATAAGCCTTTTTTTTAAAGAGGTCATGAGAGGTATTGCCTTTCATGGGAGATGCAGGGAGATAAATCACTTTGTGGGTATGGATTAGTCACAGTGTATACTGATATTTAATAAAGGCCAGTTGGGCGGCCAAAGCAGAAACGGATCTGTTTTGAAATGAGGGAATTGCTCCAGAGGTCTGAAGCTCAGTCAGCTCATTTAGAAAAAAAGCCATTTGATGATGTAATTGTAAAATAACCATGAGAAGTTGACCCAGATTGATTCATGGGAAATTAATAAGATGTTTTTTTTTTTACTGTTTTGCTTTTGGAGAACTGTCCTCTCTCACCTTTCTAGACTCAGTTGGGAAATGGAGAGTGGTTTCATTCATCTATATGTGCTTCATAATTATGGGCTTCAGACTGGCTGTGCTGTACATGCTCACAGATCGATTTCAAAAATAACAATTTTTAATTAGAGAGGCGGTTCAATTTTTAACTGACAGAAAGAGCTCTATTGTGTATCTCAAATTGTGTGCTATTGTTGTGTATTGTTTAAAGGGGAAAGGGCTTGTGGTGAGACTGATGTCAAACTACTGCAGAGGATATTTAAAAACACATCGTTATCTGTCCCATACATTGTACTGTATTTAGCTGCATATCTGCTGATCAGACGTTTCTTTTGTCTGCCGTGGTTGACAGTTTGTGGTCAATGACACAATTTCCATCTAATCACAGAAAACCCCATTATTTATGAGGTCCTTACTCATGAGGTACCTACCCTTAGCTTCCTGACTTAGTTCTGTACATCCCAGAATAACAAACAGATGAAAAGGTTGAGATTAACCGAACAATGAAAAACATCAACAGAAGTTTGAAAAATTGTGGAAAAAGTCAAGTGGGATTTTTTTTCCACTCCTCTTTTCCATGTTTTTTCCCACAATCTATTTTTTTAATCCCTTTTGATTTTCAGGCTGCTTTCAATTTTATTTTTTATCTCCCCTTAACTTTTTTGTTTTTAGATTTTTATGGTTGAGGTTCATTCAGCTTCCATTGTACATTAAAACGCATTCTGCAGGAGACCGGTTTACTGCGTGCTTTGCGTCAGAAGTCAGCTTTCATTCCTGTCATGTATCCGTAATTTTCCGAACAGCTCGGCGCACGCAGGCGGTCGCGAGCCAGGACCCTGTGATCCATTGTTCCCGCTAATCACTGACAAAACTACTAGTCAGTGGGCGGCCATCCCAGCAATACCGAAGCACAGACAAGCCGTTTCATCGTAAAACCCTTTGTTTCTTTCGTCTTTGGGTGTGAAACTTTGATCTCCTTCATTCTGCTCATTCCCTTTCAACTCTTTCAACTCTACGGTTCTTTTAAACCCTACCTCCCAATTCCCAGTGTGCAGCAAGTGGTTTAATTGAGAACAGGCCCGATGTCTTCAGAAGGAGGTCGTACAATCAGCGTTAACAGCCGCTGTAACGATTAATTACATAAGGGATCGATTTTATTCACGCGTTCTTGCTTCTTGTGGTCACCTTACATATGCAGCTGAGAGCCAAGCTGGATTCTTGCTTTGGAGTGTGGCGGCTTTGAAAAACCCAAACTAGCCAGCCGAGTCACAGTTTCTATAAATACACGGAATGAAAGGCCGGCTCCTATCACCTTCAAGCTGTCAGACGGCTAATGATTTGATCCCTCTATTCAGACAGCAGGCGTTCTGCCTCTCATTACTTCCCTTAAATGTACGGGACATTAGCGAGGAGCTCTCAGACTGAGTCACCGTAACTCCCGACTCCCGACCGGAGAAAAGAGCTTCCTTTAAAAAGCAAAAAATTAAAAATGTTGCCCCGTCTCTTTCACTGAAACATGAAGGAGCACCTGAAAACAGTTGTAACTTTTAAAAAACTATTTAAAATCATTTAAGACGTCCACCCCAAAGCATTCACCCACGGTGAGCTGTGTGAAACCAGACACTAACAGTGACCTTTGACCCTTGACTAACATGCTCCTGGGAGTTAATCACCGTATCACTGTATCACGTATCAGTCGCATTAATTGGCTCCCTTTCAGAGGGCAAAAAAAAAAAAATTGAATTTATCATTCTGGAAACAGGGTATCCATTTTTTACATTTAATTTCGACAGTGTCAAGTTATATGATGTATGACCTGAGTCAGGAAACTCCTCGGGTTTTAATGGGGGAACCGTGAGGGTTCCCTACACCTTTCACAGCGATGATGGTTTGCCCAGATGTGCAGTGTGACCCGGTGCTCACCCACTGCAGAGCTGACGAGTCAAACCCCCCTTTGTTTGTGTAAGTTTTACAGTCTCTGTTGAGGGACTCTAAAATAACTACCTTTTTTCTCCTCTTTTCACAAAGTCCATCATGACCCTAATATTCAGTAATGTTCCCACAAATCAGTAATCCTTAAATAATTGTAACATGAATATAATTTGTGGACACACTTTGGCCTCAGTTCAAAATAAAAAAAACCCTGTTCAAGTCATTTACCTTTGAATGAGCTAATGATATTTATTTAAACCATATGCACATCAAACTTGAAAATGATCACGTTATATAAAACCAAACAAAAAGTAGCTATTTTTGTGCAATATTTGTGTCAAGGGATGTAGTTTTTTTTTAAATGACAAAATTTGACATTAATGGCATAACAGTTTCTTTCCCCCTCATAAGATTTGCCAAGCAATGGCAAAGGCTGCTGCAAATGACACAAATTTCATTGCAAACGTGTATTTAAATATTCCTGACATGCAGTCAGTATTGATATGATTACTAACATCACATGTGTACAACCAGCACTAATGAGTAACAGATCGTCTGCAGGGACAGAATTCCCGTTTGTAACTTGTCACCACTTTGAGGGACCATCGCCAGCTTTAGAAATGATCCTCCCAGTCTGTATTAAAGACACATGCGATAGCTACGAAGACTGCAGCCCCTTGGAACAGCGACTGGCTCCTGAAAGATCAGCGTTCTCTTTTTTAGTTTAAGTTTTACGAAATAAAATTGATTCTGATTACCCTGAATGAGGTCACTCCGGGAGGCCCGGCGAACAGCGCCAACCTTTCGCAACAGAGGAGGTGTTGACAGGTATTCTGTGTTGTCCTTACGTTTCATGAGCGGGCCCTTCTAATCAGGGTAGTGTGAGGGTTATCTAATCTGTGGGACAGAAATAGGTGGCAGAATTATGAGACATGTTTGTTGGCTGGTGTAAACTGATCACACACAGTGTATGACTTGAAGAAGTCTCTGATCCCCTGAAACCTTCTGTGCTAGCCTGTTTTCCCTCCCCTTGGACCAAAAATTGTTTCTTTCATTGTTGCGGTTCATACAACCATTGGTACATACTTGAATTTGATGTATAGTCCAATATAATTCATCTTAAAATGACAGTATAAGAATTGTTATGGTTTGAAATGATGTCCATTGGAACAATGCACTCAGGGAATGACATGGTCATTGAGAAAATATGAGGTCATTATGACCTCATAAAGCATTCCTGTAGTTTCTGAAGAATCACCATGGTGGCGAAAGGGCATCGCTCTCTGTTTATTGCTCTTCTGTGTGCCGTTCATCATCAAAGGCTACTGTTTCACTGGTGATGAAGAGCGGAGAAGGTGTGGTTCTCTGTCTAAACAAGCAGCCCAGAATGAGCTGCAGAGAACCACTCCCATCTGCACAAGCCATTACAGGCTCTTTTACTACTGGAAAATGGTTTGCGTAAATCGACGCTCCAAGCAAATATAAATAGCGGCCTGAAAAGGGAGCAAATACACAAGACTGTAAAGTGTCCTACTCTTATTGGGACCCCCGCTGTTGAAGCACAAGGCCCCTGTTTTTCTTACTGCCGTTAGCTTTGCAGGAACAGGTCTATTATAGAGAGCAAATGGGCCCCGCTAACGTTCTGAGCTAACCCTTCGGTTATTATTTATGTGTCAAAGAGCAACCTTCGCACGCAACCGCTGCAAACACGTTACGCTGAGATTACGTAAATGTGTTTTTTTTTTTTTTTTTATAAGGGCTGGGAAACGCTGATTTACTTTGGAGAGAAAGCACAACACACCAAAGGAAGCAAAGCCGCAGGGACTGGGGCCTTGTTTTGAGGATGCCGAGGGGGCCCTGAGGCCCCACTGAGACACAGGTGTCAGGGAGACAGTCCCATGGGGGGGGCTCCCCTCCTGCTTACATTTTGATGTATACCCCTCTCCCCCCCACTCCCCACATTTCTGACAGTGCCCTAATCTGAACCTGATGGCAACATCACGTACTGGCCAGTTTCAAATTTAGCCCCCGCTGTCATGTCTTGTTCCGCCTCTCTGGAATTTCTACAACTGGACAGCAGCGTTCTCTGGCTGCACTCGCTGTACCAGTGAGGAATGAGGCTGGTAGGCTGCCCCGGCACCAATGTGATCTCCCTGGGCACAGATGCCACCACGCCCAGGGTAACCCAACCCACCGCCATTTCCTGTGGCAAGAGACTGCAATGTCCCTTTGGCTCGACCAGGCCAGTGTGCACTATCAGGTTAATTTGAGTTCAGACTGAGAACCAAGCAGTCCAGTATAATCGTTGTACAGTCATTTAATTGATGCTTCAGTCAATACATGCAAATGAGCTAGTTTGAGCTCCGTTTGTTGTTTTATTGTAATAAGAATGGTTTGCACATATTGAATTGTTTTATGTAAGAAGAAAAAACTCCCATATGTAGCTGTTAACAATTGCAGTATGAATTGTGAGAAAAAAATATAGAAAATTAAGATGAAACTTTTTGGCATGGAAAGGTATGTTTTTAATTGACCTCCCCTTTAGAAAATGGAAAAATCCATTTTTTACCCCAGAATTTACTAAAAAGTGTGGCTGCATTGTTTTTCCTAAATGTTGAGGCTTGAAAATCAATCCCTTGTAACAAAAAAATACATAAATAAATAAAAATCAGCTCAAAAACTGAAAGTCATCGGTTCTTATTGCAATGGATGTCTGTTGAGCTGGAATGTCAGCAGCCTTGGTCTTGGGACCAAAGATTAAGAAGAAGAAAGAAAAAAAGGGACAGGAGCCAAGAAACAAGGTCAATGGTATCAGAAAACAAAGGCTTCTGATCCACAGAGATATGACGGAGGAGGTTTCTCACATCTGCAGCCAGCTCACACCTTTACAGCAGATGGCAGAGGCAATGCCGGCTCATCAGTTCACCTGAGCAAAACCAGCCTCACCCTTTACTGCCGTGATAACCCATCATATTGCCATGCAGTATCGGTGATAAATCCTCTTTCGCCTTCAACATACGGCTTCTGTTCAAAAACGGCTGGTGGTCTGTACATGTCATATTCGCTCAAACCCATATGTCATTGTCTGAAAAAAAAAGATTGCTTGTTGGTCCTCAGAATAACACAACAGGTCCTGCATAGGTGGCTTTAACAGGGATTGTATATTTTTTTAATACATATATTTTCACCCTGAACTCAGCTGAGCTTGTTGACGTCACTGAAGCTCCTGCACTGGCTTTGTGAGGAGATGTTGAGCATGTGACTCCTCTGATTCATGTGACAAACATTTGGAGGATGATGTAGTCAGTGTACCCTCAGTTTGTGCTGCCACAGGTGCTCTGCATGACCAGGGAGGGTGCTATGGTGATGAGACCATCAAGATGACTTGTCCCCTATCATCCCTGGTGAGGTTGACCAATTGTGCCTCATGGGTGTGGGCCTCCGTCCATGGCCAGCAATGGTGAGGCTGGGATTGGAACCCCTGGTCTCAGGTCTCCCAGGCAGGTTTCTTACCCTGTGAGCCACCTGGAGGCCCAATGGGGATGGTGTATTATCCAAAACAAGACACAGTTGCACATGCGTATGTCAGACTTGGCCTGCGATAGGTTGTTGGAACATCAGAGAGTCACAAGAGGGCATAATCACCCTTAAGTATACACAACTTAAGTCATGACTTGGCCTTGAAGGTTCTGTCTGTGACCTTTGACCCTCTTGTAATTATGTAACACATAATATTTTATTCTAAGCAGTTTATTCATACATTTCTCTGTTTTTTTTTCCTGCAGCTGGCCTTGGCTTACGATTTTACAAGATAAAAGTCTGATTTTATGTGCCTTTCTTGGGTCTTTTGTGTTTACAAAAATAGCCCTGTTGTGTCGAGAATTGTAATTTTGCAATATAACCCACAATTAGCTGTGACTGTGGAGTTTAGCAGCTTTATGAGAGTAGGGACAGAATTATCAGAGCTTGGGGGGGGGGGAAACCTTGGCCTCTTGTTTGTGGGAAAGCAGATGTGCCATTTTTCACGGGGAATTAAAAAAAACAACACATTCATTCACAAAGTGTTCATTTTGGACGTGTTGTACATTATACAACATCTTTGTTATTTGTTATTTATCTCCTTAGTAGTCACGCTTACCCAGGGCCAGGATAACATTTCTTACATGTTTATTTATACAGCTGGATTTCTTATTAGTAAAGTCCAGGTTACATACCTTGCTCAAGGGTGAAATGGTAAAAATGAGACATTCTCTTGCAAATTGACCATTGTTTTGAAAGTTTGAAAAGATACCACTTTTTTGCTTTTTGAGTGTGACCACATTTTAAATGTGATATAATCATAGATTATGCCTGCAGAGGAATGGGTGTGTTTTAAGAATGGAACAAGCAACATAAGGATTTAATTGCCAATATTCATTCTGTACTCATTTGTACCCAGTGGGATAGAACATATAAAAAGTTGTGCTGGATCATTGTCCAGCATTGTGTGAAAAGTTAAAACATATCTTTTTGGTATCACTTAATTATCTGATCAAAATTGAAGTAAACTATGCAACAATAACACTGTAGGCTACATGTCAACGTGTGTCTAAAGAGGTCTTACAAATGAATTTCGTCTGTGCTCTGTGAACGACCGTTCAGTAAACAGGTAGTTTTATGATGAGAGGGAAATGTTGTGACACGGAACGGGCAGTGGAGCCTGCACCCTGTCAAGGCTCCGCCCCCAGTCTGTTATCGCCATGGACGCAGCTGCTCTGAAGAACAAAGAGCCTTATCAGTCTACTGTAAACGTCTTTTATTGGGCCAAATAAAACCATTTCCGGAATTTTTATCACCCCCCCATCAATTCTGAAATGCATCCTTCTGCACATATCTAATGAACGGAAGGAGCCATTGTCACAGGAAACTGCAGAATTAAAAAGTGGCCAAAGATCTCTTGCAAAAATGTACCGATTTATACTGACCTGTTGAAAGTAATTTATGCTTGCAGTCGTTCCTTTGGCAGATGCTTTCCGCCAGCGTAACTTACAGACTGGTGCACACACGCTATTGCAAAAAGACTGAGTGAACAGCACTAAAGATGTGGAAATAATCTCTAACTTACCAGAAAAAAATGGCACTTTATAAAACAATGTTGCCATAGGAAGAATATTGCGACACCATTTCATGTCTTTAGCTAGATGTGCACACATTATTTGAGCCACCTTGGTCTGCTGTAACCCTGGATGCTTGTGGGTTCGTTCCTTAGCCGCCGCCAAAGTATCCATTGCTTCACTGCCTCTGCACTTGGCATCCAGCAAGAAATAAGATAGATATGGTAAGTGCCATGTTAGAAACTGTCATCCTGGCCAAGGGGTGTACTCGTACATCAACATCCTTTGTGGCATGGAAACTGGCGTAAGCTTTGCCCTTGTGACCCACCCAGGCCTGGACACGACACACTTGCTTTAATTGCGTTATGGCATTCATAGACCAAAAGAGCAATCTGCCACGCGAGAGCCCGAGGTAGTGAACTGCACAGATTTTTATGGCCTATTCACACTTCATACAAAGAATACACAAGAGGAAGCGATGCGTTGTAGTGTCACATGTCCCGTTATTATAAAGAGCCGGATTGATGGATGTGTTTTGGGGCTTTAAAAGATGACATACAATGCATACTGAAAGATGATAGAAAGTTCACTGTGCTGGGATCCTATTGCTAATACGAAGAGCTGCTGATCAATATTAGCGACCGCCCACACATGGGATTGTTATCATAAAGTATACCTATGATAAGGCATTTCACCATATGAGCTCCCCCATCAGTAGGCATTGTCCCTGCATGAGCCACCTACGCCGGGAGCAGGGGCAGATGCCTTCCATCTTAGCACAGGCCCATGTATCCCCCGCAGACTGCTCCTACTTATACAGACGTTATGGTATTACATCATTTCTTTTTCTTTATCTGGCCTTTCCACCCCCACACCCACACAACCCCCCATCCCTCCGTCTGCACCCCCATGCCAAGGGTCGTTTTCTCATGAACTACAAAAACCCCTCCAATTGCATCAATTTCCATTTTATCAAAGTTTATTTGCTCTATATTGCCCTGGTGAGAGTACAGCTCATTTTCTCTCCAGGACCATTGTTTCCACGGTTTCCCTTTTTTATGTTCGATTGTGATATGGATTATGAATATGGCTTCTGGTGCAGGTTCATAATAAATTTCAGAATTGGTTCATATACTGTCTACAGAGTTACAGTGTCACCTTTGGTTCCATTTCACCTTCTCTGCATAAACTTATAAGATGAGCTTATCTTTATATCTCTAAAGCAACCATTTGACATTTTCCTTTTCAGGCAAACACAGACCCAAACTGTGAGTCTGCGATTGTAGGACTGATATCTGATTCTCTAGCCTACATATGAATCACTATTAGGCTGATAAGATATTTGGGAATGAGTGGACTGGAAATAATCAGAAAGCTCTCGGCAGTGCTGCTGCGTAGCTATGACAACCACTGGTACTACATCACATCAGCTACCTCACTTTCAGAACTGACTAACGTTCTGTTGTTGTTTAATTAACAGATCGTCCATTAAGAGTAGTGAAGCTTGGTTAAACTAAATGGCTTTGCCTGTCATAATGTTTTCTTTTGAATTTATAATTTATCGTTCATCCTCCTGACTCAAAAATCAGCAGGTTTGCTTGTTCAAAGGCAACAGGTAGATGTTCATTGGCTAATGTGTGTTAATGAATCAATGGGTATAATTCCAAATGTCTAGTTTTTTACCTCATGTATCGTTACTAGTCTGTGACTCAGATTTATAGCAGAAAAACATAAAAACAGAAATCCAATGACCTTTTTAACAG